>OZ020306.1:47802426-48100915 GCA_963971305.1 Arcuatula senhousia
AGAAACTGTGCCCCACAACTTGCGGATTGTGTGGTAATATAAACTTCAGTTAAATAATCATATATTTCATGGTGTTTTAAAATGTTTTTCCCCGTAATGGACTAGGGAGGGGGAATGCAAACCCGTTTGCCAAAAAAAAAATTGTTTATAAGTTGCCAGGAACCCCCTTTCGTCCATAGTGAACTGTATGTGGAGCCCAGCTTTTGAAAAATTCTATATTCACATCTGTTGGTCCTTTACATGTTACAATGTAAATGTGGACACAATCCCTGTACCTTACTGTAATTTTGTACTTTGATTGTTTGTCGAACGAACTAGTATTGTAAATTCCACTAAATAATAATAACAAGAAAGAATGTCTCCTTGGGACACAGATGTCCCCGCATAGATCCAAAAAAAGGAGTAGAAACCAAAACGGTCTGAAAATCGCTTTAAGTCGTACAAAAAAGTCGTACAAAAAGTTTATCATACTAAACTACCTTACGAAATTTTAAGTCATTCTCATGTACGGTTTCTGAGAGAGGTATGGTGGAAATGTTCATGCTAATTTTTAAAATGGCCCAGTCCCAAACGGGAATTTCATATGTTAACAGGTCTGAAAATCGATTAGAGCTTGAAGTTTCTGATACTGAACCACCTTCTTAATTCCAAATCATGCAAAGGACGGTTTGTGAGGAAAGCTTGACTAAAATTCGTACAAACGGACGGACGGACATGAGAAAAAAACTATATTTTACCGCCATGTCGTTGTGAGGGCTAAAAAACGAAGAAAAACCAAACAAGGGTTTAATTCTCTCAATGTGTGACCATACCTCTTTTAGAATGTAATTTATTCCAGGGAAAGTCTTTAATAGAAAAGGCACAACAAAGATGTATTTTTCGATATATGTTGTACTCTCTTGAAATTTGTACATGCACAAGCAATTTATTTCTATAAAACCATATCTATGTTCAAGTCACAGCGTTTAAAGTTGGAGACTGTAATTTTGTTTAAGATTATGAGATGGAGAATAAGTGTGTTGAACACAATCAGCTATGATTTAATTTTGATGTAACATGTGTAACAAGTTTTGGTATAACCACCATTTGTTTTGAAATACCTGTACCAGATCAAGACATTTGCGATATTCATTGTCTTTTCTTTTGAATATATGAGATTGATCATCCTAGTTAGATAGTTTTGTTGTTACCTATACTTATCATTAAACAATTTTGTTTGTGATTCCACATTGGCCAACAATGATCAATAAAAGAAATTTACCTTATGTTTTGCATTTAATCTTCATATTACAGGTACGCCTTCTCCTGCTATAGTCGGGTAGTAGACAGATGTTCCTGGAAATAATTAAAGACATGAAAAAAAAAACAGTAACAAACAGCAAGCTTTGAAATAAAAAAGGACATTTATGGGGATTATTGTTTAAAAACCAATTTTATATTATACAAAAAACATTAGGAACAACAACACAAAGAAAAGAAAAGTTGCAAAAACAATCTCCAATCATAGACTCAAATTCAAACTTGAATGGTGGTCTTCCGGTAAACATAAAGAAGATGAGTTACAATCGTTTGACGTCGCAGGATGCCCTGGACGCAGGACATACGACGACGCAAGACGACGGATAGTGTCAGACTCCTAGATTTTGCTTTGCAACAAGTTGCAGGCGACAAAAACTACGGATAGTTACAGTTAACAAATAAGATAAAGAGTAAATGGTTTTTGGATGGGTAACGGCAGTAAAGCGACTGTTGATTCCCCCCTCATTTACTGTCTATACATGAAGTATTTTCTTTTGAAATTGGATACATGTATACAGGAGATCATTGCAGTATGAGTGGGCCCTCTTAAGTCAGTCAGTCAGCCTTCCTTGTCGAAAGGACATGCTTAATTAAATATAATATTTGGCCATAAAAGTCAAAATTTAAGACTTGCCCCACCTGTACAGTTTTATCATAAAAGTATAATATGGTTAACAACTTCAATGAAACAATTGAAAACATTTGATCAAACGATATCTCCAAAGTAAACACAAACAGAACTTGAACTTTATATTGATAACTCTTGATATCTGTACATGTATACATTTAGTAAACGAATGATATTAAGTCAAATCATATGCACTGTGTCCGCCCAATAAGTTAAGAATGGCTCAGACTTCCAGTGTTAAATGTGACTTTATGTGTGAAACAAATAATGCGTCTTTATATTGTTATGAGTGCAACCAAAAGCTGTGCGTTACATGTAGAGCCCTTCATGATCGAATACCGCTGACCAAAAATCATTCAGTCACAGATTTGAATCAGGTAGATCTTACACTTTTGTCAAATATTCAATGCGGAGAACATGATAATATATATATATTTTTTTGTAAAACTTGTAATAATTTAATTTGTCAAGAATGTGTGTTAGCTGAGCACAAAGAGCATGAGTACACAAAAATCGATGACGTCGCCACAGAAGTCAGAAATACAGTGAAGCAAATGCTGACAGACGGAGAAACTAAATTAGAAAAAAGTTGTAAAAATTCTATTTAATATCAATGCTACTTTAATTAAAACAATCGAAAAAGAAGGGAATGAACATATATCTCAAATACAAACCGCTGCCACTTCTTTTAAATCCATAATAGATTTCGGACAAAATATCTTAATGGATAAAGTTAATACGCATATGCAAATTGAAAAAGAAGCTCTAAGAATGACCATTTCGGCGCTTCAAAACCTAAAGAAAGAACTCGAAACTTCATGCCAATCTTTAAAACAGTTTTTGAATGTGACACACGACACATCGGTTGTTGCCGCTTTTCCTTCCTACAAGAATATGTTAGAACAGCTAGATGAAATCCCTCAAGTTAAAGAACCTGAACAGATAGAAGACTTTAACTGCAGGGAATTTCTAGACCAATCCATCGCCAAGGTTTGCGAACGATTTAAATGGTAAGATAAATAAATTCATGCATACGGTTGAAAAGTGAAAAAAAACAATTGGTACCCTGTTTACACTTTAAAAACTTAAGTGAGGCCAATCCGGATTAATCACTTTATTTTCGCTTCTCCAACATTTGATAATTATAATCAGTCAGTAAATCGGGGGTATTTAAACAATAGAATAAGAGCTCTTCATCGGAAAAGTTAAAAAAGTCAATTCGAATGTTTATCCTGTTTGTCAGGTGAATTAAAAGTTCTTTTTTAAAAAAAGTTCATTCAATTTTATGTTATGTTGTTTAAATAAACCATTTTGATTTAAAAGGAGTTTATAAAAGTAACAAATTACATTTAGTGCATGCTATTTTGTGGATATCTATAAAATGCATCAATGCAACTGAAATGGATCGTACAAGGTTACAAGGCCTCGCTTCAATGTAAGAAATTAAGCATTATAACATTATTTTAGGTTCTAATATTTCAGGATAGTGTGGCACACATAGCTTAAAGTGATATCCGCCATAGGAGATCACAATTTTGTTGCGAATCATTCAAGTATAGGAGAACACTTCCAAAAACCGTCCACAACGTCACACTTTTGTCAATATTCGCCGATTTTCTTCCAAAACAAACTGTTAGACAATATTTAAACTTCAATTGTTCCAGCAACCAACAGATCGCAATCAAGTAACGAAGTGGACAAAAATACAAGATAGTTGCTTGTTTTATAATCCTGTACCAATCAATTTTTTTTATAAACGTAATAATATCGAAATTAGGAATTCGAAATTCGAGATACGAGATTCGAAATTTGAGATGATAAAAAATTCAACATTTTAGAGATTGAAAACTCGAAATTCAATATACTAATAACCAACCAAAAAGGTCACCATTAAATTCCAGAAAACCCTAATTTTAACAGTGTATTCCATAATTTTGGTAAACACTACATATATTATTATTTTGTTTGCTATTTGTCATTTAGACACATTTATCGGCCACGATTAATGTTTTATTTGGCAAAACACATATGAGTCTTGGTCGATTGAGATTATTGATATCAATGTGTATTTCTTATGGCTGTTGATTTTAAACTGACGGTTTGAATCAGATGCTGCATTGGCAGTTTCAGAAAGGGTTTCGTAGTTGGGATCCTCTCTCTCTTTTGGGTTATAAAAAATCGGGCGGATGTTTGAGAAGAAGGACACAATTATTATATCATGCCAAAACATCCCTATTACATATAGCGACTGCTTATTTTAATACTCGCTGTGTGACATAAGTTGTCAAATGACACATCACCACCAGAGTTAGCTACTCAAGTTACAGTAGAACAAGAGCCAGGAACCTTCTCCAACTACGTAGATGTTCTTTGGGAGACGCCCATTGGCAAATCATCTCAATATCATCTATTATCTTAGGTATACCTTAATTACATAAGACACACTTAATGACTCTGAGTAGCTGCAAAGTTCAACAAAACTCGCGACCTTAATGACACTTGTTTTTTTTTTTTCTCGGGCATTTAATTTTCTTTTTTTTTGTGATAGTTTAAAAAACGGCTAATTATAATAACACGCAAAAATAAAATATCGTGAATAGTATATATATTTATATACAAAAATGTCTAGTATATAATCAAACAATGTTTCTGTAATTTCAACCCTGAAAATCATCTGACAAACAGATGTTGATTTTTTGAGTGCCCTCAGCGAGGATCGAACTCACAACATTTTGGACATCTACGGCGTATGCGCCTAGCTAACAGAACAAAGGTTGTAACCACTACACCATCCCAGCTTCCTCAAAAGAAGAGCTTTCGTTTGGGTAGTGTTACTTTTCCCTACGAAGTACAATTACAGCTCATTCTGCTAACACAGTGTATGAAGCGTCGCAAGGCTTTTTTAATTAAAGAGCTATTAATTTGAATGTATATGTAACAGTAAATGTGTGTAAATAGGAATTTAATGAAATTACTGAAAATTCAGGAATTTCATGTAATTCCTAAAGGGCTTAGTAATTACGTGAAATTCCTGATTTTCATCAGTAATTACATGAAATTACTGAAAATTTTAGGGAATTTTACACACATTTACTGAAAACAAAATCTTCATCTGAAGTTGATTTATTAAAGTACTAAAAAGAATTTTTTTATTTTACTGTATATGTTTCAAACCATGCAGGTATGGGGCACATGTCTCCATTCCCATAATCTATGAACTGTGTTTTTGTGCTCATAATCAAACATTGTCATTCTTGGAATTAGAGTATTCCAAAGGTTGACAAATGGAATTCCACAAAGTTGTACAAGATGTAAATATTTAAAAGTAACATTTATGGTAAAAATAAGATGGACTGGACCAAGCCAAAGACAAAGTTCCTCTTTGTCAGCTGGCAGAGAATTAAAACAATTAAAGCTAATCACATATGAAAAAGAAAGGAGTAGAGCCACGAAGGCCCCAACTTTGATATATCTGCATGTAGTTGCTGCATTCATGTTCATTAGTCTATATATTTCATGAATTGCAATATTTTTTCCTTCATTTGTTTATCTATTTTGTGAAAAATAACAATTTATGGCAGTTTTTCTTGATTTTCATGTATAAATCAATGAATATGAACCGGGCCACACCTGTCGACCAAAATTATTTTGTGCTAGAAATGTGTATTATGATATTAAAAATTAATTATCAAAAAATTACGGTTGTCGACGAATGTGGCCAATACAAATTTTGACGAAATATGCACAGAAACCAGTGAAAATGTGTAAAAAATGGGGAATTTTCAAATTTATGGCCTGTTTCAAGTCTCAAGGCTAACCTGTGGTGTAAAATATTATGATAAAACTTACAGATATGAAAAGTTTGTTCATACATAAACATATTTTAGTTAAATTTTTGACAAATTAATGCTATTTAGTAATAGAAGATTGCCATTTTATCAAGTTTGTATTGAGCTATTTCATGAAAATATGATGCACCTTGGTACCAATAAAGGACAATAGACATTCTTCCATTTGTCTTATATGAAAAAAAAAATATAGCTTTTTATTATTTCATACCCCTGCGACAACATAATAGGAGACATCGAGATTAACTCATGTCCGTACGTCTGTCCGTTCGTACGATTTACATCAAGTTTGTTAAGAAAACTGTACATTAGAATGATTTGAAATTTAACAGTAAAGTAAGACAAATGTATGTGTCCTATAGTGTAAGCGACTTCCAGAGCTAATGAACTTCTATTTTCTGTTTGGGACTAGTGTGACAGTGGAATCTTTGGACTTTCAAAATTAAATTAACTTTATAGACTTTATAAACTACAGTGAAATATATTTGGACTTTCTAATGTGCTATGATTCTGTTATAAACTTTATTGAGTATTTTGCAATTAATCGAAAAGTCAATTATTTTAATTTTATTATTTACAGTATTTTGCAATTAATCGAAAAGTCAATTATTTTAATTTTATTATTTACATATTATTTTCTCATGAAAAAGTGTGAAAAAGTTTTAAAGGATTATCTTTCAAAATGCTTATTAATCGGAAGTGTCGCTTTATCATTTATTTAATCCGCTAGACGCTTTATTTTGATTGAGACATTTTAAGCAATTTCTTGTTTCGTATCCGGTCTTGTTCAAACGTAAAAAAGTCTATAATCCTCTTTTGTCAATTTAGTGCTATTTGTATCTTTAAATTAATCTTTTGTCAAATTCTATTGTAATCTATGTTTTTAATGTTGTAACTGAAGTCTTGTTCTTCAGTTGGAGTCAGCCTGTTAAACTGACAACATCCAGCTAGTCGAAAATAAAGTTAAAGTCATCCTGAAAATTGTCTTTGTTTTGCAAGAAAAAGTGGTTCAGCCAAAGTTGGTGATTTAGTTGTATTAACTGTGTTTCTGGCAAAAGATCCAGGGTTCAGCAACGGGACAAGTTGCAAAGTAAAAAGTCGAAGTTGTGCAGTAAATTCATTTAAGTAACCAGGAAGGTTGAGTTCCTGTGTTACATTTTGGCGGAGTAACCCGAGCGTGTTGACTTCTTAGCTCAACACACGGTACCGAGTACTAAGCAGCCAAGTCGTTCCCCAGACTAGAGACATTTTCAGCGATGAGCTACAAATACGAAGGACCACAGTGGACTGCATGGCGTTATACCAGGCAACAACGACCATTTTGTGGAAGATGTGGATTTTATCACAACTATTTTGAACAGTGTCCAGCATTAAATAAGAGATGTTATAAGTGTTATAATTTCGGACATTATGCGAGACAGTGCATTGCCAAGTCAATAAAACAAGAAAAAAGCCATTCGAATCAATAGAAATCCGAGAAAAAGAAGAACAGAGAAAAACAGAGACTAGCCGAGTATTTAGAGAAGAAATCCGGACTAAAAGAAATGCCATTTAGCAGTGCCAGGACATCCGCAATTCTGAACTATTTCGATCGTACGGCAGGATTCAAAACAGAAGTTAACGTGTTAAAAGAAAGATTTAGAAAACAAGTGAATGAGCTTACCGAAAAGCTGAAATCTGTGACTGAAGAAAATAGGACTCTGATCTGCAAAGTAAAAAAGCAGAAGCGAACAGAATCCAAAGCAGTTCAAACTAACAGTAGTAAACCATCCACAGTTAAATGTTCACCTTGCAAGAAGTGTAAAGAAAATGATGAAGAAAACAAAAAGGTGCATTGGTATTATATGGATCTTTTAAACCAGAAAGAAGAACAAGAATCAAAGTTGAACATCGAAAATATGGATTTAAAAGCCAAACTTGCAAAATGTCAATATGACAATCACGAATTTCAGAAAAAGTGTCTAGAGCTTTCAACCGTACTGGCAGTCAAGTCATCAGTATCAGAATTACGGAATGAACTACAGAACAATATCGGTCACGACAGAAATAGAGGGCAACAAAGATACCATCGTGGACGTCATCGATATAATTAGTTCGAACGCGAGGTCGCGTTCTTTTCGAGAGGGAGGAAATATGTGACAGTGGAATCTTTGGACTTTCAAAATTAAATTAACTTTATAGACTTTATAAACTACAGTGAAATATATTTGGACTTTCTAATGTGCTATGATTCTGTTATAAACTTTATTGAGTATTTTGCAATTACAGATAGGTGCACACATAACCTGTATGGAAGTTAACATAAAGTTAACTTTGTGACTGCTTTCCATGTCTGCTCATGTCTGCTATAGCAGACATTCAAGTTAATTTGCGTTAACTCAAGACTGATCAAGGCAGACTTGTGACAGCTTTTTATGACTGGTCATAACCAGTCACAAAGACATGACTGCTTTTACCAGACCAGTCATGGCAACAAGTCTGCTCTTACAAGACATGTTTACTAATGCAAGGGTTTAATTCAATATAACAAAAATGTTTTTAACATAATAAAATGAAATTCAAATACAGTTTAGGCAAGAAAACATAAAAAAATATCATTTTACATTCACTTTTTAAAGCAGACATTTCACAAAGTTAACTTGACCAGACCTGTCATAATTATGTGACTGCTTTTAAAAGCAGACGTGGAATTATGACTGCTTTTCAAGTTAACTTGGAACCAGTCGCGCGTCTGCTCAAAGCAGTCGCATGACCAGTCGCAAGTGAACTTGAAGTTAACTTGATGTCTGCTTCTCAAGTTAACTTACCGTACAGGTTATGTGTGCACCCATCTGTAATCGAAAAGTCAATTATTTTAATTTTATTATTTACAGTATTTTGCAATTAATCGAAAAGTCAATTATTTTAATTTTATTATTTACATATTATTTTCACATGAAAAAGTGTGAAAAAGTTTTAAAGGATTATCTTTCAAAATGCTTATTAATCGGAAGTGTCGCTTTATCATTTATTTAATCCGCTAGACGCTTTATTTTGATTGAGACATTTTAAGCAATTTCTTGTTTCGTATCCGGTCTTGTTCAAACGTAAAAAAGTCTATAATCCTCTTTTGTCAATTTAGTGCTATTTGTATCTTTAAATTAATCTTTTGTCAAATTCTATTGTAATCTATGTTTTTAATGTTGTAACTGAAGTCTTGTACTTCAGTTGGAGTCAGCCTGTTAAACTGACAACACCCAGCTAGTCGAAAAAAAAGTTAAAGTCATCCTGAAAATTGTCTTTGTTTTGCAAGAAAAAGTGGTTCAGCCAAAGTTGGTGATTTAGTTGTATTAACTGTGTTTCTGGCAAAAGATCCAGGGTTCAGCAACGGAAAAGGTGCAAAGTAAAAACTCGAAGTTGTACAGTGATTCATTTAAGTAACCAGGAAGGTTGAGTTCCTGTGTTACATTTATATAACAGCGGTTCTCACCGGTCTGTTATACAAAAGTTCAGGGAAAACTAGCTCACTTTTTCAAATAAAATAAAACACGGAATAAAAGTTCCAAATATTAATTATTCATTAAATACATATGGAAAATCCACATAAAACAATACAATAAAGACGGCTTTCCGTAATAAAGTATAAATTACAATTCACTAGAAAAACGTACGACGTCCGTACAGTTATAATGTCGGATTCCAACTGAAGTTCCAATTTTAAGTTTACCACATTAAAACTAAAATTACAATAGAATTTGACCAAAGATAAAATAAACATACAAATAGCACTAAATGACAAAAGAGGATTAAAGACTTATTACATATGAAAGAGACCGGATACAAAATAACAAAAGCAGCTAACGAATTAGATAAAAAATAAAGGTGACACTTCTGATATATAAGAATATTGTAAGATAATCCTTTAAAACGCTTTTCACACTTTTCCATGAGAAAACACTTTTTTTCTTTAAACGAATTTCAAATAATTCATATTAATCTAATTAAAAAAGAATAATATATAAATTTAGAAAGTTCAAAATATGTATCTGAATTTTTAAAAGTCCGACAAAGATTCCACTGTCACATTTTCCTCACGGTTCAAACAAGACTCTGACCCCAGAGTCTTAATAAACAGATGTTAGTATCTTCTTTGTCTCCCACGATTTCCATTGTATCGTCCCCACGATTTCGACGATGGACGATTTTGGTTTCGTTGCTCTGTTAGCTGTAGTTTATCTTTTAGTTCCTCTATTTCCTTGATGAATTCACACGGTCTTGTTACCTTTCTAGTCTCTAGTTCTTTACATCTAGATCTATATATTTGCACATCTTCCTTGTATTCGACTTCCTTCTTGCGTAAGCCCTCTATTGTACGGTTTAGTTCATTAATTTTATCCACATGTTTGTTGTCTTCATCATAATACCAATCAATTTCAGATTTTGCTGTTTTAAGTTTGCGGACAGTCTTTTGAAGTTTGGTTTTCAAATGCTTGTTTTCAGTTTGTAAATTGGTTATTCGTTCGTTTAGTAATTTTCGTTTTTCCTTAAATTGATCTTTTACTTTGTCTATAACATTTTCTAGTCTCACAGCGTCTTTTGAAATCTTGTCGTTTGTCTCTGTTAATAAGTTTATTTGAGTCTCTAAATTTTGTAATTCCTTTATCTTTATAAACTGTGTATTTGATACTGACTTGCACATCTTGCGGAATTCCAGGTCACTTAGAGATGCATAGGGAAAGTTCTCACATACTTTTTTCTGAATAAATTCTGACATTCTTACATTGTCCCTGTGAATCTTTTTCTCTGATTTCGGTCTCTTGTTTACAGAAGAGCACTGTTTGACGAAATGTCCAAATTGTCCACAGCGGAAACATCTCGCTGAACTTATTTTTGGTGCAAAACTACAAATTTGGGGAAATGTTGTTTGTTTTCGTAACCCAGACGGGCACCACCAGTTGAATCTGACGAAACGGTTATCCATCGTACACGGAGATCTTGCGCCAATTCGGCTTACACTTGGCGAATTGTCACGGGTTCTCTACCAAAATATAACAGCGGTTCTCACCGGTCTGTTATACAAAAGTTCAGGGAAAACTAGCTCACTTTTTCAAATAAAATAAAACACGGAATGAAAGTTCCAAATATTAATTATTCATTAAATACATATGGAAAATCCACATCAAACAATACAATAAAGACGGCTTTCCGTAATAAAGTATAAATTACAATTCACTAGAAAAACGTACGACGTCCGTACAGTTATAATGTCGGATTCCAACTGAAGTTCCAATTTTAAGTTTACCACATTAAAACTAAAATTACAATAGAATTTGACGAAAGATAAAATAAACATACAAATAGCACTAAATGACAAAAGAGGATTAAAGACTTATTACATATGAAAGAGACCGGATACAAAATAACAAAAGCAGCTAACGAATTAGATAAAAAATAAAGGTGACACTTCTGATATATAAGAATATTGTAAGATAATCCTTTAAAACGCTTTTCACACTTTTCCATGAGAAAACACTTTTTTTTCTTTAAACGAATTTCAAATAATTCATATTAATCTAATTAAAAAAGAATAATATATAAATTCAGAAAGTTCAAAATATGTATCTGAATTTTTAAAAGTCCGACAAAGATTCCACTGTCACACTAGGTCGATATGAAAGTTTATACATATAAATGTCCATCAAGATTTTCTCAGAAACCATACTGAGAATGATTTAAAACTTAGTACTAATGTAGGATAGTTAAGTATGATGTCCTAAGCGACTTTCAGACCTGTCAGACTTCTAATTCCTGTTTTTGCCGAGAACAGGCATCTGTATCCCATGGCCATATTTCTTCTTTATTTTTTTTAAAGTTTGTCATACCAATGCAGATGTGTAAAATTTAACAACAGAAAGATAGATTTTTAGTTCAGGAGTTGCAAACTTTTTTTGTATATCTTTTTAAGTAATCCAGATTCCTCTAAATAATTCTTCAATATTCTTTCATATTTTTTTGCATATTTCATCGTTATTTAATGGCTAATTTGCATTAATAATAAAGTCAGTAAATGTGTGTTAATTTCATGATTTTTTTCAGTAATTTCATGAAATTACTGGAAATTTTAGGAATTTCACGTAATTACTAAATTGCCCAGTAATTACTTAAATTCATATAAAAAGTTAGTAATTTCACGTAATTCCTAATTACACACATTAACTGTAACATATACACGGATTTATCAGAATTTTGATAAATTCCATAGCCTTGTGATATTTATGCATGGTCTATTTATAGCTACCTCTAACCTTGCGACGCTTCATACATTGTGTTAGCAGAATTTCGAATCTCGAACTTGTATTACCTTTCCGAGCTATCGTAAAACACCGAAAAATATCACAATGATATTTTAAAGACCTATATATACTCATGGAAGAAAGACACTGTGCATGCCTATGGGAAATCAATTGTATCAAAAATTCTTCTAATCAGTAAATCGTCAAAAAAATACAGCTATTATATTGAAATTTTCACTGAATGTCAAATGAATTATGCAGATAAATTTTGGGTGAATTATGATTTTTTAAATTCCAGTTTCTGAAATTTTAAAAACCTCTTTGTTATCCCAAAAATGAAAAATCAAAATTTTCACGCAAAATTTAAGCTGTTGACTTTCATCCACCAAAAGAAGAAACGTGATTATCAGATAAGCAAACTTAATTTAAAAAAAAGGTGTTGTTTTTAAAGTGTTATTTTGTAAATTCCAAAGAAGCAAAGGTGTACCAAAGGGGTAATCAATATCATAAAACTGTTAAGAGAAAGACAAAACCGTTAGACAAAATATCATCATAACAAAACAAACCACACAACAACATAAAACACACACACACATAACAACAAAGCCGAATTAAGCAACGTAAACTCAAGTCGAAACGAGAGTAAACTCAGGTGCTCTGGAAAAGTAAGCAGTTCCTGCTTGCTATAGTACACCCGTCACGTTGCTTAAGATCGATTTAGTGTTGGTCAAATACGGAAAGGGTGACATTACAAAACTCGATGTCAAACCAACATCTGTGCTCATCTGAGAGATAGAAATCCCGTATTTGTATACAAGCACATGATGTCTTCCGTAAAATTTCTTGAGTGATGACAACAACCTTGGAGCAACGTACCCCTATGTTAACAATTTGCTTGTCAGCCGTGTAGCTCTATCAAGGAAGTCGTTTAACTCCCCACGTGCTCTGGAATAACGAATCAATTGTGATACTGTAAGTAAACTCCATATACTCGAGCGGACGGAATGTTGCTACATAGAAAGGGAAAGTTAACTATTGGAAAGTTGAAGTCATCACGTTTGTCAAAGAGCTTTCTTTGTACAAAGCCTTCCTAGTGTGTCAATTTCAAGCAATATATCCAAAAATGAAGCGGACCTCCTAGAATCTGTAGTGTCCTTTATCTCAAGTTCCGTCGGATATATAAGATGTAAATAGTCACCAAATCGAGGATTGTTTAGTGAAAGGACATCAACAAAATATCGAAATGTGAGATTTAAGGATAAAGCTAGTCTGTGATCCTTTTTGTCTAGAAGTGATTGTAAGAAGTCTGTTTCATATGAATGAAGAAAAAATTCGGCAAGCAATGTTGCACAATTTGTGCCCCTTGGGATACCTATTGTCCGTTGAAAAACACGTCCACCAAACTTTACAAATATGTTGTCGATTAGAAATTTAAGCATTGCTTTTATATGATCTTCTGTAAATTTGTTTTTCTTGCTAGACTCTTGGATGACGAAATAAGTATTTTTATAACCGACTACCAAATACTTGTACCTGCGTTTTCCGTTCTTTTTGATTTTTAATCAACTGTGCCAAACGAGATTTTAATTGTGAATGTGGAATTGAAGTATATAATATAGAGAAATCAAAAGTTTTAATGCTATTACATGATGAAAATGACTTAGAATGGAGACTTTCTATCAGTTCTTTAGAATATTTAGAAGCAAATTTCATTGAGGCCATTTCTAGAATAACAACAATCGAAATACTTTTGAAGGCCTGATTTTATTGCCGTCAATATTGATGTTAAGAAAACTGAAAGAGGTTTAGTTGTACATTTGGATGACCAAGCAATAAATTGTTTTTTGTATGGAGTTTTATGTAGCTTTGGGAATCCAATACAAGGATGAAACGTCATCGTTCTTTTTGTCAACAAAAATGCCCAAGGAAGAAATGGCAGCATTATGATTGTTGATTATTTCCTCCTTTGACAGTGTTGTTGCTATATATGTGGTGCTTTTGCTATACGAAAATGATGTTGTTAGGCGCCTTATCAGCAGGTACGACAACATATTTGTCATGTAAGGTGGACAATGTCTTCGCAACATCATGGTTGTTGAAAATGGATGTTGCCTTGGTGCTCATCGAACCTTTCAAAGAGTAAATCCTTTTCAAAATTAATGACCTCACAGACTTTATCCACTCAGAAAGAATATTGTTTTCTTTTTTTATGATCTTTTTGGTCCATTTTCTGGCATAGTCTTAAACTGAGTCCATAGTTGTTTTGAAATTATGGTTCCAGTTGATTGCATTAGGCTCACGATGTTCTGGTGAATTGGCCAAAACATCGCGGAGTTGGTCATTTTCCACGCTGTTGAGGTCGATGACGTGGACAGAGGGACTATATTTGAATGGGGATTTGTTACAAGACCAGTCTGTTGGTTTAGCCTTGTGGTCGTTGATTTGGTTTTCCGAAAAACTTGTTTGTAGCTGAATACCTTAGGTGCAATGGTGGAAGTATAGGAATAAGAAATGACGGGAACACTTTTGTCTTTGAAATAAGGAGGGATATGTTCTGTAACAGATTTATGGTGTAAAATGTTTCCTAAATTTATGGCATCCAAACCTTTGTTCAAAAATGGAAGAGAAATGAAAGAGTGATCGTCCTTGTTGTTTTCGTGTGGAACACCGACTGGTTTGAACAATCGGTTATATCCAATGTCAAGAACAATTGCTGTAAGACGGTACAGTTTGGATTTAAAATCAGTCACCTGATTTTCAGACATTCTTTGTACAGTATGTGAAGTTTGGAAAGAGGAATAGAAAACAATTAAGTTCGAATGTGATGAATCTGTTCCAGACCGTACAGGTATTCAGACCGTACGCGTACGGTCCGGACCGTACGAGTATACCTATACGGTCCGACCGTACGCGTACGGTCCGACCGTGCAAGTATACTCGTAAGGTCTAAAACGAGCTGGACCATACAAGTATTCAGACCATATAGGTATTCTCTAAATTTGCATTTATTCATATATAGTATTAGGAAATAATATTTTATTTTCAACCTAAATAGTGTTATTACCAACTCCCAGATTCTTACGGGAAAAAAATAGGGAAACTCAAAAAAATAAAAAAAAAACGAAAAGAGGAAAGCAAACTTAAAATAATAAGACAAACAAAATTAAACAAAAGTCAGAATTTGTGAATAGCTAAAATATACAAAGGCGGTAGGTGAGGGAATGGGGTACAATATGGTGTTTGATTTTCATTTGGTAGAATTTGTTAGGTTTTATTCTCTGCTTTGTTGTTGGATTTCACCTGTATATAGGGTCCACAAAAATGTCAGACTTTGTGATGATGATTAAAAAATCATTCTAAAATTATATTCAGTAAAGAAAAGTTTGAGGGTGACGACAATACATATAACTTATATCTGTAGAAAGTAAACTCGGCCGCACATAATATAAAAAAACAAGAGCTCTATGGAACTTTTTTTGCTAAAATGTATATACGTAGGTAAATATGTGGGGAAACTGACGGACGAATTGCTGAAACATAAATGATAAAATTATTGCATTTTTACAGGATCAATATATTTTATTGAATATTGATCTAGAAAAGGCAAGTCAGACCGTACGCGTACGGTCCGACCGTACAGGTATTTTGAAAATATACTCGTACGGTCCGGACCGTACGCGTACGGTCTGAATACGCATACGGTCTGGAACAAATCCATAGAGGTTATTGGATAGACGAAAGCAGTCCATTGATAGACCCGTCATGTACCTTTGGTGAATTGAAATTCCGATGTCCATGACTGCGTTTGCGTCTTTTCTGCTGTTCAAAAAGATTCATCACATTCACATCATTGCATCTAATACTTGATAAGTTCCCTATACTGCCAATGTTGTCGTTGCAAACATAAGGTAAAGCGGTGCCTAACCTTCTTATCCAGAATTCTTCTCGTTGTTTTCGAAATGGTGTACTTAAAGTGGGATTGTTGGTGGTATGGTATATTTTTTCAAGAATGCGGACTTTCATGGACAATAAGGAATGGTCCAGTTGATTAAAATGTTGGTAAATGAAAGGGAATTTGTCGGTGTTAATGCCAGATCTGTGGCCACTTATACGGGGATTCAATCTGCCTTTAGTCTCCCGAACATATATAAATTCGCATAAAGTGCATTCTAGTGCGTAAATAACGTTTGAAGATGTACAGTTCAAATCATCCCAACTGTTGATGTTGTACGTACGGTTTGTTAAATTATTCTTAATTTGTGGATCGGTGATTAAAATATCGCAAGTTTTACAGTTTTTTTCCGAATTTATTTGATTAATCAATGACTTTCGATGTTTTCAAAGTCTAAAAAGACTTCCAAAAGTACAGAACATTGTCTCCAGAGTTTTTTATATTGGAATTCTGGATTTTCATACTGTTTGTGTGATGTTGTAGAAACGGGGATAGTTTGGACACCTGTCTTACAAAACGATTCCGTGTCTGTAGCGTCGGTAGGTCCCGGCCTTTTTATACTGGGCGACGCCTGAGCCAGTATCCGTGCTTGGTTCCTTGTAATCATGCTATAGTAGCTACTGGGCTGATTAAGCCTAACTGATTTCAAACTGCAAAAACAGCCATCTCTTAGGGACCTAAAAATGAAAGTTTTTTTCCAGATTTTAGGAAAATGATTTTGCAATACTTTTTTGATAAAATGTATCAAATAACTAATAAAATGTTGAATTTTTGATTTCTTGAAATGATGCACAGTTTCTTTTTTTCCATTAGAATATATATTTTTTTCATTTTAATATTTTGTATATTTTGAACAGGTAATGAATACATGCCTTTCCTTCCCCTTATTCCCCACCCATAACTGGATGTTGTTTCAGTTAATTATCAAATGTTGGTAACACGTGAACACACCCAATAATCAATCCGGATTAGTTTACCTATAGGTTCACACTCTCTTTGGAATTTTTCTGTTTTAAAAGTCGCGTTGCGTTGCTAGAAATAATTTCTATTTGTCGACGCCATAACACGTACATCTAACGCGTTGCAATGGTAACAATCTCGAATCTACTCTACTTTTGTGCTCACATTTTATATGTGCCTTTCATTAGCCAGGAATCTTTGACAAAGCTTTTGTTTGTACATGTCGTTTTTTTTGTGTGTGTTTTCTGATCACTGTTTAAGTAGGGGTCTCTCTTTGACTTTTTCAAGACTCGATTTGAATTGCATGCATTTTATTTTGACCTTGAGCTAATCGCAAAACAGAGAGAAACGCCTACTGGCCTCGTTTAAAAAAGTCTTTTTAAATTCCCGCTTGTTTAAGTGGACTTTGACGCGTACATTTATTCAACATCTCATTATCTTTTATTACATACGGAAGCAACTAATCCGGGTTAGCCTCGTCACATTAACAACATTTCGAATAAGAGGTAATTTCAATCCGGATTCGACCCGTATTAAAACGTTAACGGTATCATTATCTAATTTTAAAATAATTAATTGGGTTCAAATCCGGATTAATTTAGCATAGTGTGAAGGATGAGGTATGGGATTCAATTGCAATTGCTCGGAGCCCATTGGTATAAATACCAGTATTTGAACCGAAAAAAGTTTCGAAGAAGTAGTATTCAAAATTAAGCCACACAGGAAAAGGTTTGGATAGCTTTGGTCTCGACTCCGTACAGACATCTCGGTACAGAACGCATATAAGCACCGATGATATCAAACAATTCAATGTGAACATTACAATCCTCTCTTGAAATAGTCAGAGAATGGTACAAGACATAATGTTATAATGACAAACATTCCACTGTTTTATGAATTTGCGATTGTTGCTTTTTGCAGTGACATCTTTGATAAAAAGGAGAAAGAAATCGACACATTAAGGTAACTATAGAAAAAGATATAAAAAAGAAAATGAGGGAAAAGAGAAAGTTACTGCCCGAATTTCAAGCTTTAAAAACTATTTATCTGTAAATATGTGCAATCAGTAAATATGTGCAATCAGTAAATATGTGCAATCAGTAAATACAAGTATTTACTGAAATTAAGTAAATATGTGAATTTACTAAGGCACCCAGTAACAGTAAATACACGTGCATTTACTAAAAATGGTCAGTAAATACATGAATTATTTATGATGACCTCTTGCGACCCAAAGGTGAAATAATGTGATCCAAGGCCGCGTTCACACTGAAGTTTTTTTTAGTAAACATGTGTAGAAGTAGTTTTATGTTCTTAAAACTAGTTTCACACTAAATTTGTTCTCATTGATTAACCTAAATTAAATGACTTGACATATGAATTGTTCACATTATTAAATGCATGCAAGTGTACATGTAATTTAAATGTACAAAAACATGAACGGATAAATAATCATGATTATTGATTTGGCGAATATAGAATAAGTATGGATTATGATTTACTGTCTTTTTATGATTTTTATTTTTAAAGAATAATAATGAAGGTGTACACATTTTCTGGCGCTGAAGTCAGTTCGTCCGTTTGTATTATTTTGAAATTTATTGCTATAAAAACATTGCTATACATAAATACCGGCGCGGGCCAGCAGCAGCGCCATGTTATCGGTAAATATCTACTAAAGAGCGCTCAGAAACGTGATATCGGGTCTGCCGCTTTGTCCAAACAACCACTGGAATGTGTACCCGGTGGTTGATCGGGACAGTCCGTCATAATGCCGCGTCGTCAGACTACAAATGTAAAATGCGGGAAACCTGACCGCAAAACATAGTGGTGAAACGTGTTAGGGAAAAATCATGTTCTTCATACGTTAAAGAACCCTGCGGCATGCCTTGTGAAGAGAAGAACCCATAGGATTCCTGTGCAAAGAGCTGTCCATACCTCCTTTTCCAAGTGACAGTCAAATTGGAATGTGTCCCCCATTTCCTCCACTTCATCAGCATTTCATGTTCATTTTATCACCTTAGACCGCTTTGCCCAAACAAAATTAGATCCGAATGAGCAACGCTATTCCGCTTTCCGAATACATATACATCAAATATTTAGAAGTTACATGTATCCCTATTTTTTTCATTCACCCGAGAAAATGTTGGAATAAACGATATTATGTACTAAAAATAAAGCTTTCCAACGAAAGTAATGCATATGCCTGCTGTTTATTTAAAAGAAATATGCGAAATCCATTGAACATTAAACCCACACAAGGACAACATTAATTAACACCGTATGGACTCGTGAGCGGAGGAAAAGGTTATTCACGTACATGGAAATGGTAAATACACTGTAACACACTTTGAAAAGGCAAAATTTTCAAAAATAGCAAAATGTCATCAAAAAGGTCTATAATAAGCCCAGTAGCCATTCTTATATAAAACAAATGCTATTGCACGGAACACCTCATATTTTTAGGTGTTTAATTTTGTTGGCATCATAATTCATTATTGAACGATTTGTTCCGCAACCTCTTTCCAAAATCAATACTTCATTTGAAATATGGATTTATTTACAAAAAAAATATTTACACACATTTCTGCTCAAACAGGTCAATATTTTAAGAACAATCATTATCACATGGAATGTGTTAACATGATAAATGAGTTCATTTATCTTATATATCGCTAGTAAATGCCGATATACCGATAACGCAGGGCGAAAAGGTTACAAAATACGTGAGAAAAGCTAAAAAGGGTCAATGCGTGTTAAATTACAACACAATAATGTAAATAAAGCGAAATTTGTTACATATTTGTTTTTTATTCTCATAAAATATTTTTTAATCAATTGTTGCATATACATGAGGCGAAAAAAACATGAATAACCCAATCTTTAATTGCATAAGCATACATACATCTTTACATAAATATGTGTTACTGTTTGGAAAATATATTTAATTATCAGGTAAACGAAAAGAGGCTGTGAAATGTAGATAGCACGCGTAGAAGTTTAATTTATTTGATTGTCTTAAATAAGCCTGCTTTTCTATCAAACTTGATGTTAACGTTTGGCTATAAACTTAACTACCAACAATCATGGACAGGAGTTTCTTAAAATAGTTTACTGAATTCCAGCATAAAATTAATTTGAAAGTATTTTTAATGCATTTAAAATTATACTACATAGCTTAATTTCTACAAACTATCAGTAAAAAAAAAAACAAAAAAAAAAAACTAAAACTGCTTTTTGAAGTTTTTGAATTATTAAATTAATGCTTGTATTGATTGAGAAATATATCTCTTTTGTAATACTGGGCAATTCAGAGACTGATTTAATCGACGCAATTTTGATTTCGCCACTTCTAATTTGACATACAATGTCCAGAATTGAAGAATCGTCATTCCTAATTATGTGACTTATAAGTTAAACTATGTTTATTTACAAATTCAAAACGGTATCACGGAATATATATAAATATATATAAATAAATGGTTTTATATGTCATGTTTCAATACGCTTAATATCGCATCGAAATAGTTGACGGAATAGCCGAAGACGCTGTACATGTTTTCAAAGATGATAAGAAGTTTTCATAAATTCAAATGACAATAAAGTTATAGACATTAAATTTTTCTACGCCTGACGCGCTCTACCAAAATTAGGATTCCCGACTTTTTATTTCATAGCAGTATTTTTTTTAAAATAATTATTCAATTTGAATTGAATCTTTTTTTGCCCGGCAGTCTGTATGTGTTACATTGCTCTTGGCAGCCACAGTCATCAACATAGACACTGACTAGTAGATCTACAAATTGAGTAATACATGTTGTTATTGATTCTTTCGGAATGAGAAAGATTTATCGTTATATAACGATCCCCTCCAGCATTAATCATTTGTTGTTTCTTGACCATTTTTATATGCGTTACCGATTGATAACCTTTTCAGACGGCGTTACTTTAATTTTCGGGCATAACTTTTATTATCAGATCCTTGCCTATAAAAAAACGGTGTTTTGATATATTTCATATTCCTAAAAGCACGTGTGTGCACATTATATTTTTAAAAAGGGTGATTTCATTAGAAAAAAAATATATTTTATTGTTATTTTTTTTTGTAACATCATTTTGTCATTAAGTTGGAAGAAAACTGAAACATTCTTTCGAAAAATATCATGCATCTTAAGAAAGGAAGCGGTTTCAAGTGTTCCGTGAGCCATGGCATTTAATATATAATTGAAATGGGTAACGAAAAATGATACTCAAACATACCTTGTTTTGTTTTTAATCCATTTATCCCTTTTCAAAGTGTGTTATTAACCATTTCCATGTACGTGAATCACCTTTTCATCCGCTCACGGGTCCATACGGTGTGTAATGAACACAACATTTAAACTACATGTAAACATCGAAATTTTACAGTGTGAACGCAATGCTGTGTAATGTTAGTGCGGACGACATTTAAACTACTATGAGTTTTGCTCAGTGTGAACACGGCCTGACATTATGAGAAGATTTTACACGTTTTGACTGATGCTTATTTTGGAAGATAAAACTTTGTAGATTATCATTTTCTATGTCAAATTTGTTATAAAGTTAATAAAAAAACACAATGTTATTAGCATTTTACTCTTCTTCACAAATGTGACATTTTGGTGAATTGTACATTTTTTGAACAGGTCGAAGAATCTACCTTTTAAGGCAAGTGTTTACATCAAACTTTTGACCTATGGTTTTAGAGAGAATATAAATAACTATGATCATTAACACGTGCTTTTTGAGAAATAATTCAACAAAAACTGACTCGATGAACAAATTTTAAAAATGAGCGGTGAAAAAATAGGAGCATTGACCAGTAGGGAGATTTTATTGTTATTTTCAACTTTGTTATTGTCCAGTGACCATGCAATGAACCAAATGAAATAGAAGCCAAATGTGGAACAAAACATTACTTTATAAGTAGAATTTACGCTTGCCAAATAAAATAACGTTTAAAATCAAAACTTTTCGGTATTGACAAAATATGAGCGAGGAAGTCAAAGAAAATATGTTTATGTTGAGAACTTTCGTATAAAAACTTCGAAAAAGTTTTACTATTTTTTCCCATTTCAAAGGTCATTTTTAAAAAAAAATTCTAGATACACTATGAACTAAAATAATGACTTACATTACCATATACAGTTCAAATTCGATTTAATATGACTGAAATGAACTGTAATTTACCACAAATTATCTGTAAAATGCTGATTTTATTTGATGCAATATCTTCAGTTATTATCAATTTCTGTATTTTTACTGTTTTTAATTGTCATTAACTGTAGCAGATGATATCAGTTTATATCAGTCAATTTTGTGATTTGTAACAAATCATGACAGTCATTTTAAATATTTACCTTGATTTAAAATCACTGATATGGTATGTTACTGTCATTGTCAGTCATTAACATAACTTTACCTTGATTTAAAATGACTGACAGGGATTGGTGGATCATACATCTTCAGTCAAATCTATAACTATAACCTATAACTGATGGCTTTTGGTGAGTTTTGAATAATCGATGCCCAATTTTGATAGACACTGTATCATCAGCATAAAGAATCAGAAATAATTTTACATATAAATTTAGCTAGATATTTATGTCGCTGAACACTGGTTACAATAGACGATCTTCCAATTTCGATTTTTTTGGTAATTGTCGAAATCTTACCTCAAATTACTGGATAACTGGTTGCCGACGTCATTTGCGCGTAAAAGGGAATTTTTAAATTTCATTATTTAAGTGTAAATGAATTGGTTTGAAAGGACCCTCCGAGTGAAACAAATTAATTAATTTCATGCTTGATTGCTTTCCATTACAAAACACATTTAATAGATTGATAGAGTAAGTCAGTCCCTGTGCTCTCTTCTAAAAAAGCCGCCATTTTACCCCCATTGACCTCTCGTGACCCCTATTCTAACATCCGGAACGTTCCGGAATGGCACTTTTGGAAGATCGTCTATATTTAACGTATAAGTCATTAACGTATAAGGAAAACAAAAGAGGAGATAGGTTCTCTCCTTGACGTACACCCACATTGCACGGAAAATGGTCCGAGTATGTTTCACCATTAAATTTCGAGATTTAATATTACTATACATATTTAAAATTACTGCATACATCTTGCAATTGATCAGAGTCACATGCAGGGTCGACTGTTGCAAAATGAACATGATTAATTTAATTTTTTTAAACTGAGTCACTCTCTTTGCATTTTTCTGAATGAGAATGGTTTTAAACTTGTAACATGTAATTTCAGACAACATTTAGAAGGAAAAGAAATAGACATCATATCGCTGGAAGACAAAATAAAGGGCCAAATAATCGAAATCCAATCGTTACAAATTAAAACAAAGAAGATAGAAATAGAAAATGCTAACTTCAGGTAAGTGTAAGAATGTTAGGTACAACACTTGCTTATGAATGCTTCAATTTTTGTTGTACTTGATTTTTTTGAGTGGGTATGTTAGCTTGTAACATGTATTTTCAGACATAATTTAGAAGGAAAAGAAACAGACATCCTATCGCTAGAAGATAAATTAAAGGACCGAACAGAAGAAATCCAATCGTTACAAGAAAAAATAATGGAACTGGAAGCAGAGACTGTTAACTACAGGTAATAATAGGAAAGGAATGTGGGGTTCGAGACTTTTAAGAATGCTTTCGCAAATGATAAAATTATATTTCTTTCAAGTTCAATTTGATCTTTTAATCACATCTTTTAAAATTTTAGTCTCATATACCAAAAGGTACTATACTGATGCTTAAGTAAATGGAACCATTCATGTTCGATAGTCATGTTTCAATAACATACTTTAAAAGCCTGTCCATGTAAAAACATAGAACACTCTAAATTTTGTCCCAAAGCAAGGTTTTCATTTATGTAAAGCATAAAGTGCAACAAATTATATACACTTTTAAGTATAATGTTCTGCAATCTTCGTCGGTAACCCACGGTTGGTCAAGCGCTTGCTCCGATTGTATCACATGTTTTAAACGTATTTCATATCAAATATAACGCATGCAGATTTTCGAACTGGTTCCTTTAAATGCGTTTCTATGTTCAATTATCAAAACAATTTATTTTCCTAAGCTTGTGACTAAGCAAAAATCTGACATTACCTGTTTGAACTCTTTGTCGTGATATTGGTTTTAAATGTCTAAATACCAGAATCTGTTGGACGATGGGTACTTTAAAATGCCTATTGATGATTCGATGTCATCCCGATGAGGAACATAGTCACACACATTTATTATTCTATATATTCGTCTATACAATATGACAACTTGTTTTACCATAACTCTTCATTGGATCTCATCAGGTTTTACGTAATGCTTGGCCTATATAGTATTTTATAGGCGTCTAAAGGTCTTCCCAATATACTAATACCAGCTCTCATCAGATGCGCTCTACCAAAAATTGAAAATGCCAAACACTAAATGAATATGAAGAGCATAGAATAATACCAAAAATGTCGAACTAGAAATCAAATAATGACTTAGACCAACCTATGTCTGCGGTAGGAAGGTAGGTAGGTAGGTAAGTGATACCCTCCTCGTAGGTTAATTTTTAGAGTGTGCAACAAAGTACATGATGTATGGTGGATGCAGTTCAGGAAAGTGACATAGTTTAGAGATTTGATGTCATTTTGACAAAGAATACACTCATAGAAATCAATTTTATTACATGTATGTATACGTCTATAAAATGTGACACATCTTTTTACGATACCTGAGGGGGGTAGGAGGGGGTCTGATCCCTGAATCCCGAACTAATTTTTACAAAATCCCGTCATTCCGACTTAAAAATGAGAAAATCCCAAAGCCCGGTAAAATTGATAAAATTTTATCCCGGAATCCCGAACTAAAATTGTCCAATTCCCGGAATCCCGAGCTTAAATATTGCCAATTCCGGTGTCCCGAAAAAGGTCCTACCCCCCCCCCCTCATACCTGTTTATTGATAAAGTATTTTACATATTTATCTAAGATTGAACATAATGATTTACTATTAGTTTAATTTCAAATTGATTCACAGGGCTCTTTACTTGATGTTAACTATGATCACCAATATCAATGATTTTGGTATTCCCAATCGCGAATTCGGCTAAAGCGTCTATTTGAAATTGAGTAAAATATGAGTTTAGTCGTGTTTCAAGCAGTAAGTTGGTATCACTACTCTTGACGTCAAATCCCGTTAGTTGGGCCATATGTGTATTTTGTATGTTAAAAGAGGGATGTTGTTTTTTTGTTTGTTTGAGGGAGTAAATGTTTTAAAATATTCTAACAAAATGAAGCTTGTATCTTCAGTCAATATTTAAAAGAAAAAGAAACAGACATCAAATCTCTAGAAGACAAAATAAAGAACCAGAAAGGAGAAATCCAATCGTTACAAAATAAAATAAAGAAGATGGAAACAGAAAATGTAAAGTTCAGGTAAAAATTAAAATGTTAGGTACTAGGAGACTTTCTTTCGGATGCTTTCGGTTTTTTTTATTGATATTTTTGGGTTAAATCATTAAAATAATATGTTTTGTAAGTCAAATTTGATCTTGCAATCGAATCACTCCAAAATTAAGAGCACAAGATTTGTTTCAAATCTAAGATATGCAGATTTATAAACTGATTCCCTAAAATGTGTGTTTATGCTCAATTATCAAAACAGACTATTTTCCTAAGTTTATGACTCGGTCAAAATGTAAAATTCTACATCACCTGTTTGAACTATTTGTCCTGATATTGATTTTGAATTTCTAAAGATCAGGGCCTGTTAGGCGATGGAAACCGTAAAAAGGCCAAATTTTAGCATTCGTTATATTAGCATTCTGGAGCATTGCCAAAGATTTACCTGAGGGTACCAAAGGAATAAACTAGTTAAATAATTAAAACAGGGATTTTAATGTGCGTAAAACGGCAGACGGAAGATCGTTTCTTTTTGAAACTTGTAAAACACGAGTAAAGTCGTATTGCAACATCACTACTCTTGGTGCAAAGTGCCGCTACTTCCCTAAAAATGCTTTTTATGTTAAAAAAACATCGTTTTCTCAAGGCTGTGACTAAGTCAAAATGTAAAAGCCGTTTCCACCAGTTTGAACTCTTTGTCCTGATATTGATTTTGATTTTCTAAAGATTAGAACGTGTTGGACGATGAGTACTTTTAAAGGACTAAATTTAAGCATTATTTAGCAGTCTAGAACTTTGACAAAGACTAACCTTAGGGTACAAGAGAAACCAAATTATGAATCATAAGAAAATGTTTTGTTTTAAAAAGAAAAACATCACTATTAAACAAAATATTACTACAAATTTTATTTTATAGAGAGACTTTATTAAACTTGTAAGCATGTATTTGCAGGCAAGATCTTAAAGAAAAAGTAAAAGACATCAAATCGCTAGAAGACAAAATAAAGGACCGAACAGAAAAAAATAGATCGTTACAAAAAAAAGTAAAGAAGATAGAAAAAGAAATTGTTGATAGCTTCAGGTACAAATAGGACTTTTATGTAATGATATTATTTCTTGCTTTTTTGTATGAAAAAGATGTGTTAAAATTTGCTGACCTGTCATAAGGACATTTGCATAATGTCAATTATACAAATTTACGTACATGTCAGTGAAGGTCTAATTATGTTCAGTCAAGAAATACGAAAGTTAAATTACTCACTTATAATATCAAAAATTTCTCTGACAGACAAAATTAACCTGGCAAGTGTTCGTTACACTGAACTTGTTAATTCTAGGTAGTGTAAAGAGTTTTAGTTCAATTTAATAAATTTATCTTCAATGCCAATCCAGTAGTGCAGTGTACTTACTCTTAATTTTGCTGGACACGATCTTAGTTTTTTGGTTTATTGCAAGAAAATACTGCATTTATAATGAGATTCTTAAAATACTGGACACTTTTGGAGTCCAGTAAATCTAGTACTAGTCAAGTAGGATTTTTCCGTTCTGTTCCTCTAGTAACTGGAATTTCGAGATCGTTCGTAATTATTTCATTCGATCTCAGGGTTACTGTTGCTGTGGAAAGATCCAATCTCATATTCTTTTCCCCTTTCTAAGAACAATACTTTGTACAAAAAATGTCTAGAAAATCCAGTCACTGACCCAAACTCTAACGTATATAGACTCACAGCTATCGTTCTTGATATCGGTTAAAGCCATATTCAAGCCTGTTGGAGGTCAACACGAAAACAGTAAAGACAATCGTTCTTTTCTTTCACTTCCATTTTTAATCAAGGGGTTAGATGCTTAATATCTAGGAAATATTTTACACCACAATTCTGTAACAGAACATACATGTATTCATCTTAACTTTAAAGATAAAAGAATTTCGATAATCTCTTATTCCTATACTTCCACCATTGCACCCAAGGTCTTAACTAAAAACACGTTTTGCGGGATTTCCAAATCAATGACCTCAAAGCAAAACCACCAAACTGTTCTTGTGAAAAGTTCCCATTCAATTTTAGTCACTCTGGCCACGTTATCACTGGTGACCTTAACTTCGTGGAAAATGACTTACTTCGCGATGTTTTGGCTAAAGGACCTAAATATCGTGAGCTAAGACGAATCAATTGGAGCCATAATTTTAAAACAATTATGGATTCAGTTGAAGACTATGCCAGAAAATTTGCCAAGAAAGATCACAAAAGAAAGCAAGTGACGTTTTGTCAGAATGGGTTAAAGCTGTGAGATCGTTAGTTTTGAAAAGAATAGATTCTTTGAGAGGCTCAATGAGCACTAAGGTAACATCCATTTTCAGCAACGCTGAATTTGCTTAAACAATGTCCACCTTACATGGCAAATATGCTTTTTTACCCGCAGATGATAAAGCACCAAATAACATCATCTTTGTCTGCAAGAAGCACTATATTGAATGTCTGACAGTTGAATTAGGGGTTACTTGTACTAGCAATAACTTCACCTACACAGCCACAACACTGTTTAAGGAGGAAATTATTGACAATCACAAATCTGTCATTTCCTCCTTCCGCCTTTCTGTTGGTGCGAAAAATGATGACACTCCATCCCTGTATTGGATTCCTTAATTACACAAAAAATCCATACAAACAGCGCTTTATTGCATGGTCATCCAAATGTGCCTCGTAACTTCAGTTATGTTGACTCTAATAATTACAGCAATGAAATCTGGCCTCAAGAATTATTACGATTGTTGTTGAAATGGTGTCAATCTAATGTGGATCCTGAAAAATTAAAAGACCTGATGGAGATTCTCAACTCTCAATCAGTTTCATCTTTTAACAGCATCAAAACTTTCGATTCCTCCCCACGTTACACTTCTTTTCCACATGAACAACTAAAATCACGATTGACACAAATGATTAAAAGCAACTTATGGAGTTTACGTATCACAATTGATTCGTTACTCCATAGCTTGTAGGAGTAACGTCAATTTCTTGTATAAATCGCTTTTCCAGAATCCCCCCTTTTGGATCATGTCATGCGGTACTGGATCATCTAAGCATAACTTCATTTAAGATAATTTGAAGAATTATGTTCGGCCTAAAAATTAACGGAGATAAGAAACCTTAACGGCAGTAAAAACTGCTAATCATAAAAAATATATGCCACGTCATGTATTTGGCGTAACTTGAAGCGCTATTTAGAATCGGAAACTGTCTTTAACACGCCATCGATCGCCTGAAGCTCTATTTACCGGTAAAAATTAGACCTACATCAATAAAAAACCAAACAAACAAGCACAATAAAGGATGAATAAACAAACAAAAAACAAACAAAACATAAAAACAAGAGGCTTCCATGAGTCTGAATCGACCACAAAAAGACGCTTTGAAAGTTCTCCTGTACATCAAAAATCTGTCTGATCGTTGCGAGAAAAAAATTTAAATATATATACTGTGATATTGCTCGGCGTTCAGTTTTAATTCTTCTTCTTGAAGTTTCAGTTTTAACTTAGCTTCTTTTTTCAAGATTTTTTTGTATAGCCAAAAGTACTACTGTACGCTGTTCTTAAACTAACTTAACTAAAGACAGATAACTGTGAAGGCCTATGTGACCTCCAACCATCTTGTAATCTTTCGACTGCTTTAATGACATTTTGTGGTGACACTTTCACGATCTCATTAAGTGAAAACCTGTCTTGGACCGTTAAATTAATTTCAAGAAAAACACCATTTCTGCCTTCGAATCCAGCATTTTCAGTTTCTCTCTTGTTAAAATCCTGAAACAGTTGATATTTTGACGCGTCTGATGAAGCTGATCTTACACATTGACCCTTTGCGAATACCCCGAATTAACTTTATCCACATTCTCCATTTCTGTAACTCTAGAGCTCAATACTTAAGACAACCATAGTTTTAAAGTGAGGAGATTTTTAATTTCTTTGTAGATAGAAGCAGAGGTACCAATGGGGTATCCGAATGACAAAAGTCCGAAAGGACAGAGACAAAACCAGTAAACACCAACAAGAACGGGACAAAAACAGACAACATGTAAAACATGGAAACACAAAACAACTGATTATCGATCAACAACGCGAACTCCAGTCGAAACAAGAGTGAACTCAGGTGCTCCGTAAGAGTAAGCAGTTCCTGCTTGCAACGTTGTGTAAATGAATCCATTGTCTGGTGTTCCGTACCATATATACGAGTATGGCCATGACCATATGGGTATACTCTCCTATCTTCGAACTTCACGCGTATGGGTGGAGCAAATAAGTATAAACTCATATGGTTATGGCAAGCCTAACCATATAAGTATTTTGACAATATGAGTATCAACACTGTTAAGTTAATGAAATTGTCTGCATTTGGCCATTAGTGTAGAGAAACCTAATAAACCCTGCCTTTATTATTCAAATCGCACAGAAATTTTATGATGGTATGTGTAGAAGTATTTAAGACTCTACAAAGGAGTATGGCCAACATCTCCTGTATTCAGTTTGGTAGGTCGACATTTAAAAAACTATTTATAGATATTTAAAGTCTTCATCCATCAATCTTATTTTAAATCACAAGGTAAGTCCCAATCGAATTAACTTTAAACACGGTAGGTCCCGTGTCCGGCAACAGGATTGTTTTTTCGAGAGGGATGTACAATTGTCCTGGTTTTTTCTAGAGAATAATCAATAAAAATGTAAACTTTGGTGATATTTAGTGATTTTTAACTGAAAGCGAAGTTAAAATGCTACCAACGGGTAGGCATATTTTAGTATTATTATATTGTATATCAACACCAATTCCTATAAAAAAATGTGATTCCTAAATAAAATTGTGGGCTGTTTTTTTGAGTTTTTACCTTTTTGCATTTTCCCCCTTAAAAGACAAATACATTGAACGAGATTGCTAACCATCATAAGTGCACACCAATGTATATTATGGCATCCTGAACATTGATGCCAAAAAGTTGCGTCTTACATATTTTTAAATTAAAATAAAATACATGTCCAGGCTTTTTCAAGAGGCGTCCAGGTTTTTGTGTGTGTTGTTTACCTCTTAAAAAGACATTGTATGTTGTTAAAAGAATAAGAATACGGTACTATCATTTCAAGGGTTTTCGACAAGAATACGTCAGTTAAAGTCAAGAATTCAATCTTATATAGCCTATATAAACATGCAGGCACATATAATTGACGCCTACAACCAGAACCCATAAATCAATTGTCTAAGCATAACTACCAACTGTTATAAATTGAAAATAGCCTCCTTGAATAATTGGCTGGAAACAAAATGCTTACAGTTCCTGGGCTACCTTCTTTTAACTTGACTTGTAGTTGTTTCTTGGATGTGTTTCTTTGTATCATAGAGTCGTTTTCTTTCATGCCTGCTGTTTTACCCATGATTATATAAGACTCGAAAGCCCTTTCAGTACGTCTTAATTATACACATATGTATCTATTGTATATATTATAGTTTCAACAAAACTTTATAAGAGTATGCTCCCGTGCGGGACCCGGAAGGCGAATAGGTTAGCAGCATCGCTAAGCTTGTCGGTAAAAGTCCAATAAAGAGCGCTCAGAAACCTGTCATCTTTCAAGGATGTGTGCCACAGGTGGTTGAATGGGGCAGCACTGTCATAATAAATGCCGGTTCATCAGGCTATACTAATGCGGAAACTTGACCGTAAACCATATTGGACCAACGTGCGTGGATAGTTCTAAGGTTCATGCACGTAAAATATCCAATTGTGCACCGCCACAGGCTAAATTTTCCGCACCTACCCACCTCTTTTCCAGTGATCTTCAAAATTTACAGATCCTTTGTTTCCCACTCCAACCCCGCTTCTCTCTCTCAGTGAGTATAGGTTCAAACAGGATTAAGGATTGTATTTTCTCCAAATAAATGATGGTTTTGTGAAACTGGGTAAAATTGGCTATATCCCACACAGGTAGATGTTCCATCTAGTATGACCTCATTTCGGGTAAGGGTTCTTCATTGTCAGTCACCATATGGAAGGGTTCCAAATTGTGCGAAACTTTTGAGGAAGGATTTCGTCACTTTCTGGATGCATTGGCCTATGGTGCGTTAAGGGTACATTTGCCTATCTTGTGAGTTGGTTCGTTTTACTTCTGGTTTGTGGTCGTGCATGGGTCCTTCGAATGACATACATGGGTCTGAGTCCTGGGTGGGTCTACAGAATTCATTTTGGTGTTTCAATTAGCTCTTGTCCTGCTGATTATGACTGAAATAGTGTCGACTGGACATAAAACAAACATAATTGTATATGATATTCAAATGCTATTTAAGTTTCTGTATCTTTACATACATATGTATACGTTAAGGGGTTCCACTATCTCATTTTCCCTAATGTTTTTGTCAAATATCCCGTATCCAAAATAGAGGTTTTTTTCTTATCCCATATCCCTGTTAATAGAATAGATTTAAATATTCTATGTCCCAGTTTGTTTTGCCTCAAATATCCCGTATCCCAGGAATAAATATGTAAATATCCCATATTCAAAAACACCCTTAAACTCTTGAAATAACAGAATGCACCAGTGGAATATGCTCTTTTTGTATTTATTTGTTTCTGACATACATGTAGATTTTTATAGTTTCAACGACTTGAAAAGGCACAAAAACAAGATTGCAACTTACCTTTCAAAATTTTGCCCACCGTAACAATCGCTCTTTTTGAAACCGGTAATTCATTGAAGCACATCAAGAAAGTCACAAATGTACAAATGTACCATAAAACTAATTTTGTCAAAATACTAATTTAGTCTTCAAAAATAATGCATTTTGGGCAGCCTACTTATGCTTTAAAAATAGTAACAAACTTGATATTTTGCATGTAATGTGTTCAAATTTATGTTTCTTGAGTAGGAGGAATATTAGTTTCCATTTAGGTCGTATAGTTTCCACAAAACCCAGTGCCTCTCTTTAGTCAAAATTTTCAAAAAACCAGGACACCTCTCGAAAAACCGGACAAATTGTTGTGCCTCTCGAAAAAAAAACCAGACGAATCTTAATAAAATATTAACTGATGCTTTTTACGGACTTTTTTGTAAGAATTATAATAATTTGAACATTTTGATTACTTTCAATCTTCTTTTTGTTTTGTTTCACTTACAGCTGAGAATTAAAGCATTTGTTTGTAAACGGACAGGCGAAAAAAACCTGGACCTCTCTCGAAAAACTGGACAATGCCTCTCGAAAAAACAATCCTGTCGCCGGACACGAGACCTACCGTGTTAAATTGCTGATTGCATTCGTTTACTTCAAAGAAAATGTTGATATTGTTATAAAAATGCCCGATCCTCTATCTTTCATGTATTATAAGAAAGTAAAAAAGAAAGAGTAAAAGTAAAAACATTATAAAAACATAATAGACTTTTAAATTAGAATTTTAGTGCTTGTTTTTTCAGGCAAAATTTGAACGAAAAAGAAAAAGACATTATATCGCTAAAAGATAAAATAAAGTATGATAAAGAAGAACTCCAATCACTACAAGTAAAAATAAAGCAAACAGAAACAGAAAATGTTAACTACCGGTACAATAAGAAATTTTTGGCCCACACCGCAACGTGACGGAGGGCCTTGTTATGTTATTCGTCCGTCCATTCGTCTGTCGCACTTTTGTGGACAACTCAACTGAAACCGCTTGATGGATATTGCTGCAATTTCAAATTTGTAGGATTGTTTTTCATCATATGTTGGCGATCATATCGCAACGTCATTTTGATTCGACAATATAAGGATTTATGGGGCTTTATTGACGTTTATTCTGGGTAAAAGGTACACTTTGTGAGAACAGCTCTTCTAAGACTGCTGAATTTATTTTATTAAAAGTTTGTAGGATTGTTTGTCATGATATGTTATTTATCATATTGAAACGTCATTTTGAATCGCCAAAGTTCGTTGGAACAATCGATCTTTATCGACTTTGTTCATTTTAAGCCAAAGGAACAATTTCTTCTAAATCTACAGAATACATTTTACTGCAATTTTGTAGTATTGTCTTTAATGATATGTAGTTGATCATATCGCAACGCCATTTTGAATCAACAAATTTTAAAGGAGTAATGGTATTTTCAATTTTTGAACAAAGAAGCATCAACTCTCCTGACACTGCTAAGCATATTTTTTTACATTTATAGAATGGCGTTTTGTTTCTGAGACACATGTTTGAAAACACATGTTCACTTTATGCTTTATGTTTTCCTATGTCAACCATATGTTTGAAAAAAATATAGAATGATAATTCTAAATAAACTACCAATTTATTACTCACATTTTAAATTGAAAGGTATCTGTTACCATATGTTAAAAATGTGTTCGTCATATGTTTAATATAAGTGTGAAAACATATAATTATCATATGTTTAATATAAGTGTGAAAACATATGATTATCATATTAACACCAAACGAAGATGAACTTATGAACAAAATATGTTTAACATATGTTGCAATATCTCCTGTGTTTGACATGTGCTGACAATTATGCATAGGTCCTCAATACAGGTCCATTTATTTTAAGAACATGTTTTCTGTAGACAACCATCAATACACAGAGAAGGAGAAATCAGATCGTTGGACTATAAAATAATGAAGACAGAAACAGAAAATATGAAATACAGGTACAATTAGGGAATTCTTTAAATTGCTGATTTGTCATATTTACAAAACCTACACCTGAAAAGCTTCAAGACTTTCTTTCTACATTGCTTTGTTCTTTGTAATTTTGTAAAGATTTCTTTTCATATATTTTTTTTTGTTTTTTTGAATCAAACATATGTATCAATCATTTGGAAAAGTTTACAGTGTACAGTGGTTTTACACTGAGCATGTCACTAATTGTTAGCAAAGTCAAAATTGTTGCTACTTTCAAACTATTTAAAGTTTGTTAATATGATAAACTTTGATGAAAAAAAAAGTTAAAAAAAAACTAACTATAATATTCATTTTATAACATTTCTCATACTTTTTCAAGGGAGAAAATTTGTATAAAATGTGTTAGGAAAATTCAGTTTTTCCAATTTGTTTTCTGGAAATGAACGGTGACCCTATAATTTTATAGTTTGATTTTAAAAACCTGACCCAAATGGAAGTTTTGACAAAATATAGAAATTTTTTATCCTGTGAAAGTTCAAAATCGGAAAAAAACATTTTCAGCATATATAATTTATATTAAAATAGTCGTTCATTTATTTCCACATTTTGTGCAAAGATCCGTTGCGCTTTATAATCAATAATATGGTGCTTGTGGTTCAATGATACGTAAGTCTAAAGGCAATTTGGGTATATAATTTTACTTTTATCTGTCCGTAAGTCCAGATTTGCCAGTTCCGACCAGTACCTCCCCGTGGTGCATTACAGGCACTGTTCCAGCGACAACAAAGGATACTCTGGAGCAGGTAACACTGGCGAAATATGGCTGCTAAACCGAGTCAATCGGTATTTTAGTATATTCTTCGATAAAAACATTTAAATGTAGGATAAAATGTTGTGCAGTTTTAATTAAAAGTTTTGTATAGTTATCTACAGCATATACTTGTAGGCTAAATACTACGCAAAAATAGTGAAAATACATGATTTTGAAAAATGAAGTGGCCATTTTGAATTTTTGCTTTAGGTCAGTTACTCAGTGTATGTGTATAAAGGTAATAAAAATTAAAGAGAGGTTTGTGCAATATTTCATGCTAGTATCACAATTTCCATACTGTCCTTGTTTTCGTGGTTATGTCCCTCTTTTAAGTAGCAACTTGCAGCTTATCACATGACCAGCTAAAGTTAAATGTAATCTTACTTTAGAATTTAATACTGAAAGGTGATTTAAAATTTATATCCATTATAAGAAACATGACCGTTATATTTTGCATGCATAAACTTTAAGGTCTTTTATTTTTTATCAAAGCTGTCAGATGACTCCTTTTTAAGTTTCGAATCCTACTTAGCTGTATGATAAACCCTTATAGGAGTTTTCCTATAAAAGCCCCAAAATATGCAAAATACCATTTCCGTTTTATCGATTATTTAAATCCCTAATAAAGTTTGTTCTTCTGGTATCAGAAGATGTTTTGTGTCAGTCAATAGTACAAAATTACATATAGTTAATGGTTGTTTTTGTGTATATAAATTGCATGACATACTATGTCCCAATCATGTCTCATAATGGGTTACCTTTTTTGTTTCCACTCTTTTCTGAAGGCTGCTCGACAGACTTGTCTGACCAGAATATACCAATGAATTTTAATACTTTTTGTCGTTGAAAGGATGGGTTGCGATAAGACCCCTTTTCAACCCACCGCGAAAGTCAAAATTAAAATTAAGTTAATCCTATCACAAAATGTCTTGTTGGAAAGGTTGATGTTTTTATTTTTTGAAAACAAATGTCTGTAGTGGAAAAGCTTATTTTATCTTTAAGTAAATGGTGCTTGAACTGAACCACCGAAAATGATGTCAACATTGTGCCTATGGGAAAGTGGCGTTAATGAGAGATATACATCCTTCTCGGAAGTATAGCCTTGCAGGCGGAACCAGCTCCATATTTTATTCAAAAACTTGTTTTACTAAAACACATCTTTTGTGATAGTTTCAAGCTGGTTCCGCGTGCAAGGCATACTGAAAATTTAAAAAGACTATAATTTTTTAAGTTGTGATCAGTAGTTAAAAAATGTGCAAAATCTCTCCGTTTTCTTCGTTTTTAAGCTCACCTGACCCAAAGGGCCGTCACTTGGCGTCCGTCGTCCGTCCGTCCGTCCGTTAGCTTCTTTCAAGCTTTAACTCCTCTGACACCATAAGTTCGATTGCAACCAAACTAGGCAGAGTTGTTTAGTGACATTATGTGAACAAAACTATCGTTCGGATTTTTGATTCGTAAACAAACATGGCCGCTGTAGCTAAAAATAGAACATAGGGGTTAATTGCATTTTTTTTGCAAATAACTCAAAAACGGTGACAGATATCAAAATCCGCCAGGATTAAAGTGTTCAGCACCTCAAGATCTACCTACCCTGAAATTTTCAAGAAGATCCAAAAACGGATGTAGGAGTAATTGCCCTTTTTCTGTTTTTTTTTCATTTTGTTTACTTATTTAGCCCTATATATTGAAAACTATACAAAATATTTTTAAATTTTAAATTGCATATGAGTTAGCACATCAAGATCTACATTTCTTTTAATTAGGTCAAAGCTGTAGAACCATATCTTTTAGGAGTTAAAGCATCAATTTTTCATTACCTTTCCCCTGAATTTCAAAGATTAACTTGTCTGACATCATAAAACCAACTGCATCTAATCTTGGCACACATGTTTACTAGCATATAAGTTACAAATCTATCGTTCGGATTTTTGAGTGTTCAAAAACTTGGCCGCCATTACTAAAAATAGAATATAGGATAAATTGCAGTTTTTGGCTTATAACTCAAAAATGATTTCAGATATATATATATCAGTGTTTATATTTCACAATTTATTCGATATGCCTGAGCTTGCACACATTTCACAGATTTTTTATCAGACGCCGATTTCTTCGTGACCGACTTTTGGAGCAGGGCTATAAGAAAATACGTCTCATACGATCCCTAAAAAAATTCTTTCTTTGTTATAAGCCACTAGTAGAAAAGTTCAAAATTGAGTTAAAAGATATGATAAGTGATTGTTTAAATTAGTGTTTGACTGGTCTGCTGTACTGAGATGATCACCTCAATATCCCTATTGTGTCTCACAACTATGTTGTGTTCTCTGGTCATTACCGGATCCTAAGATCACAATGGAAGAGGGAGGTTTGGCGCCATAAAACCTGGTTTAACCCACCATTTCGTTTGAAATGCCTGTACCAAGTCAGGACCATTGCGATCCACCAATTCTCCGGTATGACTGATTCGTTTTTGTCGTTTTCTCTGGACTATGAGATTGATCATTCAAGTTCGGTAGTTTTGTTATTACCTTTATATCAAATAAGCAAGAATCAAAAGTGATCAGCATCGCAAGATTCTGCTTGCTCTGAAATTTTCAAGAAGATCAAACAATTGATGTTGGACTTATTGCCCTTTTTCTAGATTTTTTTCAATTTTTTTTCACTTGATTAGCCCTATATCTTGAAAACTATACAAGCTATTTCAAATATTCAAATTTCATATGATTGAGCACATCAAGATCTGCATTTCATGTAAATAGGTCAAAGCTGTAGGACCACTTCTGTTATGAGTTATTGCCCTTAAAGCGACAAAATTTACTGTAAGACCAACTGCATCTAAACTTGGCACACATGTTTATTAGCATATATATTACAATTCTATTGTTCTGATTTTTGATTTGTCAAAAAAAAAATATTGCTGCTATGACTAAAAATAGAACATAAGGTAAATTGCAGTATTTTGCTACTAACTTTCAGATATTAAAATGGTGCAAGAACAAAAGTGATTAGCATTTTAAGATCTACCTGTCCTGACATTTTGAAAAAGATCAGACTGCTGATGTGGGAGTTATTGCCCTTTTTGGTAATTTTTGCCAAATTTTGCTTTTATTAAGCACTATGTCTTGAAAACTAAACAAGATATTTCGGAAATTTAAATTACAAATGGTCAAACACAATAATAGCTACAAAATATGTGTATCTGTGTAGTTCAGGTGAGCGATTCAGGCTCCTGGGAGCCTCTTGTTTGAGTTAGCGGTCATTTCGATTTCAAAATTCTTGTTTAAAGTGATGTACATGTATATATATGATGAACCTTTTATAGAATTTGACACACTGGCTTCAAGAATATAAGCACAAAATTTTAATTTATTGAAACCCTACCTTGAAATTTTCTTTTTTTTTAATCAAGACGAGATTTTCATTCAAAATGGGTCAGTTTTGAACCCGATTTTCGACGCCATGTTCGTGCAAAAGTATTTGAAAATAGTCTTTTACAACAGTACAATCATTTTGCTACAAAATAAGATATAAAGTAACAGGATTTTAATTTTTGTTGTTTTTAGATGGGTCAAAAGAAGGCCTTATCGCAACCCATCCTTTCTTATTGTAAAATTCAAAATTATTTCAAACACCAAGTTTCTTTCCTTGTACTACACATGGTCGGCATGTCCTATTCGAATTTGTTTGGTTTTGTGTACTTTTATTTGTTGTCATTTGTATTTCAATACTTTTGGTTTTTGACCTTCCAATGTTTTGATTCAAATGCTGCTGATGAGAGGTTACTCCTTGAAATATGCATATACAGCATGACCAAATCACCTTTTTTTACCCGTTTTGTATTTTTAAAAATTCTAACGATATTTCATGTTTAAATTCAGTGAAAAGGTAAAAGAAACAGAGAAGCAACTCAGACGGTTAAAAGATGAAATAAATCTCGTGAAAACAGAAAATAACAGGTAAGATTTTTTTCATTACGTTATCGGAAACAAATTTCTGATCAAATACTAAAATTACCTGACTCTTATTCTGTTAATATTAGTGAGACCACCTGTCATATGACCAAAAACAGCTAAAAATGCAAAAACAAGTGTAAATGTCACACAAGTACATTGCCGCTTTTGTTGAATAGTTTTATTTAAAAAAAACTTAATCAAAATGAATCAATTTTAACACAAATAAAACCATGCGCTCATAAATAAAATTTTCAAATAAAACAAGGGAGATAATCCACTTGAAAAATTGCCAAAAAATACAAAGATTTGCATTGTAGACAGAAAAATAAGCTGATGACCCCCAGTTTATTAGTCAAACTCGCCAGCAATTTTGCTGGACATACAAGAAAAATGCGATTATGTGTGATTGCACACAAATCAGCAGATTGTAAGAATACAAATATAACTGAAGATGATGTAAAAGCGCAACAAATACTGTAAACCAACTTATTTTCGCGAGCGATTTATATTCGTGGATTTCGCGAGGGACAGAAATTTGCGAAAGTAAATTGTCGGGAAGTAACTCATTTTAATAATAGTTAAATGGTTTTTACGAGAAATCGCGAAATAGCCCTATGACACTAAAACGCGAAATATATTATAGTCGCGAAAATAAATTGGTTAACAGTATTCAGGATTACAACGCATTGATGGCTGACAAATAACAGGCGTCAACCATGAACATCAACAGCAACGAAATTTTATCAACATGTGCACGCACCTCTCATGTGACTTCCGTAGTTACCAGTCCCATGTGGAACAGAACTCAGGTTAAATTTAAGTTTAAGGTACTCCCATTGGTAAAGGGATGACACTAGGTCAGTAGGTGCATCTAGGATAATTATCAGCTCTCCAAAATAAGGTTACCTCGACCTACATTTTCCGCATGAATGACTCGGGTTTAAGTTTTGGTTAAGGTCTATATCTAGCAACTGCAAGTAGTAAAGAGATGATATTGGATCAATGGTACATCTGCAATGGGAACCAGCATCCGTACCAAGTTGTATCACCGTGTGTGACTGCTCCATTTCTTTATTTATGTTTGTATTTGTGAATTTTTTGTTCTAAATTTCAGGCTTGTAACAATCATGAAAGGACAGATTAGAGCAGATGAAAAAGTAACAAATAAAAATGATGTAGATACATTGCTGGTTGTTGCTTTTCATCTTGACAACAAAAATGCATGTTGTTGCATATCAATTAAAAGATTTGATGAAATGTATCATTCTATGATCTGGCCAAAAACATGGAGGAATGATTATAATACTTATAATGCATTATTTACTCCTACGTGTATCCTTATCGGAAAAAAAGATAAACACTTTATATCCTTTGGATATGAAGCTAAACACAAATATGATGAAATGGTGGAAGACAATAAAGCTCAGGAATATTACTTCTTTAAAAACTTCCTTGCAGAGTTACAAACGAGAAAGGTAATTATACGTCTTTATTTCCACATGTATTACCATGTAAACTAAAAGTTTGACGTGGTAAAATACATACACTGTATAATACGGTGGTGTTTTTTATGGAGTGTTGTTAAAAAACGGAAGGGACAACCGAACAGAAAACAGAATAAAAAATTTACTTATTATATTGAATAATTTTGGGAGAGCCAATCTAATTTAGATTGCATCGCCCTTGGTGGAGAGAACAATACCTGACGCAGGTTTAAAGCCTTTTTGTAGAACTGACTACAAGAGTAGGCTTAAGTGGAGGGCGCTACAAAGGCCATACTGACACAGCAATTAGAATAGGGACTCACAAAAGCTTATTTTGCGAATTTCCCAATCCAATTAAAGATTAAGTTATCCGTTTAAATTTCAAAATTGTCTAACCCTAAGGTTTTTCATACCCCAGACATAGGTTGATCATCTTAGTAATAATTTGGTTCCCCATCTTGGTAATTTTGGTTTTATTGTTTTATGCTCTTCATAATCATATAGTGTTTGGCATTTTCAATATTTTTGGTAGAACGCCTCTGATGAGTCTTGAATAGACGAAACGCGCGTCAGGCGTAGCAAAATTTATTGTCTGGAACTTTGTTGTCATTTTTATTTCGAACACACGTGAAGGTTAGCACTGCTGGTGGAGTTTTAATTCCCCGAGGTTAGCCTGCTCCGGCACCAACACTTTTGTGTTGGAGAACACATCATAGCTTAAAATTATCCGTTTAAATTTCAAAATTGTCTAACCCTAAGGTTCTCCTACCCCAGACATAGGTTGATCATCTTAGTCATAATTTGGTTCCCCATCTTGGTAATTTGGGTTTTATTGTTTTATGCTCTTCATAATCATATTGTGTTTGGCATTTTCAATACTTTTGGTAGAGCGCCTCTGATGAGTCTTGAATAGACGAAACGCACGTCAGGCGTAGCAAAATTTATTGTCTGGAACTTTGTTGTCATTTTTATTTTGAACAGACATGCATGTGTTTGGTGATATTTTAGTTTTTAAGTTTTACTGCAAGATTTAACTAAATTTCTTTGATTTTGCATACCATATGTTATTTTATTATATTGTCCTACATCGGTGGAAAAAACCCATTAAGTTTATATTAATATTGCACCCGTTTAGCCTTCTGTTAGCAGAGCATAGAGGAACTAATGTCGAAAGTTAAAAAATGCAAAGGCAAAACCAATTGACACAAAATGAAACAGACAGCATAAACAACATAAAATCAAACCAAAATGCAACCAGCAACGCGAACAAATGGTAACGATAGTAAATTCAGATGCTCAGGAAGTGTATATAAACAGTCCATGTCTGTTGTTACACACCCGTAGCCTTATAAATGATTAATTCGATGCACATCAAATCTGTCATTTTAAGGATAAAACACAAAAAAAAATGTATGACAAGTCCATATTTAAAGAATAATAATTGGATAAACTAAAGCTTTTTTAAAATAGGACTCGCACCAAAAAGTTCGAACAGGAAAACAAAATGCAGCACAGATTATATTGACAATGTGTAGAAAAGGGGAACAAAAACTTAGTGTGTGCACAACTTTGCATTTTGATAATTTCAAAATTTTGATGCGTGTCAGATGGCTCGTAAAGGCAGCTGAATCAACAATTAACCTGTAATAAATATATTTTCACAAGAAATGTTGTGTGCAAATATTCAGTTCGTGGTTTTTTTTAACAAATAACCACTTTATAAAGGTTGATATACATTGTAAGTAATATTGAAGTCAGCAAATGTATGATCGATTGTTGTCTTGTAGATTTCATTACTCTTTCATAAAACTGCAAAATTTTAGAAATAAAATTTTTGGTTAACATGCGTAATGTTTTTGTTATTGAGCTGGTTTTACAGTATCGGAACGTATTTTACTAAAATAAATCCGACAATCGATTGTACAGTATGAAGTATTATGGAAATAAAAAAAATGGAGAACCACATATCAGAAAATGGTAATACAGAAGAATATAAAACATAATGATAATTATTGTTTCTTGAAGGACATCTCCATAAACATGCGTTTAAAGGACGTGAAGGATGAAACCTTACCTGCGGTTGATGTGATTGCAGCTGTAATAAAATCGCTCTCGGAACCTGCTATTTCACTAATAGAGAAAACTCCTTACATTAGAAAAAATGAAATTAAATGGGTGCTGACAGTACCTGTACTGTGTACAATTAGAGCAACGGAGTTATTCATGGAAAGTGCTAAAATGGTAAGAAACAGATCGATCCCGGTACATTATTTTTAGAATTATAAAATACTACTAGTATAGGAAAACACGTAGTTTCTTTCCATTTATAAAAAATTATTGATATCATTATAATGCAATTATCGTAAATATTAGAGTTCCCGGTCCACTTTCTGTCGTTCTTAGTCACAGCTTTAAATATAATGTATGTTTTTAATACACTTACTTAATAAGGATTCAGTACTACTAGTATTATCAGTCATTGAATTACATGAATGACACCACATCCACAGTTTCAAACAATAGGGATTCCAATGGGCACTAATTGTGCACCTTTGCTTGCTGATTTGTTTCTTCATTCATATGAAGCAGACTTCTTACAATCTCTTCTAGAAAAAAAAGACCATAGACTAGCTCTCTCTTTCAACCTCGCGTTCCGTTATATTGATGATGTCCTTTCACTAAACACTTCTCGATTTGGTGAATTTCTCCATCTCATATATCCCCAGGAGCTTGAGATAAAGGACACAACGGATTCTAGGAAGTCTGCTCCATATTTAGATCTACATCTAGAAATTGACTCACAAGGAAGACTTTCAACAAGGCTCTATGACAAACGTGATGACTTCAACTTTCCAATCGTCAACTTTCCTTTCTTGTGTAGCAACATTCCGTCCGCTCCAGCTTATGGGGTTTACGTATCTTAATTGATTCGTTACTCCAGAGCGTGCGGGACTTACATCGATTTCCTTAGCAGAGCGACACGTCTGACGTAAACATTGTTCACACAGGGTTATGTTGCTCATCGGTTGCTGTCTTCACTCAAGAAATTTTTCGGAAGACATCATGCACTTATCGACAAATATGGGATTTCGATCTCTCAGATGAGTGCAGATGTTGGTTTGTCATAGGGTGTTGTTTTGTCTTCCTTTACCGGATTTGACACGCTGAATGGACTATTGTCAACGCGAAGGGTGTGCTATAGCAAGCAGGAACTGCTTACTCTTCCGGAGCACCTGAGTTCACTCTTGTTTCGACTAGAGTTCGCGTTGTTGATTGATATTCAGTTATTTTGTGTTTCCATGTTTTACATTTTGTCTGTTTTTGTCCCGTTCCTGTTGGTGTTTACTGGTTTTGTCTCTGTCGTTTCGGACTTTTGACATTCGGATACCCCATTGGTGCCTGTGCTTCTTTCATATTTTGTATTTCTGCATGTTATTAAAGTTTTATAGCTATTACTTTTTAATGTAAGACTACAAATGATAAAGACAAAAGTGAATCATATTCACTTCTATTTAGGTAATCATATTTTTGTATATAATATAGTTTCGTGATCATCGATCATATTGTAACACCAAGCATTGTTGCTGTTTTATATTATTACATTTTGCATCTGTTCCTTACTCATATTTTAATGTTAATGTACATTTTTGTACTCAGCATACACTGTTGATTCATTTCACCTCACGCGCAGTTAACACCGGCGTCATGATGATTCAATATTAAACTTTCAAAATTCAACTTTAAAAATAAAAAAAGCTATTTTAATAGTGGAGCGTTCAACATTCATGATATGTTGAATGGATCATTCTAGAGATAGATGATGGTTTTTGTAAGTTGGATAGGTTCATACAAGTAGCAAATTTTGGGGTTTTGCCTTAACTTATTTTAGCTTGTTTCCATGGCAACGATTTTCAATATTGATTATACAATCAAACGTGAAAGTTCCCACCCAACTTTAAGAAGCAACGATGTGTCCGTGTCGTAACACCAATGAAATGTATGAATTTCCTCCGCATTGCTCTTCAGTTTTAAAATGACTCAAAGACGGGTACAATATAAATTTGTTTTTACAACCAAGATATACCATTTCCTAAAGTGCCGTTCAGACTTTGTAATCATGTTTAGCTTTAAAGCCCTTTTGAAGATGGTCAACAAGACTTTATATTAGTCACCACAAAAAGGTTCTGAAACGGCCTCTATTCAAGTTTCGGATAGGGTCTGAAATGGTCATGGAAATTGATGGAGAAAATAATGAACTTAACGTTATATTTGTGATTAATTGGTCAATACCACCCTCTAAAATAAAAATCAGCCTCTTCTATTGAATGTTTTTTTTTGTTCTAACAGGGAGGTGCTCTTGTTGGTACAGTAATAAAAATCGTCAAGATTTTGTCAAAAGAAGTATCTATAAAGTGCATATATATGTTGAAAAGTAAAATAAATAGAACAGGTCAACACACTTCATTTTTGTAGAAACTCGTTCAAAAATCTTTAAACTTTAGCTTGTGTTATAAAGATTATTAAGAGGGAAAAGGTTTTTACTACTAGTATTTTTTTTTCAAATTATACGGTATAGATTTTTGTAATATTTTGTCAAATTTCCTTTTTGATTAGTTCTTTCAAATAAGCTTTCAAAAAAAATGAAACCTCAGGTTCGCCGTTCATTTTCTAAAGAAATTTTAAAAAGTAATCATTTCAATTAGGTCTTATTTCAAAGTTATTTTTTTCCTCATATTTTATCATAGTAACAGTCCCCATACTATTGATTATAAATAGCAATTTTTTTGTCTTTGCCTAAAATAAGTCACATGCGCAGAAGAGATGCTAAGTTTTAAACTAGTACTACCTTAAGTCATATAAAGCTGATTATTGTTGCAATTAAAGACAATATCAGAGTTATTTAACTTAAATAAATGTTATCAATAAATAAAATATAGACACATATACAAAACAATCTTTGCAATTTAAGCCGGTCCCACTTCAGATGATAAAATATGGTCGCTCGTTAGTTTAGGCTATCATAAAGATTGGATAAAGCAGATGTGATCATCAGGGATAAATATGAATTATATGGTCCAAAAAGTACAGTCACTTTTCAAATGGCTATAAACTCTATTCAACTTAGTAAAACAGGTTGTGAGATAATTGAATTTATATGTCTTGATTTATTTTAGGCTGATATTGATTCGGACAATTTGATGATAGCATTAGAACCAGAAGCGTCCTCTGTATATTGTCAGCAGCTATCTCCAGAGATGTTCTTGGGATCAAGTAAAGAGTTTCCTGACAATGATTTAAACTATTTAGTCGTAAATATCGGAGGTAAGTTGATTTTTGATATGCAAGGTATAATTCCCCTAGGTGAGCCCGCTCTGACATCAATACTGTTGTGTTGAAGAATACCACAGAACTAAATAGAATTATCCATGTAAAAAAAATAGCAAAAAACAAGAATATGTACAAAAGACATAATGCCCCATCTCGCAACATTTGGGATAGACGGAAAAACGAACGGACGGTCGAACGAAAGGAGGAACGGACTCAAAAAATTTATGCCCCCTACATGCGCGATTAGGGCATTCCGATGTGGTCTAGTGGTTAAGATATCTGGTATTCACCCAGACGGTCCGGATTCAATTCCGAGCTTGTATTTAAACTTCGCTGCAGACCTATAACTAGGTATAGTCACGACGTTTAACTGACAACCAGTCAGATGGGGCATAGAAATATAAATAAAATATTGAGAAATTTACATGCAGTAAAATTACATCTTGAAAATTCGGTATAATTTCTTTGATAGTAATATACCAACTAAAAAAAACATGTCCTTTTCATTTTTAGACGAACGGATGGATATAACAGCGTATCATGAAATAAATGAAAACGAAATTCAAGAACTAATTTTTACCTCAAATGACAAATGTGGAAGAGTTTCTTTTGAAAAAGAGTTTGTTAATGTTATAAAGGATATAGTCGGAGAGGCTGTCTTGGATTTGTTGACTAGAGAGAACCCTTTAGACTATTCAGATCTAATGGAGAATTTTAACATCGCTGTTCTTAAAAAATTTTGTTTTAGAGACAGTGATAAGGTTGATCGCATGACGATACCGTTTGTTACTTTGACAGAATTTTGTCAGAGAATTTTAGGAAAGGATTTGAAAGCAGCAGTAGCAGATTCAGCGTATAGAAACCATATTGAGATTATTAATGACAAAATGCTAATGAACAAAAATCTTGTGGAATCATTTTTTGCTAGCACATTTAAATGTATTGATTTTGAAATAAAACAAATGTTAGCTCTATTAGAAGTTAAAATTAATACCCTTCTTCTTGTTGGCATATGTGCTGGATATCCATCTGTCCAAGATAACATTCAAAAACAATTCCCTGATATGGAGTTGCTTATTCCTGAGGATCCAGAATTTGCCGTTGTTAAAGGGGCAGTGCTTATTGGTTATAATCCTAATTATATTTCTTCGAGAATTCCCAGATGCACATGCGGTAGACGGATACGGCCATTAACAGACTTATCAAAATAGGAAGGGTAGAAGATATAGGCGTACTCACTAAATAAGAAGTGTATGGCTGGTTGTGATACGAATTTGATTTTAGAGAAAAATTAAGGATTTAAAATGAACGAAAAACGATAGTGGTCACGGATACTGTTACTTTTGGCAATGTAAATAAAAAAACTATACCCCAAAGACCTTATTTATCTAAATCACAGTTAGTAAGTGAGAATATTTAAAAAAAAAAACATAAAGATTTTTGTAAGTGAGCATAGAATATATAATTGAATTTTTATTTTCTATGATTGTGGCGTAAATGTTATTTAGCTCACCTGGCCTAATATAATTAAATTTTTTTGCAGATAGAGAACAGTTGTAACCTGGTCAAACCGTTAGCTAAAGTCTTTATAATAAGATACCCTTATGGCCTCAAGAACCAGGTGAGCGATTCAGGCTTCTGTGAGCATCTTGTCTTATTTAAAAAAAATATACATTTTTATTGAAAGTAAACAGTTTGAGTAAACAGCATTATTGAACAGGTCAAATATTTGTTAGATCAGATTTCTTATATGTGAATCTTTATAGTTGATATTTTTTATGTATAGTAGATTTACTTTTTTACTTTTTTACTTTTTTGTAAGAGTTTTTTTTAATTCAAACAATCTTAATTTTCTTTTGCAATTGATAAGCAGTGACAAAGATTGCATTTATGCTGCCGACATAACTGTATATGTCAAAATGTAAAATGTACGTGTCTAAAGCAGGATTAAAGGTATTTTGCAAAATTTATGAAATAAATAAGAATTTTTTCTAGGCTTTCTCAAAACTTATTTTTAGCAATTATTTAAAAGTATTGTCCCATACATTTTATGTTGAATTATTAGTCGACATTTTCATTGTTTTTATTTCATAAGGTGATAAAATGGTAATTTGATTTTTTATAGGCATTAATTTGCATGGGATAACGAGCACATTAATAAGCGATCACTGTATGAAACACCACCTTGCCAATAAGAGTTATCATTCGTGGATGTGTGTATCACAATATTATATATTTTGTTTACCTATAGTCTTTTTAGAAACTATTTTCCGGACGTACAGACCTGGGAAATCTTTTACTTGTGCACTGCAGATTTACAACTTCTGGGTCGGTATCGCCATTGGAAACTGTTGAAATTAACTAAAATCGGCAACTTGTTTATAAATTCTAAATCAATCTGCCAAAGCTATTAGCTACTCAAACATACGTTAACTCTTAAGAAGTTTATTTGAATCGGGGAGGATAAATTACGCCAAAAACGGATAGGGATAAATTGATGTTTTCCTTAGCTCACCACTGTTCACATATTAAAAGGGCCGCATAGGTATTAATTTATTGAAAATGCATGCATATGTGATTTTAAAAAAAATAGTGTGATGTGGGATATTTGACGGTACTTATAGCAATGTAACATTCTGACTGACAATTTTAATAAACAAATAAATTAGCAAATGCCAGAACAATTTCAATTTTATTTGTTTCAATAAAATAAATAAAAATGAAATTAATTTCTCCTTGGTGTAATTACATCATAAGTGGCGTCAAGGTGGTAATTTTTCATTTTTTTCATATGAATTTTATTTCAGTATAAAGTGCCATTTCTTGGTTTCCATTTGTATTTGATTTTTGATATTTTTCACTTTGGTGGATGTTTTTGGTAGACCAAAAGAACAATAATGAATATATTAATATTCAGTAAACTGTATTACAGTTATATTTTTTTTATTGATATATATTATGGCTCTTAATTGTTGCCAAATATAATTTGGAATGAAGATATTTTCTCACAGCTGATGCAGAATATCTATATAAACATGGACAAAACATGACCCATATTCATACATGTACGAGACCAGATTGTTTTTTCAATAAAAACTAAAAAGCATACTCATTTTTATATAAAATTGTCTTAAAACTTTACCCATTTTTAGATAAATTTTCAAAAAAAACCTACCCATATTTTTGGCACATCCACGTAGACCTTTATATAGGAAGTTATCCCCCCGGTTGTAATCAACAAGTTTTCGTTTAAATATGATATTGTGACGATTTTGGCGTTCAATAGTTCAAGGGTTTCATCATGTGTTCATGTTTTCACGCACTTGTCAATTTAACGTCAAAACCTATGGTTTACATTTGACGTCATTCTATTTTTAGCTCACCTGGACCGAAGGTCCATGTGAGCTATTACCATCACTTGGCGTCCGTCGTCGTCGTCTGTCGTCGTCTGTCGTCCGTTAACAATTTTTCAAAAATCTTCTCCTCTGAAACTACTGAACAGAATTTAATGAAACTTGGTATGAATGATCCTTAAGGTGTCCTGCACCAAACTTGTGTTTCGATTTTTGATCGGTCAAAAAACATGGCCACCGTTACTAAAAATAGACCAGGGGGATCAGACTACTGTTTTTGGCTTGTAAATCATAAAGTATAAGAGATAGATGAAATCTGATGCCACCTTACTGCTTCAGCATCAAAAGTTCTACAAAAGTCTCCATTTGGTTGAAGTTGTCAGATGATCTCTTATAGGGGTTACAGCCCCTTAAAGGTGAAAAATAGCTTTTTTGCATGTTTTTGGCCTTTAGAATGAAAACTATTGTAGATAGAGAAAAGCTGTTGCTTGCTTAAATGTTCAGCTCATTTAGCTCTACAAAAGTCTCCAAAGGGTCGAAGGTGTCAGATGACCCCTTATAGGGGTTACAGCCCCTTAAAGGCGAAAAATAGTGTTTTTGGCCTATAGAATGAAAACTATTGTAGATAGAGAAAAGCTGTTGCTTGCTTAAATGTTCAGCTCATTTAGCTCTACAAAAGTCTCCATAGGGTCGAAGGTGTCAGATGACCCCTTATAGGGGTTACAGCCCCTTAAAGGCGAAAAATAGTGTTTTTGGCCTATAGAATGAAAACTATTGCAGATAGAGAAAAGCTGTTGCTTGCTTAAATGTTCAGCTCAATTAGCTCTACAAAAGTCTCAATGGGGTCGAAGTCGTCAGATGACCCTTTTTAGGGGTTAAAGCCCCTTAAAGGTGAAAAATAATGTTTTTGGCCTATCAAATGAAAACTTGCAGATAGAGAAAAGCTGTGGCTTGCTTAAATGTTCAGCTCAATTAGCTCTACAAAAGTCTCCATAAGGTCAAAGTTGTCGGATGATCCTTTATAGGGGTTGCAGCCCCTTAAAGGCGAAAAATAGTGGGTTTTTTTTTCCTATAAAATGAAAACTATTGCAGATAGAGAAAAGCTGTTGCTTGTTTTAATGTTCAGCTCATTTAACATTACAAAAGTTTTCATAGGGTCAAAGCTGTCAGATGACCCCTTATAGGGGTTACAGCCCCTTCAAGGTTTGAAAAATAGCGTTGTTTCATGTGTTTGGTCTATAGAATGAAAACTATTGCAGATAGAGAAAAGCTGTTGCTTGCTTAAATGTTCAGCTCATTTAGCTCTACAAAAGTCTCCATAGGGTTGAAGTTGTCTGATAACCCTTTATAGGGGGTTACAGCCCCTTAAAAGTTGAATAATAGTGTTTTTTGATTACATGTATTTAGAATGAAAACTATTGCAGATAGAGAAAAGCTTTTTCATGCTTAAACATTCAGCTCATTTAGCTATACAAAAGTCTTCATAGGGTTGACATCAAGACCAGGTGAGCGATTCAGGCTCCTGGGAGCCTCTTGTTAGATTTTACTTACATTTTCCGTATTTTAGAAGATTGGTATATTTACGTTTTATTCATTAGTCATTTTTTACGATTACATTTTTACAGCGAGTCGCGCTTCATCATACCTTTTTGTAAAGGGGTAGGTGCGATAATGCCTGTTTTGGCCTAAACTTTTACCTTAAACCCAACCTTTAAACGCTGTTTTCAGATGCTGATAAAATATTTATTAGATGTCCAAAATTAGATATTTACTATAATTTAGTGTTTTTATGTGATTGTTTTGGTTCAAAATTTCAAACGAAACTGACCCTTTTTTCAGAAAATCGATAATTTGCATCAATTTTCAGCATTTTAATATATATTTAAAACTAAAAAGTATCTCCGCACACAAGAAACAACTAAAAATTTTAGCAGATTGTTGATATGGCTTATTTAAAGATTCTTTAAAAATATGAACTTGTTTCTCACGTGCGGACAATGTTTGCTGGTCCAAATTGTACCTCGAAAACGACTAAAATTTCTAAAATTTTGCCATTTGTGCTAAAATCGCTACTGTTATGACGGCATTATGACGCTTCAATATTAGATATTTAAATGTTTGGACATGTTTTCCTGTAAGCTAAGGCAGAGTTTACACTATGTTCTGGCCAGAAATGGACACTTTTCAAAAACCTTCATATTTTCAGGCTAAATAAGGGGCTTATCGCCCCTACTCCTTTCTACTGAATGCAAAATCCTATCACTTTGTTAGAATATTATCCAAGATTGTTACATAATGTTAAAATTATCACTTTAGTTGTAGATGCTTTTATTTCGTAGTAAATTACGATTTTGGGGTATCACAGAAACACATATTGCTAATCCAACGCCATGTGAATGAGATTTTCAATTGACCAATCAGAAACGACGTCATAGTATAAATAGCGGCGTCGATGACGAGTTCTCTCAGTTGTTACCCTATGCCGATTCCGACCTGAAATGGTCGTTAAAGATACAAAAACATTAAAAACAACGAGCGAATAGTCCTAAAAGGACCAAAAGAAACGATACAAACATGACAAACACAGAGACTCAATACAAACAAAAACATTGAAAAGACTCTAAATAATAAACAAAGTTTCAGTGTTTACAAGACTTCATCGGAAGACTTATAAATAAACAGAGCCTCTAAGAGTTTTAAAGACTCCCTTTAATAGAGGGCTCATATTAACAAAAGTTCTTTGTACACAACATGCAAGTTGAATCAAATATATATAAAGTCTTTCAAAACTATGCATGTATACTGACTGAATCTCATTCAAATAACTAACGGCACGGCGTTTATTAGTATCATTTGGAAATTATATATCAAAATTATACGATTTTATTTACATTATTACTAGTTGAAAATATTAGAACTTTGATGTTAACATTGTTTGTTCATTTGTGAATTAATTGTTTATTATTTGAAGTAATGCATTTAATAAATCATTAACTTTTACGAATTATTGTATTTCAAAAGCCATTCGAATGAAGTCACGCATAGGGATCTCTTGAGTGTCTCGAGTCTAGCATGACTCAAGAGTTTTGAGTCTCGTATGAGTCATTGAGTCCTGGACTTCATTTATATCAAGTCAACCAAGTTCTGTCGTAACGTACCTCGGCGGGTCGTTACAATATATACTTTTGTTGTTTACTTTGTCAGCCAATGCTAAGTATCACTTTTACAATGATGTTTGTATCGTTATTTTATGATTGCGATTTCTTTACTGATATATATTGTTCTGTATATCGTTTGTATTTCCGTACACTTATGAATGTTATATTTGTCTTTAAAGAATATATTTATTATATATATATTTCAACTATTTGTTTCAAAACTAAAATTTCTAGCTTGAATAAAGGTAACAAAAAAATACCAAAGTGGTAAACTTAATCTCATATTTCCAAAAAGACAAGACAAAACAAAACAAGGCAAAGACACACCAGAGAAATTGAAAATCTCAATTATGATTACTTGGTACAAGCATTAAAAAATGGTGGGTTAAACCAGGTTTTTTCCGCCAAAAACAATAACACTATATGCAATATGTAGTTGTCTATATTATATCTAAGGAAATACAGTTCAAAGAACACACGATTGGTTATTGCAGAACATGGAAACATTCAAAAGGTTATGGCCACACATAAAAAAAAAGAAATAAAAAAATAGAAATGAAAATTCAGCGAGACAAGGCTGGATTGTTGATATGGCTTATTTAAAGATTCTTTAAAAATATGAACTTGTTTCTCACGTGCGGACAATGTTTGCTGGTCCAAATTGTACCTCGAAAACGACTAAAATTTCTAAAATTTTGCCATTTGTGCTAAAATCGCTACTGTTATGACGGCATTATGACGCTTCAATATTAGATATTTAAATGTTTGGACATGTTTTCCTGTAAGCTAAGGCAGAGTTTACACTATGTTCTGGCCAGAAATGGACACTTTTCAAAAACCTTCATATTTTCAGGCTAAATAAGGGGCTTATCGCCCCTACTCCTTTCTACTGAATGCAAAATCCTATCACTTTGTTAGAATAATATCCAAGATTGTTACATAATGTTAAAATTATCACTGTAGTTGTAGATGCTTTTATTTCGTAGTAAATTACGATTTTGGGGTATCACAGAAACACATATTGCTAATCCAACGCCATGTGAATGAGATTTTCAATTGACCAATCAGAAACGACGTCATAGTATAAATAGCGGCGTCGATGACGAGTTCTCTCAGTTGTTACCCTATGCCGATTCCGACCTGAAATGGTCGTTAAAGATACAAAAACATTAAAAACAACGAGCGAATAGTCCTAAAAGGACCAAAAGAAACGATACAAACATGACAAACACAGAGACTCAATACAAACAAAAACATTGAAAAGACTCTAAATAATAAACAAAGTTTCAGTGTTTACAAGACTTCATCGGAAGACTTATAAATAAACAGAGCCTCTAAGAGTTTTAAAGACTCCCTTTAATAGAGGGCTCATATTAACAAAAGTTCTTTGTACACAACATGCAAGTTGAATCAAATATATATAAAGTCTTTCAAAACTATGCATGTATACTGACTGAATCTCATTCAAATAACTAACGGCACGGCGTTTATTAGTATCATTTGGAAATTATATATCAAAATTATACGATTTTATTTACATTATTACTAGTTGAAAATATTAGAACTTTGATGTTAACATTGTTTGTTCATTTGTGAATTAATTGTTTATTATTTGAAGTAATGCATTTAATAAATCATTAACTTTTACGAATTATTGTATTTCAAAAGCCATTCGAATGAAGTCACGCATAAGGATCTCTTGAGTGTCTCGAGTCTAGCATGACTCAAGAGTTTTGAGTCTCGTATGAGTCATTGAGTCCTGGACTTCATTTATATCAAGTCAACCAAGTTCTGTCGTAACGTACCTCGGCGGGTCGTTACAATATATACTTTTGTTGTTTACTTTGTCAGCCAATGCTAAGTATCACTTTTACAATGATGTTTGTATCGTTATTTTATGATTGCGATTTCTTTACTGATATATATTGTTCTGTATATCGTTTGTATTTCCGTACACTTATGAATGTTATATTTGTCATTAAAGAATATATTTATTATATACTATATATTTCAACTATTTGTTTCAAAACTAAAATTTCTAGCTTGAATAAAGGTAACAAAAAAATACCAAAGTGGTAAACTTAATCTCATATTTCCAAAAAGACAAGACAAAACAAAACAAGGCAAAGACACACCAGAGAAATTGATAATCTCAATTATGATTACTTGGTACAAGCATTAAAAAATGGTGGGTTAAACCAGGTTTTTTCCGCCAAAAACAATAACACTATATGCAATATGTAGTTGTCTATATTATATCTAAGGAAATACAGTTCAAAGAACACACGATTGGTTATTGCAGAACATGGAAACATTCAAAAGGTTATGGCCACACATAAAAAAAAGAAATAAAAAAATAGAAATGAAAATTCAGCGAGACAAGGCTGGTTCATACATGTATTTATGACAACGCCATTAAAAGCAATACAATTAAGCAGACAATAAAATGGCCAAGCTACAACGATAGGGTTGATTTTAGCCATACAGAGAGGGCCATCAGTTTTTGCTGATTGCAAAGATTTCAGCAACTTCTGAAATATTCTAATGCAAATTTGTTTCTATAGAAGAAAGTCTCTTTAGCTTTTGCTATAAATTCTAGTATGCATTTAGTCTTCAATATTTTTGTGGGTAGTATAATTATTTATGCTATTTAAATGGGTATCAAAATCAAGAGAGTCTTAGTATTTATTGAGGTACCATTTTCAGACCTGTTTCCGCATGTCCCCGTACTTAAAATAAGAAAGTAACCCCCAGTTATGTCCAGTAGTACTTATCATATGTGATGTAATTATGGCAATCAAGAATGTAGCTGTACACATTGGCTTATATGTACATACAATGTGAATCGCGTCTTTCTGGAACATATTCCATACTCTTTCGTTTTTAATATTATATGCTCTTCATATTCATATAGTGTTTGACATTTAGAGCGTCGCTGATGAGTCCTGAATAGACGAAACGCGCGACAGGCGTAGCAACATTTATTGTCTTGAAACTTTGTTGTAATTTATATTTTTGGCAATCGAATGTGAAAAAAAACTGAGACAATATCGAAAACGGCATCTTATACTTAAACTAAAAAAAATATGCAACAAAACTACCGAAACATTATACAAATTCAACGAAAATGCAAACAAAAAATGAGTTAAAAAAGTTTAAGTCAAAAATCAAAATGAACTTGAACATTACATGAAGATGGGACAATGGCACACATAATTGATTTCAATATAAGATTGAATGAAAGAGCAGACCATAGTTTGGTCTTAATGCATGTTCTTATGAATAGTTAGCAGGCAAGTTTATGTTTTAAGGCATGTTATATCCTTCTCTCAAATAGACACACTGAATGATTTGGAGTCATTAAAGAGTATACGTTTTTTAAAGGACCCGACAAAACACACGGAAAACTAATCTCTGCTAGCTTTTATGGCAATACACATGTAATCTGGACATGTATTTTATATGTTTTGTGTTTCTTCGTGCTGTTATCGTTCATGTTTACTTGGTTGGCTTTGCCCTTTCGGACTTGTGACACTCAAATGCCCCATTAGTGCCTCTATGCTTCTTGTAATTAAATTAACTATTCTGGACGAAAGCCTTACAGTACGACCAAGCTATCCCTAATAAAACTCTTAACAAAATCAACTCTGTAACAGCCCTCTATAGAAAACAAACATTGTTTCTGACAGAACCGATGCAAAGAAACTAAATGTACTAATTCTTTATAGTAAACAAATTCTTAATTAAATAAATAAGCAGACGTTTTGACCAAACAATTAGATTCATCAGGAATATACAGTTGGTTTACCTTTGCCAAAATGGTTGCTAAAGAAACAGGCTTAGATATTCCAGATTTTAGTGAATTATTAGAAAATCAAATAATCAAAATGAAAAATAAACTAAAAAACTCAATGGAATAGTATTATGCTAATATATTTGAGAAGAAGATAAGAAATATTGATAACAATAGTAAACTGTTTTTATATAAATCATTGAATCCATCTTTAGATTGTAAATTTTATCTGAAATCAAAATTCTTTGAATATCGAAAACTTATTACAAAATTTAGAATAAGTAATCACTGTCTTTTAATTGAAAAAGGTAGATATTTGAAAATAACAAGAGAAAACCGGGTATGTCAATTATGTAATGTAGTTGAAGATAAAAAACACTTCTTACTAGAATGCAATAGAAACCATGAAGCAAGAAAAACATATATTGAAAAGGCAAAAACAGAAAATATTTTTTTAAACTTTGAAACATTAAATGAAAGTAGTAAAATAAGATACATTTTGTCTCCATCAACCTTTCAGCAAGTAGAAAACACTGGTGCCTTTTTAAAACAGTCGTTAGCACTGAGGACAGGGGACTTTTAAACTTTAACTTATGTTCATTGGTATTGTTTCATATGTTAAATGTGTATATACTTTCTGTATAGAAATTTTATTGTTTTACTTGTGTTTGTCACAAATCCAGAGATTTATATGGCAATAAAAGTTGAGTTGATTTGATTTGATTAAATCCTTTTATTTTGCTTTTACATTAAAATTGCCCCAGAACAAATAAACATGTCCTGTACTTTTTAACCACTTTAACAGTGAAAAGCACAAATCAAAACAATGCCCTATAAAATGACCATATCTCGTTTCTATGGAAACGGCGAGCCTTTTGAATTTCAAAGGTTGTTTGCAAAACTTTTGCAGATCACCCTTGATTTATTCTCAAAGTTCCACAAGCGAATCAATCGCGGACCAGATTGAAAAGGAAAGAAATAAAGAGTAATATTAAAAACTAAAAGCAATATGTCTTCTAAAGTTTTGTTTTCGAAATGGAAAACAAAAAACCAGACTCCAATGGGTCCAGCTGTAAAAAATAAAATATAAACAGTTCTAGAATTATCAACAACAGACCTTCCTCTGGACTCACAAGGAGACAAGTAAAACATAAGCTTTTAAAAAAAAAATAGTGTTGAATGTAAAACAGAAACACTGTCAAAAACCTTTTTAAGACGAACAGAAAGTATTTCGCCTTGCTTTTGTTACTGCCGGACAGTAAAACCCGTTCCTACAAATATTCAAGAAATACAACAACAAAAAACAAATAAACAAAAAACAAAACAAAAAACCAGCAATACTGTATAACACTTTAAAAATTCAAAAAGACGTCCATATACTGCATTTAAAAATCTTTATAATTAATTGTTAGACAAACTTTTAACTGGTGCATAACTTTTGAAACCAAGATCAATATAGAACTAGTTATAGAGGATTTTAAGCGGCCTGACTCGCTCACTTAATCTCTAATCTGATCTCTACATGTACTTGGTAAGAAGCATTTAAGAAACTATATAGTTATGATAAAAAAGTCTCAATGCTTTTTAAAAAATCAAACATTTATAGTTACAATCGACAGAAAACAGTAAAAGAAGATATCTCTGAAAATTTTGACCCAATATTAATCAGTTTGAAAGATCCAAAGGGGATGCTAGCTTTTTTCTCTAGATTCTACGGTTTAAAAGACAAATTCAAAAAACTGTGAAAAACCAGCTAATTCAAAGTCCTGAGGAATCAGCATTTGTACATCAGGGAAGGCTACTTGTGTGGTTTGTAGGATAATGAGATATTCAGCACATGCATTCAAATTTGTATTGTGTTAATCCTTGGTTTCCTGTCTTATACCTGTCTACAAAACAAAATATACCCAATTGTGTCCGATCCGGATCTGTTCACTAAAACGTAACAATTTGACACCCAAGCGGACAAAGTCTACATCACCACTAGTCTATCAAACTTAAATTTCGGGCGTTAACCTGAACGTAAAAACGGCACCTTGATGTTCACCTACTATTCCAGTCTTTTTCTGATGCTTATGCTGTGCTGCTATATGCTACTCTGCCATTTACTCTGATGCTTACATGAACGTCGAGGCGGCTCATTGATGTTAATTTGATATTAATAGCGGCTGCCTTTTGCTAGTCTGATTTAGGTGTATATGATTCTTACTCTACCAGTCGATTAAAAACAAACACAAGCTTATATATGCTAACCATAACCTGTTAGGCGGTTTGTCCTCCGATGATTCCCTTATAGGCTAGGCAATCCTGCTAAGTTAATTTTCGTGGTGGCATTCTTATAGTAACCGGGGATGGCTCTTAATGATAATCCTAAAGTAAAAATGGCTTTCGTATGCTTATCTGCTAGTCATAGCGGCTCCCTGATGCTACGTGCCAACCGATTTTTTGGGTGGTTCTAATATATAACCATGGTAGTCGAGGTGACCCTTTACTACTAAACTAATGGTCGAGATTCATATGAACGAAGGACTTCTAACAGTCACTTCTAGACCCAAAGATCGTGATGTAAGGGGTAGGTTTGACGCGCCTTTAAATCTGGTTTGACCCACCATTTCTTTTGAAATGCCTGTACTAAGTAAGGATCATTGCGATCTATAATTTTTCCGGTATATCTTCCTTCCTTTTGTATTGTCTTATGGACGTTTGAGAATGATTCTCCAAGTTTGATAATTTTCTTATTACCTTTATTCTAAGCAAAAAGGGTCACAGACTTCCTTCATCCTTTAATCTCACGTTTCGTTATACTGATTATGTACTTGCACTAAAACAATCCTCGATTTGGTGACTTTTTACATCACATATATCCTAAGGAGTTTAAGATAAAGGACACTACATTTTCTAAAAGGTCCGATTTATATTTGGATTTATATCTCGTAGTGGACAGACCGGGAAGGCTTTGTGCAAATCTCTATGACAAACGCGATGACTTCAACTTTCCAATAGTCAACTTTCCATTTTTGAGCAGCGAAATTCCGTCCTATTCAGACTATAGAGTTTACGTTGTTTTATGTGTTTCGTGTTCTTTTTTTTTTTTGTCTATCAACTTTGTCCTTGTCTTTTCAGATTAAAGATATCTGATTGCCCCTTTGGTACATCCTGTCTTTGTTCTAAGAAGTCCGAGAAATAAATCTATTTCAAACTGACCTTAGTAGATTGCTAGATAATATGAAAGTCTGACTAATTGCACGAGACGCGAAATACGAGAGAAGAACAAAGTGTTATTTCACTCGATTGTTGTTTTTTTTTTTTTATATTACTAGCATATAATAACAGTCTATATAATGTTGCAATAGTAACCTTTCCTTCCAAACGACTGACGTATTCTGAATCGAGTTATATAGCTGTACAATAAGTTAACCTAATTAAAGTAAGATACGTGGCTCTAAAAAGTTAATTAGTTGTGATAGCAATTAAAAACATCGTTGGTATTAATAGGCTTCTGTAACTTCCACCACAGCAAACACAAGAAGAAAATACAAACGTTGGTCCTTAAAATAATTTTAACAAATTTAATACGCATATGTTTTAAATATGTATATTTAAAAATGGCTAGACATATAAGTACAGACGGGATATTTGACGGGAAATCCCCACTTTTTTACTATATATATATATATATCACTATGAACCAAAATAAGGACTGACATTACCATGCCCAATTCAAATTCGATTGAATATGACTATTAAGAATTGTACTTTACCACAATTTATCTGTAAAATACTGATTGTATTTCATGCAATATCTTCAGTAATTTTTGTATTTCTACTGTTTTTAATTGTCCTTAACTGAGGCAGACGATGTCAGTTATTGTCAGTCAATTTTGTGACTTGTATCAAATCATGATAGTCATTTTAAATATTAAATTATTTAAATATTTACCTAGATAAAAAAATCACTGATGTGGTTTGTTACTGTCATTGTCAGTTATTAACTTTACCTTTATTTAAAATGACTGCTTTGACTGAAGATGTATGATCCAATAATCCCTGTCGGTCATTTTCAATCAAGGTAAATTCTGTTAATGACTGACAGTGACAGTAACTTACCATATCAGTGACTTTATTTAAAATGACTGTCATGATTTGTTACAAATCACAAAATTGACTGATATAAACTGACATCATCTGCTACAGTTAAGGACAATTAAAAACAGTAAAAATACAGAAATTATAATAAAAACTGAAGATATTGCATCAAATAAAATCAGCATTTTACAGATAATATATGGTAAATTACAGTTCATTTCAGTCATATTAAATCGAATTTGAACTGTATATGGTAATGTCAGTCATTATTTTAGTTCATAGTATATCGGCTTAAAAAGCAGGGTGTAAGACCGATTGTTTACGATTTTTACACTAGAATACAGAATAGTCCGAGTAATTGTTCGGGGACTGGGTTTAAATTCTGCCATCTTCTCTGTTTCATCCGGAGACTATTGAAGGTAAATAATGATAGCATATATAAGGAACCAAATTCTACCCTTGCTTTTTGTGTTCCCAGCAAAGCAATATTCGTTAGAATTCACAAATCTTTATTTATATAAAATGTAAGCCTTGTGATCACTGTAAGTTTCTCTTTTGGATTATATTTCCGACTTTTCACGATGTTAATACCTGGTCTCATGTAAACATGTTATCAATTCTAGTTGAGTGCCTTTGAAGGTAAACCCCGTTTACTTTAAAACATTTCTAGGGAATAATTAACAAAGGACATATCAGAAATTATCGTAAACATAATTTTATTGACCAGTACAATTCTCAGACGGGCTATTTTCCAAGTATGATTTGAGTGCCAGCACTTTGAGTACCTGGAATTGAAAAAAGTTTCACTAATGTTTTGATTTAGATGCTGCTGATCGAGGTTATTAATTAAAATATACATATTCAGCCTTACAAAGTAAATCGTTCTATTGACACCCACTTTGGACTTAAAAAGCAACGCCAAGACATGAAAAGGACAAAAATGTTTTATAATATGATTTAAGTCGTTAGAACTTAAATCAAGTTATCGTATATGGTTGTATCATTTATCTATTATTACTTATATCTTCGTGACAGAAGTCCTTTACTTATTTAATTGCACAAGGGAGATAAATACCTCCTTCTTTCCGCTAATTTCATCGGCAAGGTATGACAATTATTTCGCACCAAAAAATGAATTTGCATCCTTTAACATCTGACCTTAAATCGGTCAAGAAATGCATTAGTTTAGTGCATATGCATTTGTTTGGTATGATTTATGATGAGATGCCATTTAAATCGTTCATATTTTATGTTGAGCCATCGGCATTCACGGCATTGTAAAGCAATGCGTTTGCCCACATGTCATGCATGTACAGCATCATGAGCATTGTAATGTTGTTTGAAATATTTAGATGTTCGAACGTATTTCCGAAATGATTATTGCTGCATTTTATCAATTTTGTTCTTAAAGCCGAAGCACTGAATTTTTATTCAAATGATTTGCGGATTGTCTTTGTTTTTTACCCCCCCCCTTTTTTTCCATGCTGTCAGTTCATATTTGGTCGATGATGATCCTTTGTTTTTTCTAATTTGATTTTTTGCTTTATGGACTGATAATTTTTTTACATTGTTATTCATTTAGACGTACTAGTATGTCAGCTATAAGTTTCTTCACATCTGCAGCATTTTTACTTCCTGGATTTTGAGTTTCTATTTTTGTAGTTGTGTTTACATGCAAATTTAAATAGCGGTCATAGCCTATATTCGTGTTCTACTATGCATACATTTTCATTTGTCGAAGCTTTTCCATTGCAACAACGCAACATTATTTTATTTATTACATGATTTTTTCACTCAAGATATTTTCATGTACTGTCAGACATTACATGTACATGTATATATATGCTGTAACAAGATGCTAATACATTTGAACAACATATAGAAATTTAAATTTCTAGACAAGTCACAAAGGTACATGCGTGTATTTGCTTAGATCAGCTCTTTGAAACATCAAACACAGTCTTGCGGTGTGGTTGAAGAGTATGATATATATATGCAAATTGCATATATGCAGGTTTATTGTATTAAAATGGTCTAAAATCATACACATCACACATGTCACATACAATTTGTACTTTCAAAATACAGTTTACATGTACATTTTGTAAATAATGTTGATCAAATTGTTTGAATGCCTATTAAAACAAATATTTATTTGCCTGAGTTTCAGTTAAAATGCTGTGCACATTGATCCAGTCGAAGGGCAAAAGTGGAATTGCCTGTATCAGCCTGTGCATGCTGAAAGTTGATGTCCTGTGATTTTGGAGCATAAGCTACAGTTGCACATTGTTCAAACATCTAAAGGGCAGGAGAAATACATTGTATCTATGAAATTTAGCACTCCATTTATGTGTTTTGTAAAGAACATGAAAGCAATATTTTACATTGACCAAGAGTGTATATTTGCCTAATACAAGTACAACATAAGTGATCATAAGTGTCAGCTTGAATCCTAGATATACAAGACATGCAGACGCAGTAATATAGTTTGTCAAAGGTAATGTTTTGAATGCAATCCTGCTCATCTTACAAAATAAAATATTTATAATGTCTTTTAATAATTTTGCAAACATTGCTAATTTTTCATATTTACAGTATGTAATCAATTTTCACTTTAATAGTTGAAGGTGTTATTATATGGCAAACACCTATATATTTTGTACACTTACAGTTAACTTCATAGTGTTGACATTAAAAGTTTTAAAAAATACCCAACTACAATAATGTTATATAAGAAGAAGGTATATTTTGTTAATGCCAATGAAAATAGCATGTACATGTGTACCTAAAACATTTTCTTTTTACAATGTAACAACCACTTTCAAGTTGTGAGTTGTCATAGGCAACAGAAACTTTTATTAGAATATTTTAGGTTTGATTATGTTAATTTGGTTTTACTTTCTGTGACATGGAAAAAAATTAGAAAAATTCATGGTTTTCAAATGAATATAACCTTATAAAGGTATGTATGGCTAATCAATCATCTGTCCGTTAAAGGATGAGTTGCACAATACTCGGTCAGTTAACCGATAGCCAGTGAAGTACTCAATACGCATAATTGTTATCTGTTTTAATCTGTCGTCATTGTAATCTTTTAAGATAATTTATCCTCTGCTTGTTAAAGGCTTGGTTACTGATAACTCAGTCCGTTACTTTGTTAAGATAACTAGGCTTACATGTATATTGATTGAAAATAAGTCAATTAAATGAAGTTTGTAATTCACATATTAACAAGAGTTATTAAGCATTTTAGGTTCTTAAAACACATTTAAAAGTGCATGTACAGTAGTTGAATGCTTATTTCTATATATAGATATTTGTGCATGTGCCATTTTGATAAATATCGACAGTTTATTACTTCATTTTCTGTTTATTCTGAGTTTCAGTGGCACTGTTTAGTTATGTGAAGGAGATCAAAAAAGACAGTAGTCTGCAACTACAGGAACCCAAATTTAAGGTGTAATGTTAAAAAGACAAAAGGTAATGTAACTTAGAACAGGATGAATGAAATATACTATGCTTATGCCTTATGAAATCAAATTAAGCAAGCTAATGAGTTTATTCATAAAAGATTATCATTAAATAACAACTCAAATATGATCTAAGACATAGAATTTGCATTTTTAAAAGGATCTAAAGACAAGTTAAGACTATCCAAGGAATTGAATTACATTTTTTTTTAAATAACTTATTTGAGTTAAAGCAGTTTATAACATGACTGCATTTGAGATATTTCACATCAGGTATAATTGAAGAGGGAGCCTACCTACACTGATTCTTACCACACACACGCATACATATACACACACACACACAAACAAAGCAAACAATTCAGTATATTGCTTTGACTGGTATTTGATAAAAGGTTTATTTTTTATGGAACTAAATTCTAATATATGTAACACAAACACATATGTCCACACACAGGCATGTACACATCTGAGATCACAACACATTTCTAAGTTTAGACTATCCAGGCGAATCGAATTGAAAATTACATTATTAGAATAACTTATTTGAGTTAATCATATTCACGTGAATGTATTTGAGAAATTTCAGATCTAGTTTTAATTGAAAAGGCAACCTACACTGATTCGCATCACACACACACATACACACAAACACACACACCAGCACCACACACACAAACACACCACACACACACACACACACACACACACACACACACACACACACCAATTCATTATATTGCTTTAACTGATATTATTTAAAAGGTATATTGGTTATTAAATCGAGGCCTGATTTGCAAAATATTTTATAACAGGTTTGTACAACATACACTCGTATATACATACTCACAGGAGACCTGTTTTACAAACTATAATATATTCCTTTTTGAATAGGTCTTGCTTTGTGCTGATACAAAACAAAAAATCCATGCATATGTCCTTAGGAACTTATTTGTTACAGTTTCAATATTTTAGCCATAATTTGTACATTATTATGTTTAAATGCATTTTATCTCATCGGGGGATATAGGTTATATTTTGACAGAACATGGTGATATAAACGTAGAACATGGAGGGGAGCTGAGTTTTACAATACAACTGGAATGTTTGTGGTGGGTCTCCTCTCAGTTCTAACATGTCTAATGACCGTTTGGTTTTCTCAGTTGTAGTTAGATGTAGATTTTTGTTATTTTTTTCTGTTTTATTTATTATTTGATTCGTAAATGTTGTAAATTGTTGCAAAAGGACAGTTCAAGTGTTGAGGTTATTTAATTTTTCTTTTAACATTCTCATGATTCTAGTAAGAGGTGTGACTCGATGTCAAGGCTGTTACATTTAGCACATAGTGTTAAACTGTTTGTTCGCTGGGAGGTTTTTCCATGCATGCCAAATTCTCAGTCATTAGTTCGAGATTATTTAGTCTAAATAAAGATAAAAGGGTTCTTTGGTTTTTTGTATATGAGCAAAAGTATTCCATTTAATTTACATTATCAGGATTTGGTTTTGCTGATTTATAAATACAGTTCTTATTTGTTTAGTTCATTGTGTGGCTTATTAAAAAATTTTCAATTTACTTTAATTATTTAATGCTGTTGTTTAACTCGTTTCAGGGTTTGACACTTGTTTAAAATGTCTAAATCTTATTTAGATTACAACTATGCTGACCTATATGCATACTATGTTTGGCAAATGTTAACCAAGAATATAGTTCAATAACCCCTTTTGATTAGTTTGAATGCCTCCTAAGAGATGGTTTACATTCTTTGACATGTGTGCCAAACATATTATACAAGTCACCTTAACTAGTGCATTACCAAGATCTGCATTGTATAATTTTATTGAAACTACTTCATTTTTATTTTTGCAGTCATGGTTACCATTTATTCATTTATGATTTTGCATTTAAGTGGTCATCTTGAATATTTTATCCTAGTTGAGCATTTGTTTTTAATTTTATTTGCGGTACTTGGTCCATTTAAGATTCAGCTCATTCCCCCATTGTTATGGCGGTTGACTGTTAACTCATTTCGATTTGTTTACAGTCAATTTGGCATTATTCGCTGCATCTTGTATACAGATTTATGCATATATAACTTTAAATAGGGAACCTTTCGGTGTTGTTGTCTGTGTATCCCACGGCAACTCTAAAAAATTCCATAAGAGCTGTGTATCCCACGCTCGTATACATTTCTAATTTCATTGGTTGCCATTATTTTGCGGTAACCGTCATTTTCTATCATTGTCATTTTACTCATTTATATCATTGTCATTTATATCATTTATTGCATTGTAATATTTTATTTATAGTAAAGGCTATGGCCAAGTACCGCCATTTGAGTATTTTTATTACAAAAGCCATATGTCGGGATAATATGATTTAAGTCGTTAGAACTTAAATCAAGTTATCGTATATGGTTGTATCATTTATCTATTATTACTTATATCTTCGTGACAGAAGTCCTTTACTTATTTAATTGCACAAGGGAGATAAATACCTCCTTCTTTCCGCTAATTTCATCGGCAAGGTATGACAATTATTTCGCACCAAAAAACCCTCCCACCATCCCATTTAAAACAATGATTAATTAATATGAATGTTTGATTTTATTATATGAATTAATCAGGTTGATTGTTTGCAGCTTGCAAATCCAGTTGTCAAGTTTTCTTTTTAGCTTATTTGGAATAAACAATGATTTATGAATATGTTTCTGCTGTTTTTTTTTATAGGTTAGTTGTTTGCAGGTTTCAATCCCAGTTGATAAGTGGTTTTAGCTTGGTGTAAACAAAGGTTAATGTGTATGTGGTCTACTGCTTTTTGATTTTATTTTACAGGTTGATTGTATGCAGCCCCAGTTGACAAGTGTTTAAGCTTAAATGAATGAAGCAATGCCAATGCTTAGTTGAATGTGCTCTGTTGTGTTTTTTATTTTATTTTACAGGTTCGTTGTTAGCAGCCCAAGTTAACAAGTGTTTTAGTTTGAAATCAATGAAGCATTACGATTAATGAATATGAATGGGCTTTGCTGGGCTTTTTTATTTTATTTTCCAGGTTAGTTGTTTGCTGTGTATTCCCAGATTACAACTGGTTTTCAGATTGATATGAATGGACTTGTCGAAACATATTGGAAGGATCAGATTGAAAGGACTCAGATGCGCATCTACTTCATCTACTGAACTGATCATGACATTAATTTGAAAGTTATTTTCAATTAACCTCTGGAAATTTTAAACAAGCCATGGAAACTGATTGTTCTTTAAATCGCTAACTTCGGTGTGAATCTACAATTTTAATGTCACAATGAAGTCATCTACCTTAATTGTGTTAATGGAACATTCAAGTACTGTTTATGTTATTGGAACCTTCATAAACTACATGTAGATTTACACGAAAAATCGTTTCAATGGAATTTCGTAACCATATCACATATAGATGATCTACAACTCTGGACCAATTATTTTCGTCTAGTAGCCTGTGATTATTCGCTGCATCTTGTATACAGATTTATGCATATATAACTTTAAATAGGGAACCTTTCGGTGTTGTTGTCTGTGTATCCCACGGCAACTCTAAAAAATTCCATAAGAGCTGTGTATCCCACGCTCGTATACATTTCTAATTTCATTGGTTGCCATTATTTTGCGGTAACCGTCATTTTCTATCATTGTCATTTTACTCATTTATATCATTGTCATTTATATCATTTATTGCATTGTAATATTTTATTTATAGTAAAGGCTATGGCCAAGTACCGCCATTTGAGTATTTTTATTACAAAAGCCATATGTCGGGATAATTCGAGTGTACAACCATGTGAGTGTGAGTGAAAGCGTTGGTTTATTTCCTATTGTCAAGCAGAAATGTCTTGGTTAATTCAGGATACAAATGACAACAAAGTTCCAGACAATAAATTTTGCTACGCCTGACGCGCGTTTCGTCTATTCAAGACTCATCAGAGGCGCTCTACCAAAAATATTGAAAATGCCAAACACTGTATAAATATGAAGAGCATAGAACAGTTTAACCAAAAATACCAAACTGGGGAACCAATTTATTACTAAGATAATCAACCTATGTCTGGGGTAGGAAGAACCTTAGGGTTTAGACAATTTTGAAATTTAGACGGATAATTTAAAGCTTTGATGTATTCTCCAACTCAAAAAGTGTTGGTGCCGGAGCGGGCTAACCTCGGGGAATTTACACTCCACCAGCAGTGCTAACCTTCACGTGTGTTCGAAATACAAATGACAACAAAGTTCCAGACAATAAATTTTGCTACGCCTGACGCGCGTTTCGTCTATTCAAGACTCATCAGAGGCGCTCTACCAAAAATATTGAAAATGCCAAACACTGTATAAATATGAAGAGCATAGAACAGTTTAACCAAAAATACCAAACTGGGGAACCAATTTATTACTAAGATAATCAACCTATGTCTGGGGTAGGAAGAACCTTAGGGTTTAGACAATTTTGAAATTTAGACGGATAATTTAAAGCTTTGATGTATTCTCCAACTCAAAAAGTGTTGGTGCCGGAGCGGGCTAACCTCGGGGAATTTACACTCCACCAGCAGTGCTAACCTTCACGTGTGTTCGAAATACAAATGACAACAAAGTTCCAGACAATAAATTTTGCTACGCCTGACGCGCGTTTCGTCTATTCAAGACTCATCAGAGGCGCTCTACCAAAAATATTGAAAATGCCAAACACTATATAAATATGAAGAGCATAGAACAGTTTAACCAAAAATACCAAACTGGGGAACCAATTTATTACTAAGATAATCAACCTATGTCTGGGGTAGGAAGAACCTTAGGGTTTAGACAATTTTGAAATTTAGACGGATAATTTAAAGCTTTGATGTATTCTCCAACTCAAAAAGTGTTGGTGCCGGAGCGGGCTAACCTCGGGGAATTTACACTCCACCAGCAGTGCTAACCTTCACGTGTGTTCGAAATACAAATGACAACAAAGTTCCAGACAATAAATTTTGCTACGTCTGACGCGCGTTTCGTCTATTCAAGACTCATCAGAGGCGCTCTACCAAAAATATTGAAAATGCCAAACACTGTATAAATATGAAGAGCATAGAACAGTTTAACCAAAAATACCAAACTGGGGAACCAATTTATTACTAAGATAATCAACCTATGTCTGGGGTAGGAAGAACCTTAGGGTTTAGACAATTTTGAAATTTAGACGGATAATTTAAAGCTTTGATGTATTCTCCAACTCAAAAAGTGTTGGTGCCGGAGCGGGCTAACCTCGGGGAATTTACACTCCACCAGCAGTGCTAACCTTCACGTGTGTTCGAAATACAAATGACAACAAAGTTCCAGACAATAAATTTTGCTACGCCTGACGCGCGTTTCGTCTATTCAAGACTCATCAGAGGCGCTCTACCAAAAATATTGAAAATGCCAAACACTGTATAAATATGAAGAGCATAGAACAGTTTAACCAAAAATACCAAACTGGGGAACCAATTTATTACTAAGATAATCAACCTATGTCTGGGGTAGGAAGAACCTTAGGGTTTAGACAATTTTGAAATTTAGACGGATAATTTAAAGCTTTGATGTATTCTCCAACTCAAAAAGTGTTGGTGCCGGAGCGGGCTAACCTCGGGGAATTTACACTCCACCAGCAGTGCTAACCTTCACGTGTGTTCGAAATACAAAGGACAACAAAGTTCCAGACAATAAATTTTGCTACGCCTGACGCGCGTTTCGTCTATTCAAGACTCATCAGAGGCGCTCTACCAAAAATATTGAAAATGCCAAACACTGTATAAATATGAAGAGCATAGAACAGTTTAACCAAAAATACCAAACTGGGGAACCAATTTATTACTAAGATAATCAACCTATGTCTGGGGTAGGAAGAACCTTAGGGTTTAGACAATTTTGAAATTTAGACGGATAATTTAAAGCTTTGATGTATTCTCCAACTCAAAAAGTGTTGGTGCCGGAGCGGGCTAACCTCGGGGAATTTACACTCCACCAGCAGTGCTAACCTTCACGTGTGTTCGAAATACAAATGACAACAAAGCTCCAGACAATACATTTTGCTACGCCTGACGCGCGTTTCGTCTATTCAAGACTCATCAGAGGCGCTCTACCAAAAATATTGAAAATGCCAAACACTGTATAAATATGAAGAGCATAGAACAGTTTAACCAAAAATACCAAACTGGGGAACCAATTTATTACTAAGATAATCAACCTATGTCTGGGGTAGGAAGAACCTTAGGGTTTAGACAATTTTGAAATTTAGACGGATAATTTAAAGCTTTGATGTATTCTCCAACTCAAAAAGTGTTGGTGCCGGAGCGGGCTAACCTCGGGGAATTTACACTCCACCAGCAGTGCTAACCTTCACGTGTGTTCGAAATACAAATGACAACAAAGTTCCAGACAATAAATTTTGCTACGCCTGACGCGCGTTTCGTCTATTCAAGACTCATCAGAGGCGCTCTACCAAAAATATTGAAAATGCCAAACACTGTATAAATATGAAGAGCATAGAACAGTTTAACCAAAAATACCAAACTGGGGAACCAATTTATTACTAAGATAATCAACCTATGTCTGGGGTAGGAAGAACCTTAGGGTTTAGACAATTTTGAAATTTAGACGGATAATTTAAAGCTTTGATGTATTCTCCAACTCAAAAAGTGTTGGTGCCGGAGCGGGCTAACCTCGGGGAATTTACACTCCACCAGCAGTGCTAACCTTCACGTGTGTTCGAAATACAAAGGACAACAAAGTTCCAGACAATAAATTTTGCTACGCCTGACGCGCGTTTCGTCTATTCAAGACTCATCAGAGGCGCTCTACCAAAAATATTGAAAATGCCAAACACTGTATAAATATGAAGAGCATAGAACAGTTTAACCAAAAATACCAAACTGGGGAACCAATTTATTACTAAGATAATCAACCTATGTCTGGGGTAGGAAGAACCTTAGGGTTTAGACAATTTTGAAATTTAGACGGATAATTTAAAGCTTTGATGTATTCTCCAACTCAAAAAGTGTTGGTGCCGGAGCGGGCTAACCTCGGGGAATTTACACTCCACCAGCAGTGCTAACCTTCACGTGTGTTCGAAATACAAATGACAACAAAGCTCCAGACAATACATTTTGCTACGCCTGACGCGCGTTTCGTCTATTCAAGACTCATCAGAGGCGCTCTACCAAAAATATTGAAAATGCCAAACACTGTATAAATATGAAGAGCATAGAACAGTTTAACCAAAAATACCAAACTGGGGAACCAATTTATTACTAAGATAATCAACCTATGTCTGGGGTAGGAAGAACCTTAGGGTTTAGACAATTTTGAAATTTAGACGGATAATTTAAAGCTTTGATGTATTCTCCAACTCAAAAAGTGTTGGTGCCGGAGCGGGCTAACCTCGGGGAATTTACACTCCACCAGCAGTGCTAACCTTCACGTGTGTTCGAAATACAAATGACAACAAAGTTCCAGACAATAAATTTTGCTACGCCTGACGCGCGTTTCGTCTATTCAAGACTCATCAGAGGCGCTCTACCAAAAATATTGAAAATGCCAAACACTGTATAAATATGAAGAGCATAGAACAGTTTAACCAAAAATACCAAACTGGGGAACCAATTTATTACTAAGATAATCAACCTATGTCTGGGGTAGGAAGAACCTTAGGGTTTAGACAATTTTGAAATTTAGACGGATAATTTAAAGCTTTGATGTATTCTCCAACTCAAAAAGTGTTGGTGCCGGAGCGGGCTAACCTCGGGGAATTTACACTCCACCAGCAGTGCTAACCTTCACGTGTGTTCGAAATACAAATGACAACAAAGTTCCAGACAATAAATTTTGCTACGCCTGACGCGCGTTTCGTCTATTCAAGACTCATCAGAGGCGCTCTACCAAAAATATTGAAAATGCCAAACACTGTATAAATATGAAGAGCATAGACCAGTTTAACCAAAAATACCAAACTGGGGAACCAATTTATTACTAAGATAATCAACCTATGTCTGGGGTAGGAAGAACCTTAGGGTTTAGACAATTTTGAAATTTAGACATATAATTTATAGCTTTGATGTATTCTCCAACTCAAAAAGTGTTGGTGCCGGAGCGGGCTAACCTCGGGGAATTTACACTCCACCAGCAGTGCTAACCTTCACGTGTGTTCGAAATACAAATGACAACAAAGTTCCAGACAATAAATTTTGCTACGCCTGACGCGCGTTTCGTCTATTCAAGACTCATCAGAGGCGCTCTACCAAAAATATTGAAAATGCCAAACACTGTATAAATATGAAGAGCATAGAACAGTTTAACCAAAAATACCAAACTGGGGAACCAATTTATTACTAAGATAATCAACCTATGTCTGGGGTAGGAAGAACCTTAGGGTTTAGACAATTTTGAAATTTAGACGGATAATTTAAAGCTTTGATGTATTCTCCAACTCAAAAAGTGTTGGTGCCGGAGCGGGCTAACCTCGGGGAATTTACACTCCACCAGCAGTGCTAACCTTCACGTGTGTTCGAAATACAAATGACAACAAAGTTCCAGACAATAAATTTTGCTACGCCTGACGCGCGTTTCGTCTATTCAAGACTCATCAGAGGCGCTCTACCAAAAATATTGAAAATGCCAAACACTGTATAAATATGAAGAGCATAGAACAGTTTAACCAAAAATACCAAACTGGGGAACCAATTTATTACTAAGATAATCAACCTATGTCTGGGGTAGGAAGAACCTTAGGGTTTAGACAATTTTGAAATTTAGACGGATAATTTAAAGCTTTGATGTATTCTCCAACTCAAAAAGTGTTGGTGCCGGAGCGGGCTAACCTCGGGGAATTTACACTCCACCAGCAGTGCTAACCTTCACGTGTGTTCGAAATACAAATGACAACAAAGTTCCAGACAATAAATTTTGCTACGCCTGACGCGCGTTTCGTCTATTCAAGACTCATCAGAGGCGCTCTACCAAAAATATTGAAAATGCCAAACACTGTATAAATATGAAGAGCATAGAACAGTTTAACCAAAAATACCAAACTGGGGAACCAATTTATTACTAAGATAATCAACCTATGTCTGGGGTAGGAAGAACCTTAGGGTTTAGACAATTTTGAAATTTAGACGGATAATTTAAAGCTTTGATGTATTCTCCAACTCAAAAAGTGTTGGTGCCGGAGCGGGCTAACCTCGGGGAATTTACACTCCACCAGCAGTGCTAACCTTCACGTGTGTTCGAAATACAAATGACAACAAAGTTCCAGACAATAAATTTTGCTACGCCTGACGCGCGTTTCGTCTATTCAAGACTCATCAGAGGCGCTCTACCAAAAATATTGAAAATGCCAAACACTGTATAAATATGAAGAGCATAGAACAGGTTAACCAAAAATACCAAACTGGGGAACCAATTTATTACTAAGATAATCAACCTATGTCTGGGGTAGGAAGAACCTTAGGGTTTAGACAATTTTGAAATTTAGACGGATAATTTAAAGCTTTGATGTATTCTCCAACTCAAAAAGTGTTGGTGCCGGAGCGGGCTAACCTCGGGGAATTTACACTCCACCAGCAGTGCTAACCTTCACGTGTGTTCGAAATACAAATGACAACAAAGTTCCAGACAATAAATTTTGCTACGCCTGACGCGCGTTTCGTCTATTCAAGACTCATCAGAGGCGCTCTACCAAAAATATTGAAAATGCCAAACACTGTATAAATATGAAGAGCATAGAACAGTTTAACCAAAAATACCAAACTGGGGAACCAATTTATTACTAAGATAATCAACCTATGTCTGGGGTAGGAAGAACCTTAGGGTTTAGACAATTTTGAAATTTAGACGGATAATTTAAAGCTTTGATGATTTAATCAAAAAGGGATATATAGTATTTCTTACCTGTACAAAATCCGCAGTATTTCTGACAATTTACATTCGCCCATGCTCGGTAGTCTGAGCACAAATATGTCCTGTTACCTAATTTATGACAGTCTGTGATATGGTCTTGGCATACGTGAAAGTTTGAAGTTGTTCCTGGTGGTCCTACAATTCAACGAATTTTATATATAGACAAGCATAATATGTGTTCAATAACTCTAGAAAGCTTTACTTTAACTCTTTAAGTGCAGTTCTCTGTAAGAATCAGGCAAAATTTAAAAACTTTGAATCATGATTTTAAAAACACACGGTTTTGACAATAAATTGTCATTCAAAATAGCCTTCTAATGACGAAACAAACATAAGTTGTTGTCTCGAGTGTCAGAGGATGGAGAAAAATTTCTGTTAAAATGATAAGAATTTAGTGTGACTTGACAGAGTTATCTCCCTTAGATTCAAATTATATATGCATTTCAACCAAAATATATCTCAAATTACTGACTTTCAAAAAAAGTGCCAATGCATTTTTTGTTACTTTCAAAGCATTTTGAACAGTATTTTGAAGTAAAATCCGTGTGTTTTTTTAATCATGATTCATCCATTGCCTGATTCTTACAGAGAATGGCACTTAAAGTCTTTTATGTTTAGTCTGTTTCTCAATATTATTATATCTAGAACCATTTTAGCTGGTCCACAGGAAAATGTCTAGAATGTATAACTTGGTATTCCGATGCTGCCACAGGCAAGACATACTTAAGTGTTAACTCTTGTTTTATATTCTGTTTACAACGGGTCATATTTGTCTTTTACAAGAAGAAACTTGTTTTATTCAAGATTCAACAGAGACAAAATTTACTACTAGTATATTTTTTTACCTGTACAGAATCCGCAGTATTTCTTACAGTTTTCATTGGCCCATGCTCGGTAGCTGACGCACAAATATGTCCTGTTGTTATATTCATGACAGTCTGCAACATTGTCTTGGCATATGTGAAAGTTTGAAGTTGTTTCTTGTGGTGCTACAATTCAACCAATTTTACATAAAAGACAAAACATTATAATTGTTTAATAACTTTACAAAAGCCTTTCTTTGATAAGTTTTATATTTTGTTATATTAACTTTCCCTTTCTGTGTAGCAACATTCCGTCCGCTCCAGCATATGGAGTTTACGTATCACAATTGATTCGTTATTCCAGAGCATGTGGGGAGTACAACGACTTCCTAGATAGAGCTACACGGCTGACAAGCATATTGTTAACACAGGGGTACGTTGCTCCCAGGTTGTTGTCATCACTCAAGAAATTTTACGGACGACATCATGTGCTTGTATGCAAATACGGGATTTCTATCTCTCAGATGAGCACAGATGTTGGTTTGACATAGAGTTTTGTAATGTCATCCTTTCCGGATTTGACCAACACCTAATCGATCTTTGGCAACGTGACGGGTGTGCTATAGCAAGCAGGAACTGCTTACTCTTCCGGAGCACCTGAGTTCACTCTCGTTTCGACTTGAGTTCGCGTTGCTGATTCCGGTTTTGTTGTTATGTGTGTGTGTTTTATGTTGTTATGTGGTTTGTTTTGTTGTGATGATTTTTTTGTCTGCCGGTTTTGTCTTTGTCTTCACGGTTTTATGATACTGATTACCCCTTTGGTACACCTTTGCTTCTTGCTGAAAGGTTACTAATTAAAGGTTAAATTGTTTTTATACAAATGAGTTATGTTGTACAATCTTTCGTAAACAATAGGCACCTAGGGGACTGAATCGCTCACCTGGTATCCACGTAGTATAGGACATCCATTTGTACTTAAATTTTACACATTGATAGATCTTCTTAATTGAGCAACTTTCGTTCTGATACTGAATATTTATATCCTTTCATTTGAAAAAACAAATGTAAAAATGTGCAAACAATAGCCATTTCCAAGGGCAATAACTCCAATTTTGATCGTCTGATTCACTTGAAATTTTGCACAGCGATAGATCTTAAATAACAGAGCAACTTTTATTCTTACATTGATTATTTATCTCCTTTCATTTTCAAAATATATACCTATAAAAGTGAATCTTTGCAAATCTAAAGACATTTCCAATGGAAATAATTGTAATATAGGTTGTATGATTGCACACTGAAGGATCTTGATTAACTGACAATTTTTTGGTTCTTATACTGATTATTTATCTCCTTTTTTTTCAAATATAGCTCAAAAATTGAAAATTTTGCATTCCAATGTATCAAATTTACAACAAAATTCTTGAAAAAAATTTCTGCTACGCACTTCATCTATCCAATACTCATAAAGGGCGCTCATTCAGATGATTGGGAATTCAAAATGATGTCGTTACATGAATATTCGTGGGGTGTCAATTGTCTTGGATTTTATGAGTGACCTTTGCCCACCAAATTTGATAACCCAACGAACATGAAATTTAACATTGTCCTGTATGCTGCAGGCTTAACAAAAAAAAATAGACTAACCTAGAGGAATCATGCTTAATGATAAGATTCTTAAAATTCTGTTTGATGTTTTTCGAGATTGACACCCAAGGTAAACTTTGTACAAAGATATCTAACAAACGTGTTGATAAAACACGTCCAATATATGAACAAACAACCATAAATTTAAAAAAAAAACATTAAAAGCAATCAACGACGCAAACTGAAGTATCAACGAGAGTGCAAGTAGGTGTTCTTGAAGAGTAAGCAGCTTTTGTTTGTATATGTATATACAAACTGCTCACATTGATTATATTTTGGTTATAAAATGAAGACACATAATATGTTGTTTTTGTACTGTTTTAGATAGTATTTGTAACTTAAAGTCTAAGTAAAGTAATATAGAAAGAAATAAAACTTTGGGTATGGATTGCCACACAAAACATTTAACAAACCTGGCTCTCTGTTGCATGTAAAGGCGAGTATTCAAACTGCATCAAACGCACACATTTACCAGGAGCGTAATTGTGCTTTAAAAAATTGCTTTAAAACAGAAAAAAAAATAAGTTGAAAAACGTTAACAAGTGGAACATTGCGCAAGACAGCAAAGTCTGAAGTTGTGATTCCAATAACTTGGGTTATTGGTAGACAAAATATATGCGTCTCCGTATATATGTAAGGGTAGAAAGGTATATTATTTTGACAGATGTGGTTTTTTTTTTATTTCTTTTTCTTAATGACACATAAGATAATATTTAGTGAACTTTCTGAAAAATTTTCGACAATGTTAATCAACGTGCCCCAAAAAATGCGATCAATGTACATGTCCCCCTCTGCTGTTCCCTTTAGAATAGTACCTTTTCATAATAAAAACCTTACCTGTAGTTGTCGTTCCTGTGAAATAATATCAAAACGATCAAAATATAAAGAGAATTCAAGATTTTTTTTAGAATTTAACTATCAGGACTATCAGGTCATTTTAATACACATGTGTGAGATATAATGTGAACTTTTTCTAACATGTCTATCCTTCCGTAAATATATGCGTTTTCGAGTTGGGATGACTGATATGAGATGCCTCATAAAATGTTTCTAACGAAACGCAACGTCACATTGTAATACTTTCAAGGAAACGTTAAAGTCACAATAATACTAGCAATGCCAACCTGCCGTGTCTCTAGAAAAAAATCACTATGAAAAGTGCTTGATTACGGAAGATATCGGTTCTTCGAAAACCGACAATGATCTTTCACTCATGACAGAATCAGGAGGCCTTTAGCGCGCTGTGCCCCACTTGCTTAAAGTCTGAAAAAGTCTATCTCCAGTGAAATATCAGCCTGTCAATTCGAAGAACTAATGTAAGAACTTAAAATATAAATCTTCATGTACGCTGTGGTAATATGGTGCCGTGAACACTTTCATGCGTTTTTGTCGAGTATATGTGTTTCACTATGTTATATAATTACATTTTATAATAATTGTCTAAGGTAACCCCTGTGCAGCTTATTCATGAACAAAAAGTTTATACAAGTTTATACAAAAGAAAAAAATCGGACGAGTTTTGTTAACAAACGTACATTTGTATAATATGGGTACTGTAAACCAACAAATTTTCGCGGCTACAAACTTTCACGGTTTCATTACATTGGACGTTTTCACGAAGACAAGCATTCGCAGTTTTCGAGATTCGTTTAATGAATACATCTTATCAGTGACTTATTCGCGACTTCAAACTTTCGCGGATGTAAAGTGCTCGCGAATCCCGCGAACGTTAATCGCACGCGAAAGTTAATTGGTTTACAGTATATTCGGAGTTCAATATTATTTACTTTTACACAATCCGCAGTATTTTTGACAATTTTCATAAGCCCATGCTGGGTAGCTGGTGCACAAATCTGTTCTGTTACCATAATCATGACAGTCTGTAATATTGTCTTTGCACGACAGAAAGTTGAAAGTTCCACCTGATGCTATAAGAAAAAAATATATTAAACACATATCATGTTTCAATACTAAGTAAAACATATAAATATTTAATATTTTGTTGTACTTGAAGTCTTATTTTATAAGCAATTATAGTTCTGAGGTCTTAAAATCTCTGTATAACATCGTTAAGCTTGTGTGTAAGGATCAGAAAAAGTGCTCAGATGAAAGAAAAGACAACTACATTTATACATTTGTTCATACTACAATTTTCCGTTGGTTTTATGTTCTGGTTAATTTGAAGATTATTTGTGACAGAAGAGCATGAATCATAGCAGGAATTTTTTTTACCAATGACCTATGAACATTGCAGTGAATTAACATTTGAGTAAATGTTTGAAAAAATGATTTTTCTTTAAACTTGGTAATCAATTTGAACAGCCGGTAGTATAGTGGTTGAAACGTTAGGCTTATAACACCGACTAACCCCCTACCGACCTAAATTTTTCAACTTTTTCTTGACACCATTTGCAAGAATTGTTTCAAGGACAGATGCTACAAAGGTCACACTGAAAAACTGCAAACTGGAGAGGGACTCATATAAGAATCAAATTGTTGTTTCCAAATCCAGGATAAATGATTATGTTTAAATTAATTAACTTAAAGTAGTGCCTTCAATTCATGCAAGATGGTTGTTTGATTTTTTCGGATTTTCAATTGTTTTACAACGCAGTCGATTTAACCTCGCTTTTAAGTCTTCGACCTTCAAGGAGCTCTTATGTGTTAAAGAATACCATTTATATACAATTGTTATTGTTTCATTTGATAATCTGTTCCGTTGTTTCTAATAAAAATAGCCATCCGAATTACAAAACCACTTTCCGATATTTCAGAAATGTGTATTTACATTCGAATAACATTAATATTGTTTAAATATAATAAAAAGCATCAGATTAAAAATCTATCAAGACGATTGATGTGTATATCAATGTGTGTGCGTCGATATAAACCAAAATAACCATTTAGAAATAATTCTGTGTTCTACAAATCTTCAAAAGTTACATGGTATTCAAAGTACTGACAATGACTGAGTCGGATATCTTTTTTATATATTTTTTTTGTATAAGGTAAACAAATAAAGGACTATCTTGACTGAAATGATACGTCGGTCTAAGAAAATATTCCTCGCTTGCTATTGTCAAAGATAAAAAAGACTCACCTGTAGATGTCGTTCCTGTAATTGATTATTACGGTGAAATAAAAATGACAATAAAGTTCCAGACAATAAATTTTGCTACGCCCGACGCGCGTTTCGTCTATTCAAGACTCATCAGAGGCGCTCTACCAAAAATATTGAAAATACCAAACACTATATGATTGTGAAGAGCATAAAACACTTAAACCAAAATTACCAAAATGGGGAACCAAATTATTACTAATATGACCAACCTATATCTGGGGTAGGAAGAACCTTAGGGTTGGACAATTTTGAAATTTAAACGGATGATTTTAAGCTTTGATGTGTTCTCCAACACAAAAGTGTTGGTGCCGGAGCGGGCTAACCTCGGGGAATTAAAACTCCACCAGCAGTGCTAACCTTCACGTGTGTTCGGAAAAAAAAGACAACAAAGACAATGAAAGTAAGACAGAATTATCAAAGATATTGCTCCACGGTTGCTGTCTTCACTCAAGGAATTTTGCGGTAGACACCGTGCACTCGTAGACAAATATGGTATATATGTCTTTCAAATGAGTTCAGATGTTGATATGTCGTAGAAATTAGTTTTGTGTTCCTTTACCGGATATGACACACTGAATTGGAAAAAAGACGGGTGTGCTATAACAAGCAGGAACCGCTAACTCTTCCGGAGCACCTGAGTTCACTCTTGTTACGATTTGAGTTCGCTTTGTTGATTTCCGTTCGGTTGATTTTGTGTTATGTGTTTCTTCCTGCTGTTCTTGTTCGTTATAACCGATTTTGTCGTTGCCCTTTCGGACTTTTGACACTAGAATGCCCCATTAATGCCTTTCTGCTTTATTCAATCAAAATATTTTTTAAGAATTTCTTTAACGAGGTATTGACCTTTTTTGTACGCGAAGACGTAAAGCATTTGGATACTGCAAATGCATATATGTAAGATACAAAGTGCAATGTTTTTTTTTTCTACATTAAATACCTATGATGCTATGACTGGTACATTACCATGCATATTTGTCTGAGCTAGTACTGGCATTGTGTATCAAGCATGTTTTCCAAAAGGTCATAATCATAAATTGCTAGCAATAGGAATTGTCGTAATAAAGTAAACTCTTGTGGGACTATAGAATTTATCGGATATCGACAAGATTATAAAAGTTTCGTTTCCAGCAATTTAACTTGTTTTGGTTTACATATGATATAGGATTCAATTTAGACAGAATCCAACCTGTGCATAATCTGCAGTATCGCTGACAGTTTATTTTAGCCCATGTTCTGTAGTTGGAGCACAAGTAAGTCTTGTTGTCGTATTCATTACAATTTGTAATAGTGTCCTGGCATTGGTAGTTGTTTGATGTTGTAGCTGGTAACAAAACAATTCAAACACACTAAACAAGACTACATGTAATAATCACATTTAATTAATAATTCATAAAGCTTTTCTTTTGTATATCATATAATGTATCGATGGGATAGTACAATGTAATTCTAAACTATCTTTACAACTAAAGTGGTTTACATAAGGCGTTGTATTGACAGAGGTACGTCACCGTTAGCATTAAGGTGACCTACCATTTAACATGCAGGGTTGGGCTTGTTTTTTTTTATGAAAAAAATATTTTGGCAGCAGAGGATAAGAAAAAAATATTCCGAAGAATTTCTGCTAGTATATAAAATAATGCTACCAAAAAAAAATTCTGTCGCAGTGCATTAAAAAAAATCTGGTTAAAAATCCTCCCTTTAAGTAAACGGTCCGCCCTAACTGAAACGTTTACTTTGACAGATGAGCACGAGTCTTTTTAGATTACAAATCTAGATTCTTGCCCATACCCACAGGTAGTAATGTGTCATATCGTAAAACGTTTGGTAAAGGGATTTTGTCATGGTTTAGTCAAGGGCGTCATGGTTTGTACAAGGGATATTTGCATAATGTCGTCTGCAAAAATGAAATCATGAATTTTCCGGGCAAAAAAGGCGTTTTCGGGCATTTTTAAGGGCAAGATATAGTTATACTAAAATATGGCACATGTAAATGATGGAATATACTCGCTAAATCATTCAGGAAAAATAGTTTTGTTCAATTGATATAATAACATCATTTTATGTTCCAAGCAAAAGTAAAAGCCAGATGTTGCTCAAAAACAATCATTTTCTGTGCATACAATCTTTTGACACATTTTTCAGCGTAATTAAACGCTTACAAAGCATGCATCGCAAAAATATTTTTTTTACTTGTCATGGTTTGTACAAGGGACGTCATGGTTTAGTGTAGGTTGGTCATGGTTTGGTCAAGGGATATTTAAAAATGATATTTTAAATCTTATTCAATCATATGAGCTAACAATTATGTTTTAAACCTTAAACCGGTCATATATATATTACCAAAATAATGCATACTACAAATATACATATCAACCACTCCTGGAAAAAATTATAACAGTATTTGTATGCCATTCATGCCATGTTAGAGTAATCATGCGATAATTATTATTATACAGAAATTGCCATATCATGTTCCATATCATTTCGAGACTCCCATATTAGATGTAGGCATAAGATGAGACAATAACATCGCTCGAGAAATGATATGGGATTTAATATGGAAACTCAAAGTCAAAATAGATACAAAGGTATACAGGAAAACACTGACTAGGCATTAGGTTTAATGCATGATTTTGCTTATTGCCGCTAATATATATACTAAAAACTCTCTACTCCCTATCAATGAAGCTTTTTCTTTCAGTATTAATAGAAGGACACAACTGAACTATTGCAAAGGGCATCAAATGAGTGCAGACGTTGGTTTGTCATAGGGTTTTGTTTTGTCTTCCTTTACCGGATTTGACGCACTGAATTGACTGTTGGTAACGCGACGGGTGTGCTATAGCAAGCAGGAACTGCTTACTCTTCCGGAGCACCTGAGTTCATTCTCGTTTCGACTGGAGTTCGCGTTGTTGATTGAAATTCAGTTATGGATACCCCATTGGTACATGTACCTCTGCTTCTTGCATATATCAGGGAATATGTTGCTTCATCCATAATAATATTATTCAGTGCAACAGCAGTGCTTATAGTATTAGAGAAACGTTTGCTTCATCCATAGTATTTTTTATATTATCATACAGGAGTAGCTTGTACTGTTTTTAGAAGCTTATACATTGTACAATAAACATATTCATAATATTTAATTGTTCAATGGTAATCCTGATGGTTAGTATTTGTTGTTGGCTTAGTGACGGTCTAGAGCAATTAAAAGGATTTAAATTATATATATAAAAATATATATCTTTTATATGCTATTACTGAAGGTAACGATTTATAAATTCCAAGAAACGATCCAATGATTTTTTCGGGGGTTAAAGATGCGTATTAAGAAAGTTAACACGGAAACACAGTATGTCGTCAAACACAATAAAACAGCAGAAAATACCTAATAATTTGTCCGATCTCCTAAGTTTAGAAAATGTGATAAACCATGACATAATGGTATAAACCATGACAATTTTCTGTTCCCTTTACCAAACCATGACAAAATTTAGATTTGGTTTATAAGCACAACTAAGCAGATTTAAAGCTAACACAGTAAACCTTTATCGTCATGTTCAATTCCTTTCAGCTCTCCTCACTATTTGATACTAAAATAAAGGTATTTTTACATATTTTAGAAAAAAATCCCTTGTACAAACCATGACCTCCCTTTACCATACCATGACAAAATCCCTTTACCAAACATTGTACGATATGACACATTACTACCTGTGATACCGCGTTTGCAGTTGACTAGTGTTTATTTATTGCTTTGAAGTCACAAACATGTATGCAGTCATGAGTTTACGAATCACTGTTATTTGATTTTCTTAGTTTTGACAATCTACTGTGTTCTATTGCAATGTCTTAATGAAATTCATTTGTTCGTTTTGAAAAAAAAACTAAACTAAAAGTTCTTTTAACTGAACAAAGATATAAAAATAAGTTTTCATTTATCAAAATCATCATATACGTGAACCCTTTTATAGTGAAATAATGGGTCATTTGCTATGATTAATCAAATCTCTTTTTAATTCAATTATATACAGATGTGCTAATGGAGTCGTTCCACACACCGTAAAGACTTTTTTCAACTGAATTTAGAATGCATTTTTACTTTAAATGTTTAAAAGTCAATCCGGTTTTACTGGTAGCTCCAAAATCATCTTAGACGGTCATGTGTACTAAATATGTTTTAACTGAAAAGTTTTTGACTGGTTTACACTTTCAATTAATCTGAAGACAATGTGTCTTGTAGTCAATTCAGACGTGTTCAGATAGTAATTGACTTCAAGAACACATGTATACAAGAACTGAATATCTTAATACGTCTGAACAAAAATTGATTTAAATCATATAATAATATTATATTTAAATGCATTGATTTGACATATTCATAATCACACCATCTTAAATTTCCTTCCGTCGAGGATTCCTGGGCATTTCACACCAAGGAGGATAACTTCAAAGAATTGTTACATATAAGCGGCCAAAAGGGATCTGAATGTATGGGGTGTAAAAAAGGATAAATTTTGTATCTTTATGTAAGATCGTTTTCCTTTAAAGCTTCAAGCTGCTTTTTTAATTATGCTTTCGTGGAAACTTGGATGAATCCCGAAATATTTTTGTAACGCCCCAGGATGACAGTTACTGATTTCAACAATCGTTGCTTTCCAACAAGTTTAAGAGGCATAAAAGCACAACAAAGAGACTTAAAATTACAACAAAGAAGCAAATCTTATATTTTTTAATAGGCGTTCATCCTCATGTATATGAAAAGATCGGTTTCTAATAAGAACTTTTTAAAAACTTTTCATGGTCCGCAAAAAATTAAAAACTAGCACAAGGATCATAAGAGTAAGGTTCATCTGCTCACATTTTATTCAGCGGAACAAATCTTCCAGGGGATCCCAAAAACAAATATTCACATGCTTGCCGACAGCAAACTTAAAATTACATCTGACAAGATTTCCGTCTATACAAGGCATAAAGAAATTGTAAACTTACTATACCTTGATTGAGAAAAAGAACTAAAACAGTCCTGGGTGCCGTTTCATAAAGCGATCGCTAATTAACGTGCTCGTTATCCCATGCAAATTAAATGGGCTAACGTGCACGTTAGGCTAACGATCGCTTTATGAAACGGCACCCCGTACTTTTGTGTCCATAGCTGCTCGATAGACAATATGCGTTAGAGTCCAAACTTGTTAGTCAATAAAAATAATATACCGAGTCTCTCTTCTAAATCCTACGCTTGTTAACACATTTTATTAAAAAGGAGGCATGTTATACATGTAATAGGTGAAAATAAAATGTGAAATGAAAAATGTGTCGTCATTAACGTTTCAGATTTCAGAAGAAACAACTATTTTCGTTGTTTTATGTTATAACATAAATTCTTAAGCACATCACACGGGGCAAAAACTTCATTAAGGTACATTACCAAATGAGAATTGGGTAGTAGGGGTAAGTTTCTGAAAAAATAATAAAGACTTTGAAATTCTCTTCTTACTACTAGCATAATATAATCAAAGTACCGTTGGTACCGTGTACTTGGAAGTCACATTTGAACGAAGGCAAGCGATTTGAGTTGTGGTAAATAACTTTTGCGACAGAAGAAGCCAATTACTGAATTTAAATATATCTTTATTCATGTATAAACCACGCATTCTTGCAACGATATAAAATCGAAATAACCACATGTATTTTTCGGTAACTTTTATCTGAGAAAATCATTAGTTTAAATTTCTCAGCTTTTATATAAAGCATAAATGGTTTTAATTTCTATACTTTGTATATTCCCACTAAAATATATTTCCCCATCACACCGATGACTAAGTCACGTGATACACAAAATGTAGTATATAAAATGTTATGAAAAATATAGCAAATACTATATATCATCATTTAAAACGAAATAAATAAACAAATCAACTAATAATAAGGGGTTATATTAAAATAGATAAGAAAGCTCATTGACCAACAAAAAAAATAAACACACTTCTACCGGAGAGCGAATGCACAAAAGAATAGGTTATATTAAATACGAAAGAATATGGAATATGTGCCAGAAAGACACGATTCACATATTGAATGTACAATACAAAATTTCGCTGCGTGTGAAGCGTTTTTCTGGATTAACCTTCATCAGACACGCTAGGAGTAAAAACTTTGGAAAACCGGTAGTATATAAGATTTGATAAAACAAAAACAGAAGCCAAAAAATATTACAACAATGACCAAACAAATAGATTTATCACTTTTTAAAGAAATAGCCAAACGTTGTCAAATTTTAGAAATATGTAAACTGTGTCTTGGGAAACACGGTCTCGGGAAAGTCTGGGGCAAAAACGCGGATGGATTTCTCCGAAATCATTACTATACTATGGAACTCCTTGACTTCCAAATAAAAATCTGAAGCCTTACCTTTCGTTACGAAACTCCCAATCACTATTACTGCCATTGTAAGGATTAAAATGTTATACAGAAACATTTTCTTCAGTATACAAGGTTTACCTTGTCAGGTTTTTCAAACGCATGCTAGTGGAAATCTTAGATAAGAACTCATTGACAAATACACTTATAAATATAAAATGCAGTGTACATTGTTGAAGATGTACACATACTGGCAGTTCCAAAATAATCTGATTTTATTTTAATTCCAAATGAGCTCACCAATACATAACAAAATATTATATACAGTAAAACTTATATTTACATGTATGTTGACAAAAGGTCTGCAAGGGTAATTACAATCCCGATCGCCAGACAAGTCACATGCAGTTGGCCAATCATATATATGTTTCAGGGAATGTGTGTAATTAGTGAATTCAGGAATTACGTGTAATCGCTAAATCGCTTGGAGATTACATGTAATCCCAGGGATTAAACGAAATATCTGATTTTTGGCCGGATGTCAGTAGTGAAAATCCAGATTATAAAATGGCGAATGTCGGGCGGGCAGGTGGACGGCTGGCGGGAAAAAAAACTTTCGTAACAGTTTTCTCAGCAACTACTAATCACAGCCATTTGATATTTGGTTTACAACATCAGGGTGGGGTCCCATAAAGTGGGATTCGATTTCAGGTCTGTCCCTCATCTACTTCCTGTCTAACGAAATCCGGCCATTTCTGTCTTTGACCCATTTTTTCCCTGACCCAAAAATGACTTAAAATGAATCCCGTTTTATACATTTCTGTTGTTAAACAGCATAATTGCAGACAAAAAATGTCTTTTTATTGTGCCCTTTCATTTGTTTTTATATATCTTTAAATTTCTTGCTCCTTAAATACCGTAAAAAATTATTTTGTTTCTCTAATAATTAATTCAAGAAAGAATATGGAGTAAATGAACATGAGACAATGTATACAAGATACATAAAATAACATTACCATTACAATACTTTTACTTAAAGAACTCCTGATATATCACGGTGTCCAACCACCGTACAGTGCATTCCGAAAGTAGTGCGGTCCGGAACCGGATTAATTACGGAATTGCAAAAAGTAAAGCTTTCAAATGCATATTTTTCTAGCTAGATGGAAGTTTAATTCCATTTTTTTCTGTGGAGTTACTTCCTAAACACAAACGATTGATAATTTTAGCCGCTGTAACATGCATATTTTAATATATTTTCTAAATTCGAAAAACGCATTTTCATTTTACGAGTCCAAGGGTGAATATGAAGCAAAACACGTATTTTGACCTTCTTTATTAACTGAACATTGATAATTTGACACAGCAAAATAAAGTTTGACCTTTTATGTCTAATTTGTTTTAATTTTAAGCTTAATGGTTTGTTAATAAAAGCACTATAATTATTTGAAATCAAGCACTAATAATTTGATACTGTACGGGTCATTGCTTTTTATGGAAATCGAACTGTACGGCTCGTTGCTAAAATAATGCGCATATTTTTCCTAATTCATAAACGTAAAAAGACATATAAAACTATTGCGTGAGGTTATTTCGAGTAGTTACGCAGTATTTTAAAGGGAAGAAATGCACGAGAGAAGTGTGATAACTGTGTTAACCTTATGAACGAGGTGTTTGACCGGAAATTTGACAGTCCCCATCCAAATGTTTATTGACGGATTTGAAGACAACACTGTGGAATTTGGTAGGAGATATGGGTCATGTGTCCAGTGAGCCGGTTTAGATATTCTATAAACTTTAAGCATTGTCCAGTGGGGTCTGTTCTGCGGTTTGCTAGGGATATCAAGTTCAGATCATTTATCATGTCACTTACGCTTGATTTATTATGGAAGCGACCATAGACATGCATATACCTTGCAGTCCTGCACTTCTTCCATATTTTTATGTCTTACTGTGTGTATGAATCCCACATGTACCAGACATACTCCACTTAAGGTTTAACTAGTGATTTGTATGACTGCGTTTTTACCGGTGGAACTGATTTTCAAATTTCTGCATAGAAACCCTAAAGTATTGTTAGCATTAAAGTGGTGATGTTGTTTATTTGTCTTTCGCATTTTAGGTAAGATTGTATTAATACACCAGTAGCGGATCCAGGGGGGGTGTCACCCGGTGCACGTGACACCCCCCTGAGGTTTACAAATATATGGTTTCACTGGCACACTTTCTGTAATAAAATTAACTTGTATACAAAAGATAACCTTGATGGCTACTTGTAAATTGCTAGATAAACATGCCATAGGTTAATTACGCTTGTGACAACACTCATTTCATTTTTTGTTAATTATGTTCTTTTAATCGTTGATCTACGTGTAAAGTTTTAACATTAGCCATCTACGTTTCAATAATGCCTAAAAATCTCTTTTAATTTTATAATTTGTAAAAATCCACAACTGTAAGGAGAAACGGTGTACATACAGCACTCGCATATCTTTCTGCATGAATTCCAGCATTCTTGGAACTGATACTGGTCAAAACTTTTAAGGACAATTATAGATTAATAAATTGCATATATGTTAGAAATAAATGAAAAATAACTTTTCCATAGCAGACGAAACCTTGCAGCCCCATGAAACATTGTTTTCTTTGTGAAAAGAGAGTCGATATTTTTTGAAGTACAAAAATCATCTAAAAACTGTCTTAAAGCCCTTTTACATATCTCACCAGGGACTTACTTTCTGGTTGTAAAAAAACGGATTTGGTTTGTGAATTAGCCCGCTATAAATCTTGTCGGTAAAAGTCAACTAAGCGCCCAGAAACCTGACTTGGATGTGTGCACCATAATGTTGTTGTGTGGAATATCATGGTCGTAAGGCTACAATACCAAAAAACCTGTAACACCTAGGTATTTGAAGGAGTCAACTTGTCCAATTTTATGAAGTTCGTGGCCAATATCAAAATGTTTCTTTAGTTTCACTATTCTTTTGTGTGGCATAATTCAAAGCTTTCTTCACGGGTGATTTGATGGTCTTTTTGACAGGAATTGCTGCTTTTGAAGTCTTTTCATCAGTTTCTAAACTAGAGCTTGAAGATTGTTCTTTTTTTTCGCCTTCTTTTTCTTAATTGACAATTTTGTTTTTTTTTCGCTGCAGGTTCTTCTTTGGCTGAGGACTCGGGGTGAGAACCTAGGTGTCTGTTTTTTCCTCTTTCTCAATTTTATTGTTGATATTAAACCTACTGGAGTGTCGTTAATGTAAAAAGGAAATTGCTGGATACCAGTACAGAACCCTGAGGAACTCCTGACTTAATTGATACATTTCTCTTCTATTATACGTGTGCGGTTTTTGGTTATTTTGATTTGTTTTGTTTGTTGTTTTTGTTTACTAACCACAAAATACTTGAATCTATAAAAGTACACCCAATCATATATACCTTAAGATCCGAGAACCTATTCCAGTCGTACGTCCATAAATACAAATACAATACTAAAACGGGTATTAAATGCTGTATAACAATATTTTCAAGGAGTAACCTCTCATCAGCTGCTTTCGAATCAACACATTGGAAGGCCAAAATCCCAAATGTGTTGTACGAAAAGTACTTAAAACCAAAACGTTCGAACAGAGTATGACTACTCCAGCACACAGGATATCGACCATTCGCAGTACAAGAAAAGAAACCTGGTATTACAAACAATTTTAAATGTAACAACCGTAAATGTCAAAGACAAAAAATATATGGGAAGTTAATCCCCCCTGGGTATTGTTCCTTTATAGTTTTTTGGCTTTATTTTGTCTTATTGTAATATTTAATGATATTTTACAGCCCCAGTCAATGTCTACTACCATATATCCCGAGTAAATGAGTGAGTGGGTTTGTGTTTTACCCCCAAGCAACGCTATATAGTTTATATATAGGCCATGGACACGAAAGTATGATAAAACGATCATGAAATGCATGATGATGGGAAATGTGGGGTCAGTGGGAAACATGTAAACAGATACGGTAATTTTGAACAGAAAAGGAGAGAGGCGAAAATCTTAGCTTATGTGGCAAACAAAGTTGACGGTTCACAAAGGGGTATTTTACGTGCACGAAGCGTGGTACTTTCCATACACGTTGTCCCACTATGGTCAGCAGTCATGGTTGTCGTATTATAGACCAGACCAACCCAGAGAATGAGGCCAACGGTACCAAATTCAGCCACCTAGGGTACACAGTCCGTCGCTCTGAGACTGAGCACTGACCCGATATCAGAATCCCAAGACCCTTAGTCGCCTTTTACGAAAAGTTGTAGGCTCTGCTGTTAGGGGTATATTCATCTCTTGGGTCCACACAAGGCTAATTACTTGTTTGTTGCCTTTATTTGACTGCTTAACAATATTTTACAGTGCTTCCTAACGAGTTGGCTAGGAAACGTTAACTAACAATAATTTAAACAAAGTCTCCTATCTTTTTTGATTTAAAAACGTATTTAAAATTAAGTCTACTACATGAGAAGAATACAGGATGGTTCGTTGATATACTTTCACCGGGTATCATGCGCAAAAAGGTGCAACGGGCCGTACAGTTTCAGAGTGAGTACGCGCAACGAACCGTACAGTATCATTGCAACGAGCCGTACAGTGAAGAAAAAAACTATAATATTTATTTTCTTTTTAAGTATGTAGTTTTAAATTGCCTCCAATTGTTGAATGATTTCTTAAACTACACTTATAAAGTTTCTGTTGATACCCAGAAGATTAATTAAAGGTTTGTATAGTACCAATTTTTAAAGATTTTTCTGTCGAGTTTTCTAATAAAATATCATGACCCTAATGCGTTTTCAAAAGTATGCGACGAAGGATTAAGAATTGTTGTATTTGTGTACATGTATGTATTCATTTTACCAAAAGTTTCCTTTACACGAACCATAATCAAAAAGTATTTTTGAACAGTTAAATGTAGTTTTCTTAGTCTTCACTCAAATTTCCTTCCTAGTTTACCATTGAAAAACGCACCACTTCCGGAATGCACTGTAAGGGGGTTGGACACCGTGTATATGCGGGACATATGCAGGAGGTTACAACTTCAATTACACGTACATTACTATGTTACCGGACCGACCATTTGACTTATTCTAGACAGAGGTTGATCTTAATCATATTTTGGTTCCCAGTTCGGCATTTTGGGTTTTATCGTTCAATGCTATTCATATTATTATTTTGTTCGGAATTTTCATTCTTTTGGTAGAGCGCCTCTGATAAGTTTTGATTAGACGAAACGCGCATCAGGTGTAGTAAAATTTGTTGTATATTTTATTTCTAACATCCATGAAGGTTAGCGCTGCTGGTGGAGTTTTAATTCCCCGAGGTTAGCCCGCTCCGCCATCAACACTTTTGTGTTGAAGAACACACCAAAGCTTTCAAATTATCCGTTCAAATTAAAAAAATGTTAAAACTCTGAGGTTCTTCCTACCCCAGACATAGGTTGATCTTAGTCAGAATTTTGTTCCCAGTTCGCAATTCAATTTCATTTGTTAATCTTATAGGTTCATATCGTTGATACTGATTACATGTATTCCACAATACACTTTTTGGGGGTTGACTAAGAGTGACTGCACGTGGAGTCGTACACTTTTTAAGGGTTTTACTTGTCGATGGCAAATGTGAATCGGCTTCAATCATTTCCCAAAACATAGAGATGGACAAGAACTTCTTATACTCAATACATTTTTGTAAAATATAAGATAGCTCTGTTTTTTACAGATTATTACATTTGTATTTAAAGGTATCAAAAACGTGGAAAATTGCTAAAAATAGTACGTGGGGTCTTACACCTAAAAAAATTTAAACTCTATGTTTAATTTCTAAAGAGTCGTATATAGGTTGAAAGACAATCATTTTAAGGACATTTTGTCACTATTTAATTTCAACAAAAACCAGGATGAGATAGTGTCTGTTTATTTATCAGTACGCATACATGATGCAGTTCTGCAGCATTTTTGACCACCCCTAAAAATCAGCACATTTACATTTTGACCATAAATGCTGAAATTACTATTGAAACTTTATAACACTGTTTTGCAATATCCAATAAAGGTAATAACAAAACTACCGAACTTGAATGATCAATCTCATAGTCCAGAGAAAATGACAAAAACGAATCAGTCATACCAGAGAATTGTTTTCTAATGATTTCAAGTGATTTCTAATCTGAGCTTACACTAAAATGAGTTTTAATCTTCATTTGTTGTTTTTCTTCTTTCATGTTTCTTGAAATTAATTAATCTTGAATTTATATTTGTATCTTTACTTATGCTCGTTTCAATTATGTTTTAGTAATTTACTCTGTTGTATATGTGGTTAATAAATGATAGTTCCCCGGAATTTGTCGTTCGATTAGCCCCGTATTACACTTGGTTAGCTATAACGGCAGAATAGTAAATTAACTGAACTTGTTAGGTAAATTTATCTCGGGGCACCGTTGAACGACCTGCGGGGTCAACACATCATCGCCACATCATGAATCCTTACGATGACCAGATTTTAACCACGTCTAGAACACAGACACTCGCACAAAAGGAGAGGACCAGTACGTCCAGAGGAGAGACAAGCTGTCACAAGATGTCGAGCTCCTTTGGTCCGACTATGTTACAGGAGACTGACAACCCACCAGCAGAGGCTAGAAAATGCCTAGAACTAGAACAGAAAGTTGTTCAATTGTAAACACGGTACAACCGGTTATGTGAGGAGCACCCCGGGTTTGTAAAAAGCCAAAGAACAACATTGGCCAACCAAGACCTGGACACTTATTCACAAAAGATCGTAAACGTAACTTTAGTCGTAGTTCCCATTCTTGTCTATGTTAATTACACCTTACTTTACGTCTACGAACTTTTGTGAATATGGCTACTGGACGTTATTACTCCAGTCATTGACGTCCGTCAGCAAATATATGTTTCGCCCATAGCCAATCTTCACGAAGTGCTAGGCCAGACCAGCATGGCTAAATCCATTTAATCAAAACTGTCAACGACAAATAGCAAGACCATTTCTCGTATTTCAAACACAACCAGTCTAGCTGAAAGAACACGAGCCAAAGAAGAGTTGGCAAAAGGAGCAATCGCCTTTGCCGAAAAACAAACACTCATGGCCGAACAAGAAGCGGAACTCCAAAAAAGAGCTTCTCGGGATTATTCCCGTATAAAAGTCAAGAAGTCAAGAAGTCGAAATGGAGCAAGAATCCATTCGACCAAAAGTCAAAATGGAGCAAGAAGCAATTCGACGAAAGGAGACCATTTAGCGGAAAACACAAATGGAAGAGGAGGCCGCCAATTATGCAAGCGAGAAGCAGTGTCAGCCGTAGACAGGTTGAAATCAAAGCAGAAATAACTCTTCTGGAAATCCAGGAACAGGCAGCCAAGCTAGAGGCCGAGTTTTAGAGCAGGAGGACGATATAGAACAATATTTAGATGATCCACTTCCGGTTCCGAGCGAAGACCCGCTAAAACGGGTTCAGGATTATGTCCACCAGCACAGTGTTCATAGCAAACAGGATTATCAGTTACAAAATGTGGGTTACCACGTACTTTCAACACAAACAACAAACAAAACTCATTTTTCTCATTCCGTATTACTCAATTTTATTCACAAGGTTGGGCGGAGCTTAATTTTCTCGGTTTTTTCAGGAAGGATTTAAATAAAGAACCCCGAAATAATTGACCCATGACCAGCCCGTTCAATAATATAGTATTAATAAATGAGTGTTTTTATAATGGCCCTGTTATATGTTCAAGGTCTGCAATAATGGCCCCGAGGTGTTTGTAATGGCCCGAGGCAACGCCGAGGGCATTACAGATTCCGAGGGCCATTATTGCAGACCGAGAACATATAACAGGGCCATTCTCAAATCACCCATTTCTTAATACTTTTATTAACCAACTATGAAAAAAGGAGGCTCGCCTCGCCGTTAGGGTGGAGAAGTGAAGTGGAACTCATAATTTCTGCCTTAACTCAGTTACTTTGTCTCTGATTCGTCAGAGAAAATTTTAAGATTTAAAATTCCTGCTCTTTCCAATTTTTTATTGTTCTTACCATTAAAACCTGTTTGCAAAATATCTAATTATTATGCAAAGTATAAAATGTTTACTGAATGATCTAAATTAACTTATAAATTTGCAGTTCAAAAACACATTTTTATCAGTTCAATTAACATTTTTACGGATAATTTTTTAAGTGGACAAGATGCTGTAGACAATGGAATTTGATTTGATTTGTTGATTGATTAGTTATCAAATTACAACCCATTTAGTAGTTCAATATATTAGGGACGAGTTGCTGTGGACAATAGAATTTGATTTGATTTGTTGAATATAGTTACCAAATTACAACCCATTTCTTTCCCCAAACTAAAGTTTCCCCCTTCAGCAGACAGCAAACTGACATGTAAACATCTTTAAAATTTGTCAGGGTTTGGATCATTTTCTGCATATCAATATTTTATTCAAACTATTGACATTCAGAAGGTTTTTTGAAACCTGACAGAAACAGACAGGATCTAAGTACATTGTATCTAGGTTTATCTTTAGGTAGGAAACCATTTTATACTTTGTGTTATAATTTGTAAAGGGATTTTTTTAAATATCTAATGTAGAAAATAAATCTATTAGCTTGTATGATTAGCGTAAAAAGACGTTTAAGGAAATATAAGGGTAAAAAAAAACTGACCAAATTATGAAATATGAACTGACCAATTTAAGACCATGCACATGTATAAGCCATAATCAATAGATTAATTCTCAGAAATTGAAGTGAAACACAATTTGTAATATTGATTTGATACTTTTCCATTCAATTTGTAATATTGTTTTAATTAATTAATGCTGAAATAAATAATGTCGGCCATTTTGTTTCCATCCATAATGGCCCTGTTTTCTGTCATAATGGCCCTGTCATAATGCCCTGTTTTCTCATAATGGCCCTGTTTTGCATTTCATAAAGTAAGGGCAGATAGACTTATAATATACTTAGTTGGTTAATAAAATAGAGTAATACACTCGGAGCTAAGTCCTTCCGGACACACTCCTCAACAACAGCAAGACATGGCTAAAGCCGTCACATTTAATCAGCAACCTTAATTTTACACGCCAGTTGGAGATTTTGAACAATCATCTGCTGCATCGACGCAAATATTTCGGTTCTAGAACGTAAGATTTCTAGGGTATATTTCCCAGAGAAGAGTAAAAGGCGATAGCACATCTAAAAAAAAAGAGGGAGGACTTTGCGATTGCAGTCAATCAAGAGACGGATGTCGACGGAATAACATGATTTCTCCTCGCCTAAAAAAACACGCCGCAGATATCGTTTACCGTCAAAACGCTAAACATTGTGCTAAAAGATTTCTCATTGAGAAAGTATACAGAAGCTTAATAGAGTGCCTCTAGAGAGAAAAGTTCCTTTAACGCCGGAACAAAAGACCAAACTACGACCCCACAAGAACGGATTGAGAAACTTGACCGAGAAGAAAGTGGCTTTAAAAAAGAAGAAAAACCATTCTACAGAAATGAAGATATTTTTAGGTTCTCTCCTAACCCCGATGGCGTCCCTCGTGACTCCTTCGATATCAAAGCTACTACAATGAGAACGTTAACACTGAAACCACAATTTCTTCAACCACTGACAGACCAAGACCCCACCCCAGTGGACCAGAAAGGTTAAGACCATGGACACTCTCGAGAAGATATTGCAAACCCTGTTCCAGAGAGAAGACGTACCCCTGGACAAGAGGATTAAGTTACACGACCAAGCCATCACTCGATACAAGAAACGATCAAGGAGGACCAAGTTGCAACAGGCCCCTAAATACCCTCTAGAACAAGAGATTATAAGATACTAAGAAAAATGAAAGCGGACCCCAATATGCAGTAGAACAAAAGAGGAGAGTTTCGGTACAGAGGAAACCTTCTGAAAAGAACAAACGTGGTAGATTTAGTCAATGACGTCTTGCGTAAACGAAAGAACTTTGAACCAGCCGCCTGGGAATCCTTTGGAGATGCCTTGAGAAAATTTAACGTTCCACGGGATCTGATTGGACACGAAGTTCGCCGCCGATACATTTACCATCAGAAAGGAAGGAACTTCGACACTACAAGTAACCCCGATTTCGAGTCCTTTTCAAACTCCAGCATTGCATTGCCACTCCAAAAACCCTTTGAGCATACCAAAACCTCCCAAGACCACGCCCCAGATACCTAAAATAAAGTAGAAAGACTATAAATGAATCAAATGTCAGATCATCGTCAGTCGAACAAAATGGAATTGGACTGTTACGATGTCTCTGTATCCGGAAGTTACGGAGGAATCAGCAAGTTTAAACCGAAAGGTTACCAGCGCCAAATAAGTCCCAGAATTGTTAAAGACACAAGATTCCTACACGTTACACAAGAGAACGAGAAGAGGATTTCCGCAGAGTCTTGGTTATGGAAAAGATCATCAATGGCAAGCTGACTTGTTTGATGTTGGCAGAATTGCATCGTATAACATGGATACAAATACCTGTTAATTTGTATAGACGTTCTGTCCAAGTTTGCTTGGGTAGTGCTACTGAATGAATACTAAAGATAAGACTGGAAAGAGTTTAGTTGCAGCCTTTGTAACCATCTTCAAAGGGGAGAGAATACCTATACGTCTATCCACCGACAAAGGGACAGAGTTTATTAACAGAGTCTTCCAGAATTTCCTGAAAAAAAATGACGTGCACTTTTTACTACATATAACGACGAAAAAGCCAGTCTGGTTGAATGATTTAATCAAACCTTTAAAACAAAGATGTGGAAATATTTTACCATCGGGAAATCCTCGCCTACATAGACGTGTTAAGTAAAATGGTGGAATCCTACAACAAGACGGTGCATAGGGCCATCGGCATGCCTCTACCGATGTGACATGGGCCAACCAGACCGCCGTGTAAATACGACTTTATGGTAAAGGAGGACCTGGAACCAAGTGTAAATGGAAACCCGGAGACAGAGTGAGACTAGTCAAAGCCAGACGCCTCTTCAAAAAGGGCTACCTTTCTAATTGGACTGAAGAATTGTTTACCGTCGTCAGATGCATTGAAACCAAACCACCTGTGTTTGTGGTGAAGGACGACCACGGCGAAGTTTGAGAGGCAATTTCTATGCGGACGTACTACAGAAAATCACCAAGAGGGAAAATGTTTTCAAGATAGAAAAAGTCATGAAGAAGAGAAATAGATGTCGCAGAGTACAGTTAAGTGGTTGAGATACCCCTAGTCATTCAATAGTTGGATCTTAAATCAGGATCTTATAAAACACGATGCAAAGGTGTAAATATGCAGTCGTGCAGATGGCACCGAGCGAGACGGACAGTGCAAAGTCGTGGCGAGCCTATGGAAAAAGACACCCAGAGCGGAAGTGGTGTACATGTGCCAATTCTTCATCTTATGCATCCTTATTGTCGTCAGTATATACCATTTGACCGTGCAGTCGGATGAACCAACCTTGTGGACGGCCCTCCTGAGCAGCAGTTTAGGATACCTCCTACCCAGTCCAACCATCAAGAAGAAACATGTTCTACCTAACACTTCCGAGTCTTAGTTCCATGGATTACTTTACCGACAACACCCTCACTTACTACCTCACTCGGCTTCCCCAACCTATGGATTTAGAAGGATCATAAGAGGTCGGACTATCGGAAATTTTAATATCCACACAGTTGATATAACGCCAAGGGACAAGAAGTGTTTGTTCAAGTACACAACCCGCCCAAGAAGAATAAAAGACGAAAATGCCAAAGACATCGAGATAGACTTAGAAACGGTCATGTTTGAAGCTTTCGAAGGAAATTACAACTCACCTAGGAGACTCGTCAACTGGTTAGAAAAGACCCAGGAAAGGGAACGCAAGGATTATTACAGTCTAATTATAAGCGACATCCATCACAAAGCCTGGGTTACCGTCAAGAAAGGCTGCCAAGTGGTACTCAGTCACACACTCAAGGAGATTTTTGGATTTGAAAGGCAGCTTATGTGTTTGCCGAGGGGACCTGGAAAAGCGATCGACCAGCAGAAATATAGCGTGGACTAAAACCATCTTCGTGTATTGGCCCCTGATGGAACCAAGATTTGTGGGTTGGGTGATACCCATGCACCTCTTTTAAGAATCGTACCCATGGAGGGAAGAGACGCACTGGAGTTCAGTCACGTATTCGACCCGATCCAATACGTACCCCTCTCACAGAGAAGATTTCAGACGAAAAAAAAATAAATATGACATTGACTTTTGTTTATTGTGTTATTTGAAAAAAAATGTATAAGGGATCATAATCAAGACAATAGAACTGATAACATATCCAGTAAAATAAAGTGTACATTTTTTTGTTACACTTATCAAACAAACAATTGAAATATAAATTAGATTTATTTTCTGAAAACAACCAAAAGAAACCATTATGTCAATAAACAAAGCACACTTATATAATTATTAAAAAACATAATACAGTAGCACAACACTGTTCATACAACGTAAGCTAAAATAGGTAATATCTAGAAAACAATTAACAAGAGGCTCTCGGGAGCTTGAATGGCCCACCTTACTTTAATGCCTATTTTTTAAGGTTTAAAGGCATAAACATTTTTTTTTACATTTATAGGGCCATTAATTAAATAAGAGGTCATAAGACAACATCGATTAACCTAATTCATCGAACTGTTAAGTCCAATCAGCTGAATATTTTAGCAGTCATAAGTATTTTTTTCATATTCTACAGTTTGCCAGCTATAAAACATACACCATTTTTCACATTTAAGGAGCGAACCTCAATTCTTAAGAAAAGCTTATTAAATATTTAAATAATTTTGAGTTATTGAAGTCCTTATTAACAGAGCAATATTCTAATTATAAGTTTTTTTCTTAATTTTATGGTTTGCAATACAATAGGTAAACGCTGTGTGGATTGCATTTTATACTTATGTCATTTATTAGAATTACAGCGGCCAAGGGTGTCGAGTTTGTGTGATGATACATCACCAAATCATTAATTGGTTGACGTGTTGTGTCGGATTTAAAATCGACATACTTAAATTTATTTTTTACATCAGTCGATATATGCTTCTTAGTTAGCTGTCAGTAACTTCGAGAAAGTATCTCGATGTCCCGTTAATTTCTTGTTGTCCTTTTGTGTCAGGTTCTCTCTTGTTGAATTGAACTTCTATCGATTTGATTTTTACTGTGTGTTATTTTGTGCTTTGTTATTGATTATCAATTTGGGGATGGGCTCAAAACACAAGTTTAACCCTGCCACATTTTAAACGTTCATGTCCTAATCCAGGAATCGAGCTTATGTTTGTTTTTCGTCGAATGTATGTTAATAGTTTTTTTTCTAGAATAGGGTTTTTCATAACATTTAAGATTGGGCTAGAATTATATGTAGTTTATTTTCCATCCAGGGCCAATTGAAAAACAGTGAGCAGCGACCACTGGTCACATTGAAGGCTGCTTCTGTTTTCCATTGAGAATTTTTTAAATTGTCGTTTATATTGAAGGTCGTATTGCGTATTCTTATTCCACATCTGATTATCTTCTATTTGATGTTCTAAGGAGAACAAGTAATACTGTGAGCGAGCTCACAAAAGGACACCCACCGCTTCATATTGGACTCTGTACTGTAAAAAAAAATTCAAGTCCAGTTATCTTCCCTCAATGATAAATGAGAGCGATACAAATTCTTCATGCACATCTACAGATGTTGAACTTCTTTCATGTTAAATTTCATCAAAACCCATCAAGCGGTTTAGGAGGAGTTGTGTTTACGGGGTTTCCAATTGAATAATGTACTTAAAAAGTCTAAGTCAAATTATCTCCTCTGGATGATGTCTGATTGCGATGAAAATTCTTCATGCACATCTTCATATAATGTACTTCCTTCATGTAAAGTTTAATCAATATCCTTTAGGTGGTTTAGGAGGGGTTGCGCTTACGAGGTCTCCCATTGAATAATGTATTTAAAATGTCTAAGTCCAATTATCTTCCCTCAATGATGTCCCAGTGCGATGAAAATTCTTCATGCACATCTACATCTGATGTACTTCCTTCATGTAAAGTTTAAGCAAAATCCTTCAAGCGGTGAAGGAGGAGAAGCGCTTAGGAGTTATGTGGACAGACGAACGGATGGACAGACAGACGGACAGACAGACAGGGTGTTTCCTATATACCCCCAGACTTTGTTTGCAGGGGATATACTAACTTCTAAAAGTATGATCCTACAATTTTGATACTGTTAAATATTTTGTAGATCAAAATGTGCTTGACAATGTGCAATTTTAATTTCTCAAACATCTTGAAAAGCTTTAAAGATATTGAACTTACTCAATGCAAAATTGGACAAAAATAAAAAAGGGCAATAACTCATATACGGGTGGTTAGATCTTCTTCAATTTTTCATGGTTTGTAGATCTTGAAGTGCAGCCTGAACACTTTTGATCTTACTAGCATTTGGTTTACATGTATTCATTACCATTTTTAAATTATAACCCAAAAATACAATTAAGTTCCTATGTTCTGTTTTAAGCCATAGCGTCCAATTTTATTCACGAATCAAAATTTGGAACGATAGAATTCTACCACACATCCAAATAAACAACAATATCAAGTTCGATTGCAATTGAACTTATTGTGTTAGAAGAGATAACGATGAATGATGCAATGAGCAATGACTTTTACATGGGTTGTTGTATCTTCTTCAAAATTTATGGGCATGTAGCATGTGTAGATCTTGAGGTGCTGATCATTTTAATGTTTATCTTTTGATATTTGTAATCTACCCCTATGTTCATGTTTAGTCATGGCGGCCATGTTTTTTACAAGTGAAATATCCAAATAAAAGTTTTATTCAACCCTTGCCAATAAACAATGTTGCAATTGATCTGATTTTAGGGCGCTAATTGATGGCAATAGATCACTTGACACTTTGGGGTCAGTTAGCTAAGAAGAATACACATGTACATGTACATTTTAACAAAAACTTCATAAATGTACACCTTGCAAAGTCATGTAAGTGTCATCATAGATGCTTTACCCTTCCGTAATTAATGAGATTATCTTATGCTTTTCAGTTTATACTGATAATTGTTCACGCCAATGTTCTCAACGCATTGCTGATAGTACGTCCGTTTGTCCCACACAACAAATTATTTTCGCAACCACACACACACACGCGCGCATGCATATTCAATAAAATTAACCCTTTATAAAACATTAGCAAAATTACAAGCTATAATTGTTATTGCAAGCAAGTCAAAAGGAACCCCCTCCATTCAGTTATATTAATGTTTGTGTAATGTTTCGTAAGGACCTCTTAAACATGTTAAAGACATAGAACCTATCATTTTTAATTTTTAAACCATACTGAAATTCACATTATATGAAGATTATAGTGTTTTAACATTTGAAGAAAGAGTACGTAGAGCATCACTGAAATGTGCTTAGTAAAGGGCATGTGAATAACGGGTTACCCAAAATTGTTTATTTATGCTTGACAACACTTATTTAATGCGAAGAAATAAGGGCGATTATTTTATTCAAAGCTGTAAAATTACTCTTTATGTCGGTAAAGGTCAGTTTAAATATGTATATTTTGCATATATGTGTATTTCATTCAGTTTTTTTAATTGCAAAACTGATGGTTCTATGGTTTTGCAATACTATGAACAAACTTTGTATAAAGAAAATTGAAAAAAAAAGAATAATAATTAGAAGCAACTGGGGGATAACGATGTTCGTGGTCAGGGGCTTACATATGGTAAGCACAATCACTCATCACACACATATATGTGTTTTCTACGAATTGTGTGAAAGATTTTAATTAAATTGCGTTCGTTTTTACCAATAGAAACTGTAACAAGTTGAATCGGAAGCATTTACATTCAGCAAAAAAAAAATAGCTAAACGGTTTTAGGGTAACTTATAATGCCAATGATATATATAACTTAAGGACAGACAGCTTTCACATTATGTTGAGCTGTTAAGCAGGAGACAATTCAAGTGTGCATAATTGCAAAAAAAAAAAATGTTAAATGCTTATGAGTGCAATACTTAAACATATTTCTTCAGAATTGTTAGTGACTATTGCAAGATTGTCCTGACTATTGCTTATATAAAATAAATCAATGAATTGTTTCATAAACTTAAAAACCATTATGATAACTGAATAAAAACAGTCTAAAATTCATTGTGACTTTTTTTCGGACAGGTTGTCGTTTAGTTCTGCCTTGGATTAAGGATTAATAAACTTCCATGAAAGATGTACAAAAATGTATGTCGCCTGCGTCTTAAAATATTCGGTAACAAGTAAGTGGATGAATTACTGGCATAAAAGAATCAATTAGTAGAAGGAAGCTATATGCCAAATATCAAGATCTAACACAAATGATTTCCTTTTTCGTTTTTCAAAATATATTTGAATTTAGTAAACATATATGGATATCTTACATATAGAAACAATTTTCCTTTTCGTTCTTAATTAGAAAATGACCCCAGAAAAGTGAATAACGAAAAGAAAATTGGATCATTTTCCAATTCAAAATGGAAAAGGAAAATGCAAAACCCAGGAGCCTGAATCGCTCACCTGGTCTTGATGTCAACCCTATGAAGACTTTTGTATAGCTAAATGAACTGAAAGTTTAAGCTAGAAAACAGCCTTTTTCTATCTGCAATAGTTTTCATTCTAAATAAGCAAAAAACACAATTTTTCACCTTTTAAGGGGCTGTTACCTCTATAAGGGGTCATCTGACAGCTTAAACTCAAAGGAGACTTTTGTAGAGCTAAATCACCTGAACATCTAATCAAGCAACAGCTTTTCTCTATCTGCAATAGTTTTCATTCTATAGGCCAAACACACAAAAAGCGCTATTTTTCACCATAAAGGGACTGTAACCCCTATAAGGGGTCATCTGACAACTTCGACCCTATAGAACCTTTTGTAGAGCTAAATGAGCTGAACATTTAAGCAAGCAACAGCTTTTCTCTATCTGTAATACTTTCCATTCTTTGTGCAAAAAACACAATTTTTTGCCTTTAAGGGGCTTTAACCCCTATAAGGGGTCATCTGACAACTTCAACCCTATGAAGACTTTTCTAGAACTAAATGAGCTGAACATTTGAGCAAGCAACAGGTTTTCTCTATCTGCAATAGTTTTCAGTCTTTCGACCAAAAACACATTTTTTTGCCTTTAAGGGGCTGTAACCTCTATTAAGGGGTCATCTGACAACTTCGACCCTATGGAGACTTTGGTAGAGCTTAATGAGCTGAACATTTAAGCTAGCCACAGCTTTTCTTTATCTGCAATACTTTTCATTCTATTGGCCAAAAACACATTTTTTCACCTTAAAGGGGCTTTAACCCCTATAAGGGGTCATCCGACAACTTTTACCCAATGAAAACTATTGTAGAGCTTAATGAGCAAGCAACAGCTTTTCTCTATTTGCAATAGTTTTCATTATATAGGTCAAAACTTGAAAAAAACGCTAATTTTTACCTTAAAAGGGCCATAACCCCTATCAAAGGTCATCTGACAACTTCGACCCGATAGAGACTTTTGTAGAGCTTTTGATTCTGAGAACTTAATATCCTTTGGATGTTTTTTATCTGTTATGGATGCTGAGTTATAAGCCATTTTAAGTGATTTTACCCTATGTTCTATTTTTAGTAACAGCGGCCATGTTTTTTTTATAGAATCGTTTTAAAATGAGAATCCTTTGTTGTCAACATGTCATATATCATTCATGCAAAGTTTCAGTTAAATTGGTTCAGTGGTTTCAGAGAAGAAGATTTTTGAAATTGTTAACGGACGACGGACGACGACGGACGCATAGTGATGGCATAAGCTCACTTGGCCTTTGACCAGGTGAGCTAAAAAAGGAAAATGCATATGAATAACGAAAAGGAAAAATGGGTCATTTTCCTATTCAACATCGAAAAGGAAAATTCAAAAACGAAAAGGAAAATGAATAAGGAAAAGGAAAATAATTTCTATATGTTTGTATCTGTATATGTTAACTGTATTCATATGAATTTTGAAAAACGAATAACCACAAACGAAACGGAAAATCACTTGTGTTATGTAATGTCAAGAGGCTATGACTTGTAGTTGCTCGAAAAAATGCGATGAAAAATTTTATGACACCACAGGACGCAGGACGAGCCCTGAGACGAAAGATAGTGTAAGTAAACCCTATATGTCGCTTTGCAACACGTAAGAGACGACAAAAAAATACTTATTATCAGAAATAGACAAATCTAGTTATTTCTATATCTCGGTTAAATTTCTTTACAACGAGTACTTTTTGTAGATGTATAGATATTGACATTTGTAGTTATGTCAGCAGCATTTAAACCAAACCTTCATCACTGCTTTTCGAAGGCAAATGAGTAAAGGTCGTTTAACGGTGTTTAAACGAAACATTTGTTTTACAAAAAACATATAATTCCTTAATCTACATCAAGGATTCCAACTTATTTTAATCACAGGTGTTTGGATCCAGGATTTTCTTTTTCTTATTATAAATAACGTGTATTTAAAAAAAATTCATCTCGTCTATAAACTATTTCCACAAGTCAAGATGTTTGACTATTTATAACAAATTTTACCTGAGTGAATCTCCCTTTTTTATATCATTAACAACTAAAGAATTCTATAAATTCTTTAAGCTTTATCTCTTTTTTTGGAAGCAAAAGTAAACCTCACCAATATGTATTAATCGCACATTGCGTCTATTTTCTTACGAAGCGCAAAAAAAGATTACGGAAGTGGCAAGATATTTTCAAGGGAAACAATATTCCGCCACATTCAAGGACTTCCGAGTGACAATACAGAAAGGTAAAATCTATATGAGTTCGGTGGAAAATGTGGTCTCAGTTTTATTTGAAATATATTTACGGTCGAGATGGAACGTGCCTTTTATACCTAAGAACCCGATATGTGTTCCATAAATTTTCAAAATAAAGTTCATGGGGTTATTTCATATCCAATGATAAAATAAGAAATTAAAAGGCTCTCAGGAGCCTGAATCGCTTACCTGGTCCTTAAGCCATAATTTAAGATCTTCTATAAGAGGTCATCGGACGATGTCGACCCAATGGAGACTTTTGTAGAGCTAAATCAGCTGAATGTTTAAGCAAGCAACCGCTTGTCTTTCCTTCAATAGTTTTCATTCTACAGGGTATAAACATAAATAAAGCTATTGATTTATTTATATAAGGCCCATAACCCCTATCAGAGGTCATCTGACAGCTTCGACCCAATGGAGACTTTTGTAGAGCTAAATGAGACGAATGTTTAACCAATCAACAGCTTTTCTCCATCTGCAAGTGTTACCTTGGACAATGTGTACCCTAAATAAATATCAAATAAGCAGAGGTACCAATGGGGTATCCGAATGTCAAAAGTCCGAAAGGGCAGAGACAAAACCAGTAAACACCAACAAGAACGGGACAAAAACAGACAACATGTAAAACATGGAAACACAAATTAACTGAATATCAATTTAGCTTTTTTGAACAGTCTGGAATTTTGCCCAAGTCCTACCTTAGGGTACTAGAGGTACAGAATTATGAATAACAATTATGCACTGTATTTGAAAGACAAAACATCTCTATTTCAAATTTATAGCTTCAATTTACAATTTCCATGTACGTAAACTTAAAAAAAAATGAAAATGTTCAATTTTCAAATAATTTTTTATTAAAATCACTGATAAGTTATTAAGGCCTGAAGGGCGACCATCTTGGATTTTTTAAAGAAATCAATTTGCCTGAATACGTCTTATAGGATGATCTTACAATTGCACTAGACCTTTTTTAAAAAAAGGAAACATTGCTATTGCAAAATACGATTTTGCATGGTTTTCTCATGAACAGGTTCTTAATTCTATGAGAAAAAAGGTTTTTCTTTCCGCAAGTAAATTTTGTTCTTTTTGTAGAACTGTCAATCATTCTTGCCTTGTGGAAATAGCAATTTAGCGAGGGTAAGGTTTTTTTATATGCACTTAAAGGCATACAATGTATTGTCTACGAAAAATTATGTTTTTGTAAAACCAAAAAATTGTCGTCAGACTATTTGTTTTGTTTATTTAGAAAGATACAAACGTTCAAAATACAACTAGGGTACCTTATTACATTAAAAATTGAAAAATATATAATATTTGTAAAGCTTTACAAAAATTAATATTCATGATATGTAGATGAGCTGTAAGCACGCGCACTAGACTTTCTTTGATTGAAAACTTCCATAGTTCTTGTACGTGGTGCATTAACTGTTTCTCGAAGTTTAAGCTCGGAAGAAAATTAAAACGGCGACCGAATATTAGAGCTACTTAATGAATAGAACTGATAATTATTGCATGTATTAAGTTTTGAATGTGATTTAAAAGGTAAACACAAAAAATATTGGTATTTTTTCAACATATCAATGTATTCGGGGACAAAACCCGGGATTCCGATTAGTGTCCGTGTTAAAACTACACAGTTTAAATCTGTGTCAATGTGACGTAATGCAGGTAAATAAAATATCAATCAATATTGTCGGGCTATTTTGATCGAAATAAAGTACTTTTTAGGCAAATTGTTTTTCAATATTCATTTTATTGCATTTCGGTCTAATTGACACCAAAAAATTGGGGGGTAAAAAAATAGTTTGCCGTAGACAATATGCCTTTAATATCACGCATGTGATTTTAATGGACAAAAGCTGCTTGTTTTAATCTGGTCTGCAGTTTGTAAAATATTGGTTGTGAACTTATTACCTTATCATTTAGAACACAGAAGGGTATGTTTTGTTATTTGAAAAAAAAATTGTATAAACCCAATTATCATTAGATTCAAAATTTTAATAAGTACAAAAATAGTTTTTGTATTAATATTTGTTACAGTTATTGGTGCCGTTTCGTAAACCAATCGCATGCTTACTGCATACAGTTTGACAGGGAAAACATGTTGCTAATAAAATAGTAACACGAACTTCTGAATGTGTCCAAAGGAACGTTAGCAATTCTTTATGCTGAATGTCAATGTTTCCTTTGCAAACATAGGAAATTATTATGTTTGTTTAATCATCAACACATCCTATCTTTTATTCTAGATTATTCGAAGATAACATATTGACATTATTTACAAAAGTTAAACACGCAATATCCTTGACTACTGTCCATACTGACAATGGTTTCTGTGTTAACTCAATAAAATTGATTTTCCTGGTCTAGATTAATAATAAACCCAATTAACTCATTTTTTCCTTAATTAAACAAGCTCAATAAAATATCGTGATATAACGTGTTTTACACGTACAAAATCACACACAAGAGCTAGTATCAAACTTTAACAATTTTCCTATGTATTTTTATATAATTTTATTTTCTCCCCCTTTTTTCAGTATTTTACCACGTAACATTGATATAATATTTTACTGCTTAAATAAAGTGTCAACCTAAGACCGAGTTATTTTCCAAGGCCCCAACAATTGATCATCGGTTATATATCTAGGAGAGTCGGAATGGATTGTTCCTCTTCACTTCTTTATGCCCAATGAGTACTGCCCCTTTAACAACAGCATATTCAGGGTACTCAGGAATCATCATTTGCACGCCAGGGAATTTGTCTTGTATGCTTTTTAGGACAAATGGATATGTAGCACATTCTCCAACAAGTAAAAATGTTTGAATTTTCACGTCTCTTAATCTAGCTAAGACCTTCTTTATTGCAACATTGATACTTTGACATGTGTCAACAAATAATGATGGTAAAAGACTTTTATCGATTTGCAAAGTGTCATATTTAACCTTCATTATGTCGCTATACGCTGAATCTGCTACTGCTGTTTTAAAACTCTTTCCTAAAATTCTCTGACAGATTTCTGTTACAGAAAATATATTCAAACGTATTGTAGCCTTTTTACTGTCTTCGACGCTGAATTCCTGAAGAATTTGATTAAATATCTTCATCATGTCTGAATAGTTTGCAGGTTCCTCTCTGATCATAGTTTCCAAGACACTCTCTCCGATTATATCCTTCATAAGATGAACAAACTTGTTTTCAATGGAACACCTTCCACATTTGTTCTCTGATGTACAAATGACTTCTTCAATCTGGTTTTCATTTAATTTATAATACGCCTTTATATCTGTTCTTTCATCTAAAATAAGAAATAAATTTTTTTTTGCTCTTTGGTTTTAACTTTTCAGAAAATTAATTAGTACGTTGATTACTATGTATCTTGTTATCCATATCATAACAAAAAAGGCATAAGTGTCCATTGGCATGTTCATTATATACACATAGAGAGTTCTGACTGCCACTTAAAAGAAGGGATGGATAAAATATTGCAATTTAGCCTCTGTATTTCTTGCAAAATATATTTAACAAGAAGTTAACAGGAATCTGAATCGCTCATCTGGTCTTTTATACATAATCCTAAGGGTCTTCTATTAGGGCTCATCTGACAACTTCGACCCAATGAAGATTTTTGCAGAGCTTAATGAGACGAAGGCAAGTAACAGCTTTTGTCTGTCTGCAATAGTTTTCATTCTTTGGGACAAAAACTTAAAACAAAACACTCTTTAAATGGCCATAACCCCTATTAGAGGTCATCTGAAAACTTCGATCCAACGGAGACTTAATGGGCTGAAGGTTAAAGCAAGCTACACTACAGCTTTCTTCTATCTGCAATAGTTTTCATTCTGTAAAGCAAACACATGAAAAACTGCTTTTTTTTACTTATAAAGGCCATAACTCTTTTAAGGGATAACATGACATCTTCGACACAATGGGTACTTTTGTAGAGATTAATGAGCTGAAGACAGCTTTTCTCTATATGGATATCTGCAGTAGTTTTAATGCTGTAGGGTAAAATCATGAAAAAACGCCAAAATTTGACCTCCAAATGAAATAACTTCTGTAAGGGGTCACCTGACAACTTCAACAGAATAGGGACTTTTGAAGCAGAAGAAGGAATGTTGTATCTGATTTTCTATATCTCTTATTAGTATACTTATACCGCAAAAACAGTTGTCCATGTAGTCTGAACCCCTGGTTTATTTTTAGCCAAACATGCCAAAGACAGTCATGTTTTTGACGGATCAAAAATCGACACACAACTTTTGTGCATGACATCCCAATGATCAACCATATCAAGTTTCGTTTAATTTTTTTCAGTAGTTTCACAGAAGACGACGTTTTTAAAAATGCTATAAAACGGCAACAGATGACCGACGCCAAGTGATGGTAAAGTATATTCTATTAACATTTTCTTTGTTTTCAAAGCATTTGCCATTTACATTTCCTTATATTTCACTAAAAACAAACGAAATAACAATTTTTTTAACAAGTTCTTGTAACTTTACAAACATTCGTTTCATTCTCTTCTGAAGGGGAGAATTTAGTACGGGGAAGGAAATGGAAGATAATACGTCAAAGTAGAAAGTTTATCTCGTCCCGAAAAAATGATGTTCCAAATATTGTTGAAGTACTAGAAATATAACAAAGTTTGTTGATTGCACAGATAAGTCTTTTTATATAATTTTGTGTGTTTAAGGATAGTTTGCTTAATGTTTTAATTTTTATTTTTATAGTGCATTTATCCTTGGTCTTTGGATTTTGGCATGCTTATTGTACCTTTAAAGTTAAATACCATTGAAAACAGACGATAAAAGTATCTATTTTTTGTGTGTTGTTTCTGCAGTTGTATGATACTTACAAAATATTAATTTTTTGGAGGACTAATTTCAACCCACATTTTTATAAAAAAAAGGGCTTGCACTAAGTCGTGCTTAGTAGTAGCATACCCCACTTGACTATTAGAAAACAGGAAGATGACCGACTGGCCAGGAAAGGGGAGGCACGGTACATTTCATCATGCTTAAGCTGTGTACTAAGTTAAAAATCAATCCCTTCATTAGAAGCTGAGAAATCTGTTTCGATTTTTTTTTCTATTTTAACCCATAAAAAGGTACAAGTCAGCTCAGAAAACCGGAATGGATAACCGACTGGCATAGAAACTAAGAATGTGCTAAATGATCCTGTCATGCTAAAGCTGTCTACCAAATTTGAAATCCATCCCTTCAGTAGAAGCCAAGATATTGTACCAGACGGATGGACATACGGACAGGGTGATTGCAATATAGCCCTCTCTCTTACGAGTGGGGTATAAAAATTCAATAGATTTTTAAACACAACCCCAAAAATTACTTGAAAATATACTCCCTTTTACTTTTGGTACAACACTTTCCAAAAACATTTGATTTCTTCACAAGATTGCTTCATTGCCTAACCGAACGACCGATGGCATAAAAGCTAAGCAACCTTACCCTAAAAATAAGAGGACGATGCCTGCATATATAAACCCGCACCAGAAACAAGGATTCCGACAGCATTTAAACATTTGTAAAACATATATAATTTGCTATCCTCAACTGCCCTATTTAAGTTCATAAGTAACCTGCACATGGCATTTGGGGTCGAGAGTCAAAGAGCCAGCAGCAGTTGAGCTAGGAAAAGGGCCGGCTTCCGGTATTTGGGGTCAAGTAAAAGATGAAGCCACCAGCTAGAAAATCATTTTTCTAGCTGAAGGCTCTTTGACCGTCAATTCCAAATGCCGGGAGCAGGTCCCGGTATATTTACAGAGTGTAAAATCCGACAGATCTGAAAATTGCTTGGGATGTACATTGTACAGAAATAGTTGTTCCTAAAGTAAGAGGTATACAGTAAAACACTACACTGCTCATGAAATTTGCTGAAATGAGTTGGGTAAACTACAAGTCTTGAATTTGGTACATTTATTGACATTTTTCCTATATTTTTCTAATTGCAATTAACAATTTAATCTTTATTATTTATGCTATTATTGTATAACATGATAAGAAAATTGAAAGAAATGACCGTTTAGCCCCACACTACCACTCACAGGTGTTAGTAACTGAGTAAAGTGAAAGTAGAACTAGAACGCAAAGTTGATCTATGTTCAACGTTATCATGTATTTATGTGAACCATGTGGACAGGAGATACAATTTGATAAATGTAATCAAAACAACTTAATCGTTTGAGTATTTAGGAAACAACAAACAGTATCTATTAATGAGCACTTCCGACAGTGCGAGTCTGGTGCTATTTATATGGGACGCAGTCCCACATATGTAGAAACTTCCAAACGTAATGGTTTGTTTTTTTTTCGAACCGGATGTGACGGGTGCGCGCAGGCGCACTAGCCGCGAATTTCTATGCGGTTAAAAATTCGATGCTTTTTGGAATAAATTTTAAAATTGACATATTTAATAACCAGAGTTAAATTTCTTTTTAAAAAATACAAGAGAATGCGGATGGAAAGTCAAATCTTAACTGGAAACTTTAGTTGTCAAAGAGATGAAATCTCGCGAGAATATTGATTGTAAACAAGTGCGCTGTCAATCATCGTGATCATTGAGTCTAATTTTTCATTAGTAATTCAACTAATTTATGACGATATTTAATACATTAACTAACAAAAAAAAACATTAAACTTTACAACTAATGTACACTGAATAGTAAAAAAGATAAGTCTTACTTGAGCTGACCAATGAATCCTGTACTGTACTATGGAAGGGGATATCCGCCACAAATATGTTCATTTGTTCTTTGTTAATGTGTAGATTTGCAATTCCTTACATGTTCAATTATTTCTTTCTTCAGTGTTAATTTGTCAATTATTTATTTGAGAAGTACATTTGCTCACTTGGTAGCCTGTATTTACCATGTGTTTTATTTGTTTCATGTAGTTTCGTTCATGGGTACTTTACTGCTTTTATAATGGTTAATTTGTTCTTTGTGTATTAGTCAATTATTTCTCTCTCAATGCTAGTTTACAATTATATTTTTTCGCTTATTGTAACTCCTGAACTTAATTATTCGTTATTTGTATTTATATATTTTTTTTCAAAATTGTCACGCTTACAAAGTACACATTAACATTTTACAAATGAAGAAAGAACACGTTACTCATGAGTGATTTTGTACCGGAAGTATTGTCGGCCAGTCAAACAGAGAGTAATAGTGTTAAGTAGAGAGAATAATACAGATGTAGCAAAACAAAACCTTAAAAGTGTTTTCTCTTTATAAACGCTGTTTCTATTTAGTTTTAGTAAAACTATTTGTTTTATACACACGGGCTTCTCTACATGTAGTTTCTTAGAAAACTTTGACGGAAATTTTGCATAAATATCCAATATGTGTTAAAACCTAAGAATTCGGTAAACAAGCATTAGATGACCTTGGAGCATAAACTCACTTTAAACCATATGATACTATAGGATAAGATACATTTATATCGAAATATCAGACCTCTGTGGCACTTAGTTGCTTAGAAATCTTCTTAACTTACTTTTAAAGATAGAAATGTTGATCAACAATCTTAAACTGTCGGGCTTTGATGTACATGTTTTTACAGTATAGCACCATTCAAGTTACTAAAATTCTTTTTAAAGGCAAGTAAAGGAGGGCCTGCCCCCCACTTTTTGTGGAAAAAATTGGTTGAATTTAAAGGAAAACATTGAAGCATGACCGAAGTGCCCCCTCCTAGCCAGTCAGTGGGCCCCTTTTGTAAATTTCTGCATCCGCCACTGATACATATATACCAAGTTTTATAAAATTTGGTTGAGTTGTTTTAGTTTCTAAGAGGAGTCGAGCGGAAACTAATTGAAATGATTAACGAGGATTTCCCGCAAATTTAAGTAAAAAGAGCCAGAATTCACTCAAACTTTTGAGGATAAAAATTGCCGGCTAATATATATGCACAAATACACATATAGTGTACTGGCTACACATCGAGTTTCATAATTTTATTTTCATATGTACTTTCTGATGAGTTGATGGGAAATATATTATTAATGAGGGTTATGAAAAAGTCTAAGTTTAAAGGGCAATAAATCCCACAAATAGCTGAGGAACGAAAATTTCGGTTATTTGGCACAACTATACATATGGTGTACTTGCAACATCTCAACTTTCTTTAAGAAATTGAGCGGAATAAGTGTGACGGACAGACGAAATGACAAATAGACAGACGGACGGACAAAATAAAAAAAACATGTTTTCCCATCAAAGTGGGGGGGAGAAAAATTAGCATAAGAAAATCAAAATACCTCGACTTGAATAATAGTCGCTTGACCGCAAGAAATGCCTAAGATATATCTGTTAAGAGTAAAGATGTGTCCAAGGATAGTTTCTTTTGTGCGTCTTATATGTTTAAGTTGAAAGAATATGTTTAAGTTGAAATAAAACAAAATCTGGGTACAGAGATTTAGCATAAGGTACAGGTAATAATATTTTTTGTTTGTATGCTAGTTAAAGTAAATGGTCTTCTGACAATATTGGTGAAGCAGAAGGCGCACAATTCGAAGGATTACATTTATCAAAAAATGTACTAGTATGTTGCCTCGAATGAATAACTGTAGGTTATATGGGACGTAAAGGCGAAGGCGAAAAATATTTTTGAATAATTTTCCTGCATTTACGCATAACATTGTAAGACTTGCAATAAATGCAATCAACTTTGAGGTTAAACAGATGCTTAAGAACTTGTATAAATCTTTGGGACAATAAATACTTCTTAATCGAAAACTAACTTTACCCTGTAAGTGGACATTTTTATAAAGGGCAGATGGACGAACGAACGAACCTGAGCATCAATTCACTTTATTAGCTCACCTGGCCAAAGGCCATTTTGAGCTATTGCCATCACTTGGCGTCCGTCGTCGTCGTCCGTCGTCATCCGTCGTCGTTAACTTTTCTTCAAACTTCTTCTCCTCTGAAACCGCTGCACAGATTCAAACCAAATTTGGTCTGGTGGTACTTTAGGGTATCCCCCACAGAACTAATGTGGGGATTTTTGATTCGTCGAAAAATATGGCCGCCGTTGCTAAAAATAGACCAGGGGGTCAGACTACTGTTTTTGGCTTGTAAATCAAAAAGTATAAGAGATAGATGAAATCTGATGCCACCCTACTGCTTCAGCATCAAAAGTTCTACATAAGTCTCCATTTGGTCCAAGTTGTCAGATGACCCCTTATAGGGGTTACAGCCCCTTAAAGGTGAAAAATAGCGTTTTTTCATGTTTTTGCCCTATAGTATGAAAACTATTGCAGATAGAGAAAAGCTGTTGCTTGCTTAAATGTTCAGCTCATTTAGCTCTACAAAAGTCTCAATAGGATCAAAGTTGTCAGATGACCCTTAATAGGGGTTACGGCCCCTAAAATAACCTTTTTCATGTTTTTGGCCTTTAGAATGAAAACTATAGAAGATAGAGAAAAGCTGTTGCTTGCTCAAATGTTCAGTTTATTTAGCTCTACTAAAGTCTCAATAGGGTCGAAGTTGTCAGATGACCCTTAATAGGGGTTACAGCCCTTAAAATAACTTTTTTCATGTTTTTGGCCTTTAGAATGAAAACTATAGCAGATACGAAAAAGCTGTTGCTTGCTTAAATGTTCAGCGCATAAAGCTCTACAAAAGTTTCCATAGGGTCGAAGTTGTCAGATGACTCCTTACAGGGGTTACGGCCCCTAAAATAACGGTTTTTCGTGTTTTTGGCCTATAGAATGAAAACTATAGTAGATAAAGAAAAACTGTTGCTTGCTTAAATGTTCAACTCATTTAGCTCTACAAAATATAGAGTTGACATCAAGACCAGGTGAGCGATTTAGGCTCCTGGGAGTCTCTTGTTCAACTCTACTTTCGAATACAGTTGATAAGTAGCAAAGCAAATGATGACAATAAATTACGTGCGATATCAAGAAACTTTCTTAATTTCCTAAGCAACTTCCTCTTACCAACAAGAATAGGGCCTATCTCTATTATAGGGTTATTTAGATTTATGTGTTTGTTTTTGTTATTTTATTTTATTTTATTTCCCCCCTCTTTTTTTTTGTCCCCGCCGCAACGCGGAGCGAGGATATATAAAAATGCCAGGCGTTCGTCCGTTGCACTTTTTTTCCGTAACAGATTTCTCAGCTACTATTAATCCTAGGCTTTCAATATTTGGTATGCAGCTTCAGGTAGTGGTCAAAATGGAAAAAAAATCGTAGCAGATTTCTAAGCTTCTACTATTCGTACGCTTTCCATATTTGGTATGCAGCCTTAGGTAGGAGTCCCATATGGTGGGATGGCTTACCTACTTCCTGTTTAACGAATGAACTAAAGTTTTTGCCACACGGCGGGGAACCAAGGAATTCCGTTCTTGTTGGTTTTGTTTTTTGTTTTTGTTTGTTTGTTTGGTTGGGTTTTTTTTTTCGGGGGGGATATGTGGAACCTGGGTTTTTGTCCTATCATTGTTGATGCACAACCACTATCCGACCCAACACTTACCTATGTTTTCATTCGTGTATTTGCTAGTCGATATTTTGACGATTTACCATGTACAACAGATTAAAATAAAGTTTGAGTAAGTAAATAATAACCTTAATACTATGAAATTTCTATCATTTGACATGATCTCCGATTCACATGCAAGTTTACTCCTCTGTACAAACGTCGTTATTTCCCAATGTTTTAAGTTTAAAACCATTTATAATGATCTATAGGGCTTCTTAAGGTTTAGAAATACCAAACTAGCAAATCTGTGAGTAGCTGTTCACAAATAAATACCATGGAAGATTTTAAAGTAGAAGGTGCGCATCTAGATTGTGCGAAAGTTTAACGTAAATCCATTGTGGGGTTACGGAGGAGTTGTGGATAAGAGATGTAACGGAACGACGGAAGAACGAACACACAGTTAGATACCCCATATCCCTATATACCCACTCGCAATTCATAAGCGGGGGTATAAATATACTTAAGCTAAATGGAAATAACCTTTATTCAGGCTCCCATGTGCATACCATATATGACTTGCGGTTTTCTTTTAGGCATGTTCTCCTTGACTTAATTGATGTTGCTCCATTACGTGTGTGAAGTATTTCAGCGGCATCTCATACGATGCGGGGTCTGGGTGGCCGAATGGTCAAAGGCGCTGGTTTGAATACCATGCTATTGATCACAAGCCGATCACCTCTCAGGTGGAGTTTGAGTCCCACTTTTTACTTTTCGGTTTTATCTATTTATTTCATTTTTTTTTGTATTTCATTCCCGGTCTTTTGACTTGGTTTTACATCCAAATTTTATTATATATATGGTAATTTACTTTTGTCCTGATGATGGCTGAAAGATCGCCGACAGAACTCAAAGCAAACATCAATCAAACAATGAATTATGCAGAGAAAACACATTGAAGTTTTGCTACGGCTTTTAATTCTCTCTACTCTTCCCCAGTTCTCTCTGTTTTGACAGGCCAGCAATACTTCCGGTACAAAATCACTCATGAGTAACATGTTCTTTCTTAATTTGTAAAATGTTAATGCGTACTTTGTAAACGTGAAGATTTGAAATGTGCATGTTTAACCAATCATTAAAGTTGGGAATAACAATAAGCGAACAAAGATAATAGTAAACTAAAGTAAAATATTTGAGAAATATACAAAGAACAAATTAAACAATACTAGTAGTACTATAGATCAACAAAGTACCAATGAACGAAACTTCATAAAACAAATAAAAACATGTAGAAAATATATTTCTCGAATAAATAATTGACGAATTTACAATGAACAAAGAAATAACTGAACATGTTAGGAATTGTACCTCTACGAATTTACAAAGAACAAATGAACATATTTCTGGCGGATATCCCCTTCCATACTGTACATGTATCCTGCATTGAATTTGAAACCAGTCGTCATTTTCTGCCAGGTTTTTTTATCCCGGGTTTAAATATTAATTTTCCCAAGCCAATACTTCGAATTAGATATATTGGTCTACAGAAAATCTTCCAAACCTGGCAGAAAAAAGTTGGTCACTTTTGTTTGTTTACTGTCTGCTGAAGCGCGAACCGGGAAATGACGTCACTGATTACGTAAAGCCAAAATATGTTATTTCGTCACTGTCAAACATTGTCCCAAATTATTTCGACCCATTTTGAGAAAGAATGTTACAAATATTAATAATTTGCACAAATAATTCGATATTTTATAATTTGTTGGGGTATTTGTTATTGATCCATGATATTTAGACAATTATTTTCTAAAGCTGCGTCCCATTTTAGGTTGCACCTATTATCATATTAACTAATCTAACGTAAACAATTATTTGCCGAACTGTTTAATATTTGTTTTCCCATCTATAAATAGGGTTTCTTTATCAGTAGAAATTGTTCCTAAACAAATAAACTTTTGGTACACGATGTACAAGATCACTCCGAAAGGTAAATTAAATCCACATTAGCACATACAGACATACAGTCCGAAAACCGGTGGTATTTAAACAATAGAATGAGAGCTCTTCATCAGAAAAGATAGGAAAGTCCATTCGAATGTTTATCCTGGTTGTCAAGTGAATTAAAAGTTCTTTATAGCAAAAAAGTTCATTCCATTTTAAGTGATGTTGTTTAAATAAACTATTCTGAATTAAAAAGAGTTTATAAAAGTAACAAATTACATTCATAATGCATGTAATTATTTGGACATTTATAAAATGCATACGGTGGAACTGAAATGGATCGCACAACCTTAACGTTCATATAAAAAATAGAAAAAAATACACTATTTCTTGAAATGTATATCTTTCCATCTTCAAATTTTCAGACATGTACTGCAAGAGGTTAAGCCAAAATAAAATTATGAAAAATGTCCTTTTTCTAGTCCGTCTTGACAACCTTCTTCTTAAAAGTACACGATTTACCTGTTGAATTTGATTACGTCATAGAACATGTTTACCTATTTGACCGGTGTCCGTAAATTGGGATCAACAACATGTGAATTTGCATTGTATTGGATTAAATGTCCAATTCAATCTTCAGTCATCCGTTTTAAAAACAGGAATGCCTCCCTTTTATCGTGTTTATTATCAATGAAAGATAGAACTTGGTTGTGTCCCTTGAAAGTTTTCATAGTTACACATTGAATTCAAATGGATCGTTAAGTGATAACAGTAAAATATGATTTCCAAACTAATATCTGTCGTAAGAAAAGGTAATAACCTAAAATTTAAGAACACATTAGCTTTTTTCCGCAGGGGAGATAATTGAATACCACTAGATATTAGACTGCATATAAATGTTTTATATTGATCACCTGGAAAATTAACAGCGAGCATCGCAGATGCGAGCCCTACGGCATTGTGCATGTTTTGAGATGTGCCAGAAATATACTGACGATAAAACCGGAACAGGTTTACTTTTACGGAGGTAAAAAAAATATAGGCACGGAGCAAGCAAAACAATCAACACTCTTGGCTTATAAAAAAAATCATAATCTGTTATGCAAAAACATAAAAATTGAAATTCAAAAACAGTGATAAAACCCTCATTCATCCACTTGTTTATTTTACACACAGGTTTTTATTTAAACACCATTTGGACTTTTCCGCTGAAAAACGATTTTCCGGAAATTACCGAGCTTGCTTTCAGTGGCAAAATCGTCCCATTGACTGGTCACATCAAATGCATGATCTGACCAAGCTTTGTTAAATTCTAAGTAAGATAAAATTAATAACATAAAGATAAAGAAATACATAAATTTGCTGAATAAAACCTACTCATAATAATAAATAAAAGGTTCTTACCTGAAAATGAAAGAAGAGTCTCATCCTGTGGGGTCTCACTCGGTCTTTCACTCACTTTCCTCAATCCTGCATGATATTTTTACTTTACCGTTTTTTCCGCCAGGTTTATTAATGTACCATCTGTTACCAATGCTTCAAATAAAACACTGATACTCAGAAAATCTCGCAAAACCTGACAGAATCTGAATGTTGTTTTGGTCAACTGAAGAAGCGCGAAATACTCTGACAAGGAAATGACGTCACGTAATCCATAAAATGGATAATTTCGTCCCCGCTTAATGTCGTCCCAGAATGTTACAGGATTTATTATTTGCACAAATAATTGAATTTTTAATAAGTAGATCCCAGATATTTTAACAACAACTTTCTCAAGTGCAAATGATTTGGGTTGGGTGGGGTCAGATTTTGCTACTATTTAATTCCTTTTTAAACGTTCCCTCTTTACGTTAAACTTAGCCGGTCGAGCACATGGATTTTTTTTTAAGGTTACTAGTATATAGATTTTCGATGCTCGCTAACAAGGCAGGGCCTTAATCATATTAATGCCGATATGGCACATTCTAGCTTCAAGAATAACATGACAACTTTTTAAAAACATTTTAAATGTACGTCAGTCAATAAGGGTTTTCTTATCAGTAGAAATCTTTTCTAAACATAATGATTTTCGCAAGTAAATCCAAGAGTAAATCCAAGAGTAAATTCAGCCATGCAATCAGGATTTGTTTACATTTTATTTATCACCTGAAAAATTAAATCGTAGATGTGGCGCCAGTTTTAAAGGCTAGCATGACAACTTTTTAAAACATGTTAAATGTATAAAAGTCTTGTAACCAAACTCAAATTTATTATAGAAAAGTAAATCAGACTGTTCTGATTGAATTCGTTTAAATAAAACAACCACGGTACAACAACAACAACAAATATTAGAACTATTTTCCCGCGGAATGTTTATTTTGGGGTATGTAATTTCCCATTAGTAATTTGGTTCATTTCTTTGCGCATGCGTTAGCTCTAATTTTTATCTTTTTTATTTTAAACATATTTATTTATCCTGGATTGGGAAACAAGCTTTATGTAAATCCCTCTCCAGCTAGCAGTTTGCGAGTGCGGCCTTTGCAGCGGCCCCCGTTGAGCCTACTCTTATACTCTTAACTCTATAAAGGGGTCTTTAACGTGCATGGGGTATTGCTCTCTACATACGGACGAGGATCGAACCACGAACCTTGGTGTTAGTAACCCGGCCCGTTAACCATTACAGCACCAGCTCTAAAATCGAGAAAAACTACTTTTCTACCCTTACGTGAGCTTCAATCATAGATAAGCTTGCATATTTGCTAACAAAAACATACTTTGAAAAACTTTAGTCCAACCTTTTCCACAAAACACAGGATTTCCAAAGTTTCCTTCACAGTCTAACCAAACGACCGACGGCCTAAGGGTTTTGGTATCTTAGCAACCTAACCCTAAAAAGACTGTTGGTAACATTTTGTGGTAACCCAGGCCAACTACTTTAAAATCCCTTCAACATGTCTCGATAAGAGAAGAACACGTAGAATTCCCATGCAGGATGTTAAATTGTCAAATCTTACTCATCCCTCCTTCTTAACAGTGACAGTCTAATTTCCATCTCCGATTAACATTTTTTCTTCCACTTCATCATCATTTCATGTTCATTTTATCACCACTGACATGTTCATCTGGAGTAAGGCAATATCTAACTAACCAATTAAAAGAAAACAAGTTTTATAAACGTTTAATGTTTTATCAATAAAATTTTGATAAACAAAGGGCTCCTAGGAGCCCGAATCGTTCACCTGATCCTTAAGCTATAAGGGTCTTTCTATGAGCTATTACCCCTAGAAGGAGTCATCTAACAAATTTTGATCCGCTGGAGATTTTTGTAGAGGTTAATGAGTAAAAGCAAACAACAGCTTTTTCTATCTGCAACACTTTTCAGTCTATGGGGCAAATACATGAAAACAATATTTTTATCTATAAAGGACCATAACTCCTACAAGGGGTTACCGGTCAACTTCCACAGTATAGAGAGACTCCTGTTCATCTGAAAGAGCTGAAGTTTTAAGCAAGCATCAGCTTTTTCTATCTGCAAGATTTCATTCTATATGCAAACAAGAGGCTCCCAGGAGCCTGAATCGCTCACCTGGTCTTGATGTTGACCCTATACTTTTGTAGAGCTAAATGAGCTGAACATTTAAGCAAGCAACAGCTAATCTCTATCTGCAATAGTTTTCATTTTGCAGGACAAAAACATGAAAAATCTCTATTTTTCAGGGGCCGTAATCCCTATAAGGGATCATCTGGCAACTTCGACCCTATGGAAAATTTTGTAGAGCTAAATGAGCTGAACATTTAAGCAAGCAACAGCTAATCTCTATCTGCAATAGTTTTCATTCTGTAGGCCAAAAACATGAAAAATCGCTATTTTTCAGGGGCCGTAACCCCTATAAGGGATCATCTGACAACTTCGACCCTATGGAAAATTTTGTAGAGCTAAATGAGCTGAACATTTAAGCAAGCAACAGCTAATCTCTATCTGCAATAGTTTTCATTTTGTAGGACAAAAACATGAAAAAACGCTATTTTTCAGGGGCCGTAACCCCTATAAGGGGTTATCTGACAACTTCGACCCTATGGAGACTTTTGTAGAGCTAAATGAGCTAAACATTTAAGCAAGCAACAGCTAATCTCTATCTGCAATAGTTTTCATTCTGTAGGCCAAAAACATGAAAAATGGCTATTTTTCACCTTTAAGGGGACGTAACCCCTATAAGGGGTCATCTGACAACTTCGACCCTATGGAGACTTTTGTAGAGTTAAATGAGCTGAACATTTAAGCAAGCAACAGCTAATCTCTATCTGCAATACTTTTCATTCTGTAGGCCAAAAACATGAAAAAATGCTATTTTTCACCTTCAAGGGGCCGTAACCCCTATAAGGGGTCATCTGACAACTTAGACCAAATGGAGACTTTTGTAGAGCTTTTGATGCTGAATCAGTAGCGTGGCCTCAGATTTCCTCTATCTCTTATACTTTTTGATTTATAAGCCAAAAACAGTAGTCTGACCCCCCTAGTCTATTTTTAGTAACGGCGGCCATGTTTTTTAACGGATCAAAAATCAAAACACAAGTTTGGTGCAGGACACCCTAAGGATCATTCATACCAAGTTTCATTAAATTCTGTTTGGTAGTTTCAGAGGAGAAGATTTTTGAAAAATTGTTAACGGACGACAGACGACGACAGACGACGACGACAGACGACGACGACGGACGCCAAGTGATGGTAATAGCTCACCTGGACCTTCGGTCCAGGTGAGCTTAAAACATGATAAAACGCTATATTTTCCTTTTAGGGACCATAACCCCTGTAAGGGGTAATCTGACATCTTCGACCTTTGGAGATTTTTGTAGAGCTTAATGAACTGAAGATTTAAGCAAGCAACATCTTTTCTCTATCTGCTATAGTTTTCATTCTAAAGAGCAAAAACATAAAAAAATGCTATTTTTGACCATAAACCCTATAAGGGATATATTTCATCTGACATCTTCGACATAATGGAGACTTTTGTAGAGCTTTTGATGCTGAATTATTTCAGATTTCCTCTTTCTTTTTCACTTTTTGATTTACAAGCCAAAAACAGTAGTCCGATCCCCCTGGATCCAATTTTAGCAACAGAGGCCATGTTTTTGACGTATCAAAGGTCGAAACACAATTTTTGTGCATGACACCCTAAGGATCAATCGTACCAAGTTTCAATGAATTCTAATCAATAGTTTCAGAGGAGAAGATTTTTGAAAAACTGTTAACGGACGACAGACGATGACGACGGACGCCAAGTGATTGGTCCAGGTGAGCTAAACATTCGTGGTTGGGGACAATTATAATATGTTGCATGGTAAAACTAGTTTTGTGGTGGTGATTGTCTCTTTTAACAAATTTTATCAACATCACTGTCATGACTGTATCACAAACACAACGGCTGCTATGTCGTGACTTTCATCAAAAATTAACAAGCAAGGTTTAGTCATAAATTGATGAATGCAAACCGATTTTGCTAAAGAAATGTTTGTTTTCTTTTATTTTAAAGAAACAATATTTTGATCGGTGTACAGCAAATTGCGTACTCGAGCTGTTCTACCATATAGCGGCTTCCTAGATTGGTGTACGGCGGATTGATGTGTATGAAAATTATCTATAAGCCTTTTCCTTTTTTCGTTAATTTTTGGCTTTCGTCGTTTCTTTTGTGTTTCTTCTATCTCGGAAAGGGCAAATAACGATAACAAAGGAAAAATGGGAAATATTAAATAAGTGTTTTGTTTGCATTATTCAATGCTTATACATGTGTGAGGAGCAACTTTTGAATCAAATACTTGGAAGGCAGTGTGATCAAATTTAGAGACAAGTTCGAACAAACCACCAATGTGTGTGGTAAAGGGGGTGTATCTGACAACGCCAAAATCTAAAATGTGAAGCGTTGGTGTGTGGATTGAGCGGAGTCTTCGTCTGTTTAGTCCTTGTTCCAAGAAATGAAAAGAGAATGTAACTGCGATGATACGAACTACTTATATTTGGATGAGCCAAACATGTTTTCTGGCTGCTATTACATGTAGAAGAAAAATGCAGCATGTCAACAATATTAGTATTCCGTGCATAGATAGACAGATACTGTCCATACCCTGCCAAACTTATGCTATTCAAAATGATAATACGAAGTGCACGTCAATGTTTGTAGTGATTTACTAGTACTTGTATGTTAAATGTGCATAATTCAAAGAATTAACCTCAAAGCATCTATTACGAAAGGGGAAATAAAGACAGGAAAAAGTTTTACATGTGCGACTTGATGGGTGTTTTCAGCAAAGCAAAAGGCGTTTAGCCTCCAATTGAACCTTGGTAAAGTAGTTTAATAGTTTAGTCATTTTTAAAATATTTTTGACGTTTTCTGTGTACTTCACTACTGTCTATGTCACGCAATAAATACATGTATGACGTTTATTGATGTACTGTCGAAGTCGAGGTTCTAAAGAGACTGGACAGAAGCTGTTTATTTGTTATTCATCAAGCAAGACTTTTTCAGAAATGTTAAAGCAATGTATACAGTATGCAATATCTATAACATTAATAGTATTTCCCCTTTTATAATGCAAAAAACAAAAACACAAAATCCGTAACAGCATCAATAATCATACGACAGCCGTGCAGCAACCGAGCGATGCACGTACGTTTTATAAAAGGTAGATATATGGCTGCCTAACGAAAAACGCAAGAATAACGCAACACATCAGAAGGCTGTTACAATGTATTCCTACCCCAGACATATAGGTTGATCATCTTAGTAATAATTTGGTTCCCCAGTTTGGTATTTTTGGTTTATTTGTTCTATGGTCTTCATAATACAAATGACAACAAAGTTCCAGACCATAAATTTTGCTACGCCTGACGCGTGTTTTGTCTATTCAAGACTCATCAGAGGCGCTCTACCAAAAATAATGAAAATGCCAAACACTATATGATTGTGAAGAGCATAGAACATTAAACCAAAAATACCAAACTAAGGAACCAAATTATGACTAAGAAGATCAACCTATGGCTGGGGTAGGAAGAGTAGAATCATATAGTGTTTGGCATTTTCAATATTTTGGTAGAGCGCCTCTGATGAGTCTTGAATAGACGAAACGCGCGTCAGGCGTAGCAAAATTTATTATCTGGAACTTTGTTGTCATTTGTATTTCGTATAGGAGTCGCAAAGCAAATGCTCATCTTGGCCTCCAGACGGAATCAACAGAACTGTAAGTCGACCGTATGATTAGCTCAGTACTATCCTGCGACCGCTACAATTCTTAAAGAATCGCAAAAATGGGCATATTGAAAGCACATGTATGCGGTCTATTGTAGTCTAGTTAAAATGTAAATTGGTACAAACGTCCTGTGGACTTCAAACAGAGTATCAGCGATATTTCTATTTGAGTAATATCATCGACAGTCGCACGGCTGTTGTATTGCTAAAGTGAACCAGGCTTAAGATATGACTCATTGTTTACTTAATTGTTTTTGCAGTGGTCTCAATATATCACACCTTCTATTTATCCAAAGGCCGAATATCCTTGAATGTCTACCACCATTTTTGCCGGATTTCACGGAAAAAATTATCTGGGTTATATAATGGTGAATGTGGAGCATGCGGACGGGAAAAGTTTTCGTCAGTTTTCTTAACAACTTCTGATTACAGTCTCTTGATATTTGGTAAACAGCATCAGCATGCATTGACTTCCGGAACGTGTGATTCGATTTCAGATCTGTCTCTAACGTGTGTTTCGATTTCAGATCTGTCTCTAACGTGTGACTCGATTTCAGATCTGTCTCTAACGTGTGATTCGATTTCAGATCTGTCTCTAACGTGTCTCTAACGTGTGATTCGATTTCAGATCTGTCTCTAACGTGTGATTCGATTTCAGATCTGTTTATCAACTCCTTTCTGTTTACAAACTCAGTTAGTTTTTTTGACATAAACGTAAATTGTAGAAAACAATTATCTCAGCAACAACATGTAATTATCACAACCATCTGATATTTGGTATGCAGTATCATCGCGGGCTCTCACCACGTGGGACTCGATTAAGGTCTGTCGTTCATTTGCCTTCGGTTTACTGTAAAGGGGCTGGATCTTATTTTTTTCTTAAAAACATTTTGGCAGCAAAGGTGAAGAAAAATAATCTGAAGAATGATTTCTGTCGTATAAAATAATGCTTATAATGGAGAAAAAAAAAACATATTGTCGCGACAGCTTTAGATTTTTTTGGCCAAAACAGAAAACCAACACCGTCGGTTCGACGTTTAATGGTAGACAATTCTTGTAACATTTATTTGTTCCGCAACTACTTATCACAGCCTGTATATACTTATAGAAAAAAGAAAATGTGCATCACTTTAAAAACTCACTAATTCAACATTTTAATAAGTATTTGATACTTTTTATCAAAAATGTATTACAAAATCATTTTCCTAAAAATCTTGACAAAAGGTTTCATTTGTTTGCCTTTAAGAGATGTTTTGTCTGCAGTTTGAAATCAGGTTAGTGTCAATCTGGAATTCACAAAACCACGCTTTTAAAGCAACACCCATTTTTGAAATTAAGTGTTCTCAGTTGATTTTCACCAAAAACGTTTCTCCCTTTAGTGGTTGAAAGTTCACAGCTGAAATTTTGGGTGAAAATATTGATTTTTCATTTGTTGGGGTAAAAAAATGATTTTTATTCAAATCTCAGTAACTGGAATTCAAAAATTTTTCAGATTTTTACCCCAAAATGATCTGCACCATCCACCTGACATTCAATGAAAATTTCAACTCGATAGCTGTATTTTTACGATTTTCTGATTAGAAGAACTTCTAGTACAATTGATTTCCCATTACCATGTACAGTTTCTTTTTTCATGAGTATATATAATTATTTGAATCTGACAGAGTGTAAGTAAAATGTTAGCTTAAACAATTTTTCTTTTTCTGAATACCCCATAGATGTGATAAACCAATCCAAGCTGAACCTCGTATGACACCCCAAAATGTCAAATACGTAATGTTATGTAGATTTTTTTTTCTAAGGACAATCAATGAACAGATAGCAAGAGGCTCACAGCAGCCTTAAATAGGGAAATATGCCCCATTGGTGCCTCTTTGCTTCTCTCAATAAGGGGACATCTGAAAACTTTGATTTAATTGATTAATAAAGTGTAGACCTAAATAAGCCAAAATATGACTAAAACTGTTAATTTTTCGATGGACTTCACGACGTATCAGGTCTATAATGAACGATTTGGGCGCTTAGAAACTACGGGTGCTACTTTTGACAGGTACTAGCTCACCCTAATTCCGTATATTTTTACATGAAAAAACATTTTTTAATAATCAAATGAGCAGAAACAAATTTATCACGTCTTAAGAATCAGGAAACATCGTTTAAGCTTCGCTACATGCCATAAGAAGCGCATGAATGAAAAAAAATCTGACCCCGTCAGCCCTATCATCATAGTTTTTTTCGCTTCGTTGGTATGCAATTTCAAGTGTCAATGATACACAGTCAACATGCATTCAAAATCCATCGATAAATGCTCCTAAATTGAACAAGGACACCCTAAAACAAGAAAAAAAACTGTGGAGTGAATGGACTCTCTAGAGAACATTTCTTTGCATGTATCTTGACAGATAGCTTCAAATATTTTATGAAAGGATATGAAGTGAAGGACCATGATACATTTACCTACAACTGCAATTATTTTTATGAGCTGTATGGTCAATTCGGAATTGTATTCTCATTAGCAGCACTAGATCCCAAACATAAGAAATCCACAATTCAAAACAAATCCATAAAACCAAATGAAATCCGAATAATTAGTAATATCAAAGGAAGGTCCCGTATCCTTCGACAGGATTGTGTTTTCGAGAGGCATGTACAATTGTCCTGGTTGTTTTCAAGAGAAAAATCAATAAAAATGAAAACTTTGGTGATATTTAGTGATTTTATACTGAAAGCGAAGAAGAAATGCTACCAAGTATTATCATATTGTATACCCACACAAATCCCTATAAAAAAATGTGATTCCTAAATTAAAATGTGGTGTACATTATTTGCATTTTTCACCCTTTAAAAGATTGCTAACCATTATATTAGTGAACATCAATGTTATACAATGGCATCCTAAATATTGATGCCAAATAGTTGCGTCTTACATATTTCAAATCAAAATAAAAAACCTGTCCAGGCTTCTTCAAGAGGCAGGATTTTGCAAGAGAGGTCCAGCTTTTTTCATACTTTAGATAGACAGTTTGTGCGTGTTGCTTACCTCCTAAATCATATTTTAAAAGACATTGTATGTTGTTAAACAAGAGGCTCCCAGGAGCCTGAACCGCTCATCTGGTCTTGATGTCGACCGTATGAGGACATTTGTAGAGCTAACTGAGATGAATGGCAAGCAAACAACAGCTTTTCTCTATATGCAATAGTTTTCATTCTATAGGCCAAAAACACTATTTTTCAACTTCAAGGGGCTATAACCCCTATAAGGGGTCATCTGACAACTTCGACCCTATGGAGACTTTTGTAGAACTCAATGAGCTGAACATTTAGGCAAGCAACAGCTAATCTCTATCTGCTATAGTTTTCATTCTGTAGGCCAAAAACACGACAAAAGTCTATTTTTTACCTTTAAGGGGCAGAAACCTCTATATGGGGTCATCTGATAACTTCGACCCAAGAGGGACTTTTGTAGAGCTTTAAATGCTGAAGCAGTAGCGTGGCATCAGATTTCATCTTTCTCTTATACGTTTTGATTTATAAGCCAAAAACAGTAGTCTGACCCCCCTGGTCTATTTTTAGCAACGGCCACCATGTTTTTTATCAGATCAATTTAAGATGAGGATCGTTTGTAGCCAACATGCCATATATCATTCCTGCCAAGTTTCATGCAAATTGGTTTTGTAGTTTCAGAGGAGACGATTTTTTAAATTGTTTACAGACGACATAGGCAAAAAACATGAAAAAAGGTTATTTTAAGGGCCGTAACACCTATAAGGGGTCATTTGACAACTTCGACCCTAAGGAGACTTTTGTAGAGCTAAATGAGCTGAACATTAAAGCAAGCAACAACTTTTTTCTATCTGCAATAGTTTTCATTCTATAGGCCAAAAACACTATTTTCCACCTTTAAGGGGCCAAAACCCCTATAAGGGGTCATCTGACAACTTCGACCCTATGGAGACTTTTGTAGAACTAAATGAGCTGAACATTTGAGCAAGCAACAGCTAATCTCTATCTGCTATAGTTTTCATTCTGTAGGCCAAAAACATGAAAAAACACAATTTTTCACCTTTAAGGGGCCATAACCCCTATAAGGGGTCATCTGACAACTTGGACCAAATGGAGACTTTTGTAGAGCTTTAGATGCTGAAGCAGCAGCGTGGCATCGGATTTCATCTATCTCTTATACTTTTTGATTTATAAGCCAAAAACAGTAGTCTGACCCCCCTGGTCTATTTTTAGCAACGGCCACCATGTTTTTTATCAGATCAATTTAAAATAAGGATCGTTTGTAGCCAACATGCCAGTTATCATTCCTGTCAAGTTTCAAGCAAATTGGTTCAGTAATTTCAGAGGAGAATATTTTTTAAATTGTTAACGGACGACGACGGACGACGACGGACGCATAGTGATGGCATAAGCTCACATGGCCTATGGCCAGGTGAGCTAAAAAAGAACACGGTACTATAATTTCAAGGGTTTTGGACAAGAATACGTCACTCAGTTAAAGTCAAGAATTCGCTTATATAAACAGGCAGTCACATAAAAATTACGCATACAACCAGAACCCGTTGATCTATTGTCTAAGCATAGCTACCGACTGTTATACAATTGAAAATAGCCTCCTTGAATTATTGGCTGCAAACAAAATGTTTGTGTTGCGACTTACAGTTACTAGGTTTCCAAGTTTACCTTTTTTTCTTGACTTGAAGTTGTTTCTTGGGTGTGTTTGTTTGTATCATAGAATCGATTTCTCTCATATCTGCTGTTTTATCCAGAATTATAAGACGCGAATGCCCTTTAAGTACTTCTTTATTTTCTACACATATGTATTCTGCATTGTATACATCATAGTTTCAAAGAAAACTTCATAAGGGCATGGGTCTTTAGTTAATAATCTAGGGATTTGTTTGAATCTTTTGCATTGTATTTTTAGTCTTGGACCAATGAAAGACAGAGGGCAGTGACCTCTGGTCATGTTTAAGACCGCTGGCTGTTTTCCATTTTAAATTGCCGTTTCTTTAATGTTGGTTGTGTCGCGTAAACTTATTCCACATTGTCTATCCCGTGCGGGACCCGGAAGGCGAATAGGTTAGCAGCAGCGCTAAGCTTGCCGGTAAAAGTCCACTAAATAGCGCTCAGAAACCTGTCGTCTTTCCATGCCGCTTAGCCCACAAAGCGACTGAATTGTGTGCCACAGGTAGTTGAAAAGGGCAGCCCTGTCATAATAAATGCCGGTTCGTCAGGCTATACAAATGCGGAAAACCTGACCGCAAACCATATTGGACCAACGTGTTTGGAGAGCGCCATGTTTCATGCACGTAAAAGATCCCATTGTGCACCACCAAGTAGTGCACCCCATAGGTTTAATTTTCTGCATCTTCCCATCTCTTCCCTTTTCCAATGGTCTTCAAAATTTACAGTTCCTTTGTTTCCTACCCCAACACCGCTTTTCTCTCCCAGTGTGTATACATATGTTCAACCAGGATTCAGCATTGTATTCTGGGTAAGAGTTTGCTATGCATTGTATTCTGGGTAAGAGTTGGCTATATCCCACACAGGTAGGTGTTTCAAATAGTATGACATCATTTCAGGTAAAGGTTCTTCATTGCCAGTCACCATAGGTAAGGGTTACAGTCAGATTGTGCGAAACTTTTGGGGAAGGGTTTCGTCACTTTCTGGATGCATTGGCCTATGGTGCGTTGAGGTTACATTGGCCTGTCTTGTGATTTGATTCGTTTTAAATCTCATTTTGTGGTCGTGCATTGACCCTCCGCATGACATACATGGGTCTGTGTCCTTGGTGGGTCTACACAATTCAATTTGTTGTTTTAATTAATTCTTGTCCTGCATGACTATGACAGAACTATTGTTGACTGGACATAAAACAAACAACAACAAACATAAGAGTATGAGATGCAAATGCCATTTTAGTTTCTGTATCTTTACATAGATATATCTACGTTTATGGGGTTCTAATATCCCATATTCCATAATGTTTTTATTAAATATCCAGTATCCAATAAAGAGGGCTTTTTTTCATATCCCATATCCGTGTAAATATAATAGATTTATATATCCTATGATCCAGCTATTTTTCCTCAAATATCCCGTATCCCATAAATAAATTATGTGAATATCCCATATCCCAAAACAACCCTAAACTCTTGAAACAACAGAATGCGCAAGTGGAATTTGCTCTTTTTGATTTTTTTTTTGTTTCTAACATACATGTAGATTTTTTAAGGCACAAAAACAAGATTGTAACTTACCTTTCAAAATTTTGCCCACCGTAAAAATCGCTCTTTTTGAAACCGGTTATTTATTAAAGCACATTAAATAGGAAGTCACGAATGTACAAATGTACTATAAAACTAATTTTGTCAAAACACTAAGGAAGTCTTCGAAGAAAATGCATGTGGGCAGCTTACTTATGTTTTAAAGTTAGTAATAAAATTGATATTTTGCATGTATTGTGTTTAAATGTATGTTTATTCAGTAGGAGGGGTGTTAGTTTTCATTAAAGTAGTATAGTTTCCACAAATTCAAGTGCCTCTCTTCAGTCAAAATTTTCAAAAAACCAGGACACCTCTCGAAAACAAGAGGCTCCAAGGAGCCTAAATCGCTCACCTGGTCTTGATGTCAACCCTATATTTTGTAGAGCTAAATGAGCTGAACATTTAAGCAAGCAACAGTTTTTTCTTTATCTACTATAGTTTTCATTCTATATGCCAAAAACACGAAAAACCGTTATTTTTGGGGCCGTAGCCCCTATAAGGGGTCATCTGACAACTTCAACCCTATGGAGACTTTTGTAGAGCTTTATGCGCTGAACATTTAAGCAAGCAACAGCTTTTCTCTATCTGCTATAGTTTTCATTCTAGAGGCCAAAAACATGAAAAGGGTTATTTTAGGGGCCCTAACCCCTATTAAGGGTCATCAGACGACTTCGATCCTATGGAGACTTTTATAGAGCTAAATGAGCTGAACATTTAAGCAAGCAACAGCTTTTCTCTATCTGCTATAGTTTTCTTTCTATAGGCCAAAAACATGAAAAAACATCATTTTAGGGGCCGTAACCCCTATAAGGGGTCATCTGACGACTTCGACCCTATGGAGACTTTTGTACAGCTAAATTAGCTGAACATTTCAGCAAGCAACAGCTTCTCTCTATCTGCTATTATTATAGTTTTCTTTCTATAGGCCAAAAACATGAAAAAAACATTATTTTGGGGCCGTAACCCCTACATGTATAAGGGGTCATCTAACAACTTCGACCCTATGGAGACTTTTGTAGAGCTAAATGAGCTGAACATTTAAGCAAGCAACAGCTTTTCTTTATCTGCAATAGTTTTCTTTCTATAGGCCAAAAACATGAAAAAACATCATTTTAGGGACCGTAACCCCTATAAGGGGTCATCTGACAACTTCGACCCTATGGAGACTTTTGTAGAGCTAAATGAGCTGAACATTTATGCAAGCAACAGCTTTTCTCTATCTGCAATAGTTTTCATACTAAAGGGCAAAACATGAAAAAACGCTTTTTTTCACCTTTAAGGGGCTGTAACCCCTATAAGGGGTCATCTGACAACTTGGACCAAATGGAGACTTTTGTAGAACTTTTAATGCTGAAGCAGTATGGTGGCATCAGATTTCATCTATCTCTTATACTTTTTGATTTACAAGCCAAAAACAGTAGTCTGACCCCCCTGGTCTATTTTTAGCAACGGCGGCCATGTTTTTCGACGAATCAAAAATCCCCACATCAGTTCTGTGGGGGATAGCCTAAGGTACCATCAGACCAAATTTGGTTCGAATCTGTTTAGCCGTTTCAGAGGAAACGAAGTTTGAAGAAAAGTTAACGACGACGACGGACGACGACGACGACGACGGACGATGACGACGACGGACGCCAAGTGATGGCAATAGCTCACATGGCCTTTGGCCAGGTGAGCTCAAAACAGACGAATTTTAATAAATTATTAACTGATGCTTTTTTACGGAATTTTTTGGAAGAATTATGATAATTTGAACATTTTGATTACTTTCAATCTTCTTTTTGTTTTGTTTCACTTACAGTTGAGAATTAAAGCATTTTTTTTGTAAACGGACAGGCGAAAAAACCTGGACCTCTCTCGAAAAAAACTGGACAATGCCTCTCGAAAAAAAACAATCCTGTCGCCGGACACGGAACCTATCGTGTAACGACAAACTACGATGGTGAGAGTTTACCCCTAGTTTTTAGAATTTACATAAATTAAGATAATTGATATAATCAAAGTATACCCATTAAATATAATCAGGTACACCATATCTAAGAAAAATAAATAACATACATCTGAAACACGAAGAATTGTTTTACTAACTTCAAACAGCAATAGAATCAATCGATTAATAAAAAGCTCGAATAAAAGTATATCGATTTTATCAACTTCAAGACGCCCAGTCAATCATTTAACGCATAATCAATATATTAAATAAAATTTTACCTCCAATATTTACAACTAAATAGTTTTTACCATCGCCAGGGAACTCTTTACAAGGTCCTAAGTACGTTCCTCGAGGAATGCTCTGGCAACAAACAGAGGCTGCCTCTGGTTCTGATACTATTACCAAATGATCTGGTCTTATCTTAGCCTTAAAGGAATAAAAAATATAAAAGAATAAGTCATTGTTCTGAAGCTTGCATAGAATAGTCAAGAACCATTAGGCGGCTCTAGGGATGGGAAAGGTTTCTCGATCCCTCATTTGGACAAAAAATTATTTGGTAGAATATTTAGTAAGACCTATCTTTGGTTTTTCAGTACCCCCTTAGCAAATTGTATAGATTCATCGTCGACTATTTCTTTTCAATACTTTTACCAAGTCTGGTCTCCCTCAAGTCATCTTGAGACAGGAAACCTCAACAAATATTAACCTTGCTATTTTAAATTTTTTAACACTGAAATAAGAATTGACTGACAGAGGTAAACATGAAATGGTGTGATTTTAGTCAGGGACCTCAATAAACAAGTCTAAAATTTTCAAAATAGCTTTCAGATTTAGTTTCTGAAGCATGAAAATCAAATCTCGGTTATTGATCACCTTTCCAATTCCTAGATCCTTAAATTTTTTTTTTCATGTCTTCAAAGGCTACTTTTTGTTGAAAATTGCGGCCAAGGTCAATTGACAAGTGTCAAAAGTAATGCCAAGGTCACACACATCAGAATTGCAACTCTTCAAGACTTACCTTTAAATACATGACATTTTCTAATTAAAACGATCATTTAAAATTTCTTGATACTCTCGATACAACTTCAAAATGTTAAATTTATTACAATCCAGAAGATTCTGGTTTTCCGCCGATTTCTTTTATACTCTTACGAGACTGAATTTCTTCAAGAACTCGTAAAGAACAAGAAGATGAAAGAAGCAAGGTCCTTTAATCTCACTTTCAGATATATCGACGATGTTCTCTCTGTAAACAACGCATCGTTTGGTAGATGGATTCCTTTGATATATCCTCCAGAGTTAGAGATTAAGGAAACCACCGAATCCAATATCTTTACATCGTTCTTGGATTTGCATCTCGAATATGACAAGGATCGTCATCTCAGTATAAAAAATTACGATAAAAGAGACGACTTTAATTTTCAAATTATTAATTTCCCTAACCTTTAAAAAGTTTGAGATCACCATAAACGTGAAAGCGATAAATCTGGAAATGTATCACTATATTGGATTGAAGTTAGCTACAATAATATGGCTCCTTTGACATCTTTGATTGGACGGAGCTACAATGCGGTCCCATTACTCGTGATATGGAGCCTCAAGGGGGGCACGTCCTTTATAGAAGGTACTAGAACGTGCCGATGGAATAGGTACCATTTTTCGAGTTGACAATATGTATTAAAGTCGGGAAAACAAACATAAAATATATGATAAGGTCAATAATGTTTACTTAATAATTACATGACAAGCTCGACCAGTCAATTCTTAATTCTTTTCTAATACAGATGTATGCATTCATGTGTAAAAGTGTATGTTTATTGACTAAACATCTTTGAATAGCTTTTGATGACAAAATACTAGGTTAGATAATGGGCCAAAGACAGAAATGCTTGGATTTCGTTAAACAGGAAGAAGATGAGTAATAGACCTAAAACTTTATCCCAAGTAAATGTATACATAATATTTTGTCATCAAACATTGGATTAAAAACATGAAGAAAAATAACGCTTTTTTTTTCAAATCGTTAGTCCCTTATAAAAAGTGTTTGAAATCAAGGTGCACGATTTTTCATTAAAACTTTGTAAATACTTTTATAAACATTTATAAAGTGTTTTGACCAATTTATAAGTAGTTAACAGGTTTCAAAATATTGCTTTCATTATTTCTTACTTTAATTGCAGGATTTTGTTTATCGTATAATTATAAATATAAATAAAATCATGTAAACCGAAATCTTTCTATACTCATTTGACTATAGAGGGTGATTCTATGAAGCATTTTTAATTCTAATATTAAAGCATGTTTCCCTTTCAAATACACGCCGGAAATTAATACAAAGCACGATAATGACCGAACCTTCTGGTATATTGCGTTTTAATAGAATGTGAGGCTAATTATTATTTTTATTTATGTATTGTAGAAATGCATCTAAAGGCAATGAGCACAAAGAGTCAAGTTTTGCACTACAGATAATAGACTCAGTTAATGGAAATCTTCCTATGTAAAGAGGACCTGGTAGAAGTGAAAGAAGCACTCTTGTGTACAAGCAATGACGTACGACGGAACGTTATAACAATAAAAATGCGAGCATGCCGAGAATCCATTGCAAGAATATATTTTATTTAACTCGGCAATTAGACCGATATATAATGAAAAGAAAGGTATTTGACTATGTTGAATATGTAAACTGAAACCTGATTTGACAAGCTTACCATTACATTGTTTATGCACGTATTTAAGAGAATGGACTATGTTCACCTTAATCAAACATAGATATTTCAAGGACTTTGATCCATAGCAGTGGCGGATCCAGAGGGAGGGGGGGTTCCGGGGGTCGGAACCCCCCCTTTCCTTCGAAATTTAAAATATTTTGTGCAGATTTTCAGCAAAATTGGTCTGGAATCCCCCCTTTGGCCCACAGAACCCAGTATGTGGACCCCCCCCCCTTTCGAAAATTTCTGGATCCGCCCCTGCATAGCCTTTTTACTTTTGGCAGCTGTTTATTCTGATGATAAAAAACCTAAAATTAGACATTAGTAAGATGTTCTACATGTCTAATAAAAAAAATGAAATTTAAACAAATCAAATAAAGTTTATAACAAAATTACCGAACTTGGAGGATCAATCTCAATGTCCAAGAGAAAAGACAAAACATGGCAGACACACCGGAAAAGTTATAGATCGCAATGGTCATGAGTTGGTACAGCCATGTCAAATTGATAAAAGGGAGGCAACGACCCTTTTGTATATCAAAGATAAGGCATATGAATAAAATTGAAAACTTTTATTTGATTTTTACATCATCTTTTGATTATCATTCTAAGGAATTTTTACTTGGCGCATGTCGTCTGTCTATTGTGCAAATTTCTAAAGTCAATTTTCATAAAACAACTGGTAAAATTAAGCTGTATTTGAAAGACCTTTGTCTGACCTGTGGGCGATGATGGTTGCAAAAGACAAGCTTAAATGGCGAAAGAGTAATTTGATTAACAAATTATGGGTACACCACTGGTATTTGGTATGCAGTTGCATAATCATCATCAGCACGGATCAATATAAAAAACGTTTCATCTGTATGTTCCAGAAGCCACGATCAAACCGTCGATCTAATTAAATTTTGGCCAATGTTAATATTTTTTCTTTATCGGCTGTAACTTGAAGCAATTATGGTAAACCGTTAAATTTTGGCAGAATATTGGTATGCAGTTGTATTATCATCAGTATAAATCAACTTCAATACATGATTAATAGCCCATTCGAAATGGCAAAATCGGTATCACTCAATCAAATAATACAACAACAAAAACACAAAACACAACCAAACTGCAATCAGCAACGTGAACTCAGGTCGAAACAAGATTGAACTGCACAGTAAAGACACCCAGGTAAAACTTCATTGTTTCACTTTTCTGTCAAAGCTGTGATATAATCAGTAGACACCGAACACAACAACACTTATTTGAATTTCAGAAGATTTGAAAAGGTATCCAGTGCCTGTTCATCATAAAACAGCGCATACATTTTATAGGAAATTACAATAGATATTTAAAAGAAATCAAAACCACCTTTGTTTATGTATATACACGGTCACAATTGTAATAATAAGAACAATAAGAATAATAAGAACTGAGCAAAAACAACTTGTTTCCAAACTTCATTTGGGAGATATAATTAGAGTAACATTAATTTTTGGAGTTTGGAATTGGAAACTCCACCATTTTTATATTGACCTGATAATATCTTGAGCTACACATAGAATTTGTTACCTTTTTTGCACTTTCTTTGATAAATTCTTCTTTTTTGTCAGTCCCCACAGCTGGAAGTGTAAGCACCCATAAAATATCTGTGGATGCATCAATCTGAACGTTTACATTGTGAAAACAAGAAAAAAACGCTTGTGATAGTGATCTTATTACGGCTGCAAAGACATCGATGGCTGGAAATGTTTCACCTCTGCTATCTTCTAGCAGCATGTCTTTAGATATGTCCTTCAACAAGAAATCATTATTAATTAAGCGCTTCATTAAAAAATAAAGAAAGAATGTGTCCATGGGACACAGATGCCCCGCTGGCCTCAAATAAAAAGTTGAAGTCCGACGGGTCTAAAAGTCGCTTAGGACGCATACTAAACCATCCTACCAAGTTTCAAATCATTCCCATGTACAGTTTCTGAGAAAAGTTTGACGAATATTTTCATGTCGATTTTGGTATCGATCCAGCCCCAAACAGGAAGTAGATTCGCTTAGGACATATAGTTTGTCATACTGGACCATCCTACCAAGTTTCAAGTCATTCCCATTTACGGTTTCTGAGCAAAGCTCGACGGAAATTCGTACGTACGGACGGACGGACATGAGTAAAACTTAACCCCCCCCCCCGACATGTTGTCGCGGGGGGCATAAAAACACAGAAAACCATTTAAAGAGCCTGAATTGATTTAAAGGCTGACATGACACGTAAATAGTCTTTTTAGGACTTTTGTCTCCAGTGTGGATTTTTAATTTTCCTCTTAGGAACTACTGCTAGTTATTGTTCCTAATTTCCGAACCAACATTTTAAGGTTAGTGAGGACAGCTGACCCCAAAAATAATGCCGAATTTAAAACGTCCAATTTTTATATATATTAGTATTTGGTATATACTTTATCTTGTGTAAAAATATTGGACCCTCTTACCAGGCTTGTTTTCTCAAAATTTAGGCTCAAAGTTTTCCCAAATTACTATAGATTATATAGGGAAGGCCAAATAATGAGCACTAAATCCTGTCGCAGGAAAAATCCACGAATTTAAATTTTATTTTTATTTGATAAAAATCAATGAAGTACAATTTATTTTGAAATAAAACAATAAAAACTGGGGGTCACCAGCTTATTTTTCTGTCTATAATACAAATCTTTGTAATTTTTTTGTCATTTTTCAAGTGGATTATCTCCCTTGTTTTATTTGAAAATTTTATTTATGAAGGAATGGTTGTTTTATTTGTGTTAAAATTCATTTATTTTGATAAAGTTTTATTAAATGAAACTATTTAACACAAGTTTCAAGGTATTTGTGACATTTGCACTTGTTTTTTGCATTTTTAGCTGTTTTTGGTCACATGACAGGTGTCCTCACTAACCTTAAGCTTAATGAGACGCGGTGGTAATGATCGACGCTGAACAATTATATACAGAACAACATGCTAGATAAGAGACGCGTTTTAAACAAATTTTTGTCTTCGGAAGACTTCTAGTTTTTACCGAACCAACATTTAAATCCTATTTGGAATACCAAAAAAAATGTTAATTTATCGTGCTAACATAGACAACTTGACTTTTACTTCCTGTTTACTGTTTACTGAACAGTAATTTGAAAAATAGGTATCCAGGATTGTTCCTGCAATAGAAATCCCGACATATTTGACTAAATGCTATTCTTCGGCAACAGTGATTTCAAACAGTATGCTATAACCAGGCTTCGCTTTTTTTACGGTGTTCTGTTTATTGAACCAAAAATGTCTACAAATGGAGGCCGGAAATAACTCAAAATACATCCCTTCCCATGAATTAGATGGTGCCCATCCACATTGTTTAAAAGTTAACATTGATTATATCTTAGCCACACATCCTGTGGATTGGTACCCGTTGTGATCCAATTACTTTAAGCCCCCAAATTAATCAATTCAATTTTTAAAATAGAGTGTATATTTAGTGTAATTCAACAAAAACAGGGTATAAGTATTATGAATAGCCACTAAGGATTTAGGAGGAGTTACTTATTGTTATCTAATATATAAGTCTATGTTTTGCAATGGGACCCCTAACAAAAAAAATAAAATAAGAGGTGCGCATCTACATTATGTCAAAAAGATTGTGTAAAACTTTTATGAAAATTCATTGAGTGGTAAAGATTATCAGATTTGGCCTTAAAAATAGGGAAAATTTCAAAAATTGTGGAATATGGGTTAAAATTGTTGTAACCGGAGAGCAGGAATTACTTCACAAAATCGACATAGGTTGATTATCTTAGTAATAATTTGGTTCCCCAGTTTGGTATATTTGGTTTTACTGTTATATGCTCTTCATTTTCATATAATGTTTGGCATTTTCAATATTTTTGGTAGAGCGCCTCTGATGAGTCTTGAATAGACGAAACGCGCGTCAGGCGTAGCAAAATTTATTGTGTGGAACTTTGTTGTCATTTGTATTTCGAACACACGTGAGTTTTAATTCCCCGAGGTTAGCCCGTTCCGACACCAACACTTTTGTGTTGGAGAAAACATCAAAGCTTTAAATTATCCGTTTAAATTTCAAAATTGTCTAAACCCTAAGGTTCTTCCTACCCCAGACATAGGTTGATTATCTTAGTAATAATTTGGTTCCCCAGTTTGGTATATTTAGTATTACTGTTCTATGCTCTTCATATTCATATAGTGTTTGGCATTTTCAATATTTTTGGTAGAGCGCCTCTGATGAGTCTTGAATAGACGAAACGCGCGTCAGGCGTAGCAAAATTTATTGTCTGGAACTTTGTTGTCATTTGTATTCTGAACCAAAGAAGTACTTCCCTTGTTCAGGGATAAATGCTGGCTATTTAAATCTACTGGAAGGGGAGCAACCCCGTTACATTTCCCCCTCCTCAAGAGTCATCATACCTTCATGTATGACTCTTAACACAACTAACCCTGGCTAGTTTTCCTGTTCTAACAATCGTGGGTTTTTTAGTTGGGCACCAATGAAACCGGAGAGCATGAATTACTTCACAAAATCGACATGTCCTGACCGGGAATCGAACCCGAGACCTCTAGGTTTACAGTCAGGCGCTCTACCTCTGCAAAATTTAACACTTCATCCCGTTGAAGGGAAGCCTAATTGAAACAAAGACTTAAATCCACCACCGTAGCGTGAATTCGATTTTATCTGGGAGATGACCTGATACGAAGATACGAATAAGTAAGCATGGTCCAAGGTCTTCTTCTGTGGTTAAATCAGCAGTGATTTTAGAACGTTCTAAAGTTTCTCTGATATGTTTTTTTGTTCAGTACGTTTGAGAACTGCAACACTCGGTTACAGTATACTGAGGTATGGAGTGATGCGGATTGCAACGAATGGTGAGTAACACCAAAAACTGAAAGATTCTGAAAAGTTGACCTTATGGCTCTGTCACACTATAACGTTTTAGCCAACGTGTGCTGACGTTTTAGAATATATTTTCAACACGCTGGTGTGCGTTGCGTAAGTTTTGTATGCGCTATAAACACGCTACAAACACGTTAGTGAACGTCAGCGTGCGTCGGTGAACGTAGACTTGTGTTACCGCCCCTGATTTTCCTGCGTACGTCCAAATCTTCGGAAAGTATTGCAGTTGAGGCCGGAAATGCCAGCCTACGGTGAACGTGGAGTGCGTCGCAAATTTTTCAACATGCTTAAAATTTCCGACGTTTGCCAACGTGTTAGAAATAAATTATTCAAACGCTAGGCATAAGTTATATGGACGTTATACACACGCTGATGTACGCTATGTAGTCGTTGTGCGCACGTTGAAATGCGTTTGCCGAACGCTAAGCTAAATGGAAACGAACGTGTCTAGCGATAATGCAGCGCACGTCTAACGACCAAGAAACCTATTCAATTTGTTTGAAACGTGTACAGAGCGCACGGAGCGTCATTATAACGAACGAGTAGCGTATCAACCCAAGAATTTTATAAGTTAGATGTGGAATAAGTGTATGCGACACAACCAACATTAAAGAAACGGCAATTTTAAAAAAATCACAATGGAAAGCAGCCAGCAGTCTTCAACATGACCAGAGGTCACTGCTCGCCGTCTTGCATTGGCCCAAGACTAAAAATACAATACATAAGATGCAAACAAATCCCCAGAATATCAAAGAAAGACCCATTTCTGGACATAAAACAAAAAAAAACAGATAGTAGACAAGGACAAACAAAAGCTTTGACAAGGATTCCTGGCTTAGGACAGGCACATAAAATATGTGGCGGGGTTAAACGTGTTTTTTTGGGCCCAACCTTCCCCCTATTGTCTATCTTGTACAAAGCACAAAAATATAACACACTTTATCGATGAAAGTTTAATTCACCAGGAGAGAACCTGAGACAATAGTACTATACGAGAACAACGAAACGTAAAGGAACTCCCTTGAGAACACTCGCAGTTACTGACAGCTAGCTAAGAAGCATTTATCGATTGATGTAAAAAAAATCAAACATATCGATTCTAAATCCAACATAACACTTAAAACACCAAATGATTTAGTATTATATCATCATACAAAACCGACATATTTGATCGCTGTAATGCTTCGAAACAATACAATAGTCAAAAAGAAAAGAATTAATGTTATAGAGTTACTATCAAATTATCAATATTTCTACCAAGAAACATCAAATTCAAAGATTTTACAATAACTTCCAACTTGTATCCTTTCTTTAATAATTTTTTAAGCCAAATTACCATGTCAAGAGGATTGTTTTTGAATTTACGTGCCTTATAAACTACATTTCCATAGAATTCGGGATGTGATATTCCTTTTACAATCAATTTCAATCAAGTCAATCAATTTCAAAACCTTCAAATACTAATTCAAACCTGAAAAAAAAATCTTTTTACAAAAAAACAATGAAAAAAGCCAAAAAAATCTTGAATATAACAAGGATAACTTAGATTGTCTGAAATTGAAAGTAATTCTTGCAAATTGTAATCGGTGGACATTCTTTTGGTAAAAAATACTCCAATACAACGAGTAACGACAGTCTAACTTCAATACTCATTTGAAATCATGTGTATTAGCACACGCGTTTTTCTCTATTAAGGACATACGATTTTTGACATATCAAAATAAATGATCTACACCTAATTTTATTCTTTTAGACTTAGTGAAAAAACATCGCTATTGGTTAAAAACTGGCTTTTGAATAATTATTTTTATAACGAAACTAAGTTTACATGATGTATCTATAATAATAATCAATTAATCCAGCATTTTATGTGGGCTATTGTGAAATAATACTAAAGAAAAGACCAGAAATCCTAGGTCTCCCCACCGAGAGAAAAAATTATAAGTTGCGCTAGGCAAACGTCAAGTACGCCGGAGAAACGCTATAGATACGTTTTAAATAAGTTTGTCGTGCGCTGCAGGCTTTGTGGTTGTCCCCCGAGATATTTTTTGAAACTTTTTACAGCGACTGCAAACGTGTTCCAACGTTTTAGAACTTTATTCGAACGTTCGGCACACGTTGGCTAAAACGTTATAGTTTGACAGGGCCATAACATATATAGTGCGTTAAATGTTTTTTTAATCACACATTAAAACCTTCAAGGCTAACCATTTTCTACATAATTGTTTTTCACGTACATATTATATAGATATATTGCATAATTCGGCAGTTTCTTTAGTCATGAGCGACTGTGATTTGTGCCCTTGTGGTTGTCTGGGGTAGCCCTGTGATAAAGAGGGAAATCTTACCTCTAGCAAGTGGTGCATTGCAATGGGAAAATGTCTCGTTCCTTGCACGATACAGAACCTACTAATTTCTACTTTTTTTTTTAAATTGCATTGTTTTCCTTTCCCCCACTTCATAATAATTTCATGTTCACCCCTTCTGATATAGCTGAATTCGTCCCGCTGAGGAATGCAGTAACTTGCTAAGTATAGATAACTAGATGTCTTATTTTATATTTCACCCTTTATCAGCACAAGAGTATTTTATCAGCCCGAGAGCCGAACGGCTCGGGGGATGATTAATGACCGAGGGCTAATTAAGGTTCATGTATATGTTACAGGGAATGTGTGTAATTAGGGATTACGCGTAATCCCTAGAATTTCAGGGATTACGTGTAATCGCTAAATCGCTTGGGGATTACATGTTATTCCTGGTTTCCAAGGGATTACACGAAATCCCTGATTTATTTTTATCATTTTTACACGTTTTTCCTGACCCTAAAATGACTTTAAAATGAATCCTTTTCAATACTTTTCTGTTGTTCAACAACAAAGTTCCGAACAAAATTTTACTATTTATTGTGCCTTTCTATTTGTTTTAATATATCTTTTAAAGTCTTGTTCCAAAAATTTAGCAAACAAATTTATCATTTCTCTGTATATCATGAATAACAAGACCTTAACGATATGTAGTACTAGTAGTAGGCAAGATTCACCCTGTCATTATATGCTTGTATGACAAATGTATGAAATTTGTTAAAAGCTTAAATATAAATTAACATCAAAGCTGCTTCACTAAGAGTAGAGGCTTTAAGACCCTAAGGCCCATAATATCAGTGCCTTTTATTTGAACGAACTATGCTTAATTTGCATTCTTGAAATGACGCAAACCAAGGAATTGGCAATTATGGCATTGTGAGTTAAGTGCCTTTCTTTAAACAGGTCTTTAAAATAGACTATTTCATAGATTTTGTCCAAAATTTTGAAAATGTCCAATTTTACATTGGTTTTAGCTAAAATTGAATGCCTCCACATGCCTCCACCAAAATTAAACTTGGCAAAAATATGGCAAATGACACAATATTCAAGCATGTGAAATATCTTTTTGGTGGAAGCATGCGGAGGTTATTAATTTTTTGATAAAATGGTCTCAAGTTTGTAAAGTTTGGCTGTTTTCAGCTTTTCCCGAAATATGACGTCATTAAACCAATAATTGTGACGTCATGTTGATGATGCCATGTATATTTCAGCTTGTTTTAATACAATCATACATAACTTTGATTAATTACAATATAAACTTGATCTGTTCTCCACAATTATTTTCATGACAAATTTGGGGCCAAATAAGCACCTTATGGCCACAATATTCAGCTTTTAAAGTTTAACAGCTTCAATATTTATTTTGCGTTTCCTTGGAGCTTCACTGCTAACTTCTAAGTATTTCAATATATATTTAGTAAATTCATTTAATTTCTATTCCATGTCAAACAAGAGGCTCCCGAGGCTCCCAGGAGCCTGAATCGCTCACCTGGTGTTGATGTCAACCCGATGAAGACTTTTGTATAGCTAAATGAGCTGAATGTTTCAGCATAAAAAAGCTTTTCGCTATCTGCAATAGTTTTCATTCCAAATAATAAAAAAACACTATTATTCAAATTTTAAGGGGCTGCAACCCCTATAAGGGGTTATCAGACAACTTCAACCCTATAGAGACTTTTGTAGAGCTAAATGAGCTGAACATTTAAACAAGCAACAGCTTTTCTTTATCTGCAAAAGTTTTCATTTTATAGGCTAAAAACATAAAAAAAAACACTATTAAGGGGCTGTAACCCCTATAAGGGATCATCTGACAACTTTGACCTTATGGAGACTTTTGTAGAGCTAAATAAGCTGAACATTTAAGCAAGCAACATCTTTTCTCTATCTGCAATAGTTTTCATTCTATAAGCCAAAAACTCTATTTTTTGCCTTTAAGGGGCTGTATCATCTGACAACTTCCACCCTATGAAGACTTTTGAAGAGCTAAATGAGTGAACATTTAATCAAGCAACAGCTTTTCTATATCTGCAAAGTTTTCATTCTTTAAGCCAAAAACACTATTTTTGCCTTTAAAGGGATGTAACCCCTATAAGGGGTCATCTGACAACTTCGACCCCATGGAGACTTTTGTAGAGCTAAATGAGCTGAACATTTAAGCAATCAACAGCTTTTCTCTATCTGCAATAGTTTTCATTCTATAGGCCACAAACACAATTTTCCCCTTTAAGGCGCTGTAACCCCTATCAGGGGTCATCAGACAACTTTGACCCAATGGAGACTTTTGTAGAGCTAAATGAGCTGAACATTTAAGCAATCAACAGCTTTTCTCTATCTACAAAAGTTTTCATTTAATAGGCCAAAAACATGAAAAAACGCAATTTCTCACCTTTAAGGGGCTGTTACCCCTATAAGGGATCATCTGACAACTTTGACCAAATGGAGACTTTTGTAGAGCTAAATGGAGTGAACATTTAAGCAAGCAACAGCTTTTCTCTATCTGCAATAGTTTTCTGTTTATAGGCCAAAAACACTATTTTTCGCCTTTAAGGGGCTGTAACTCCTATAAGGGATCATCTGACAACTTCGACCCTATGGAGACTTTTGTAGAGCTACAGTTGAGTCCAGTTCTAACATCTCTTTAGAACTGTCAGGAATCTGTTCTAAATCTGTTCTGCTGACAGTTCTAGGACAGTTTATGACAAGCCATGTCCTGTCATAGAACATTTCTGGACAATTCTATCCGGTGACAAATTTAAAACTGTTCTAACCCCTGACAGTTCTAAGCTGTCATACGCCCTGACAGCTCCAAACTGTTCTGTTCCCTGACTGTTCTAGCCTCGGAAAGTTCTAACCCCTGACAGTTCTGATTGTGACGATTTCAGAACAGTATAGAATAAAGAATTATCTGGTTAAAATAGATTTATATATCGAGTTTCATTAAATAATTATGCCGAAAATATACGCATTCCGAATTAGGAGTATTATTTTAACCGCGTGACGTCATTTAGAACTGTCAGGGTGCAGAACTGTCCAAGGCTAGAACAGTTCTAAGGTGTCAGGGCCTAGAACAGTTCTAAGCTGTCAGGGCCTAGAATAGCTCTAAAGGTGTCATGGGTTAGAACAGGTTATGGCAGTTCTACCCTAGAACAGGTTATGACAGCTGCTGTCCAGGGTAAGAACAGTTCTAGAACTGTAAGGAGAGCTGGACAGTAGATATGTTAGAACTGGGCTCAACTGTAAATGAGCTGAACATGCAAGCAAGGAACAGCTTTTTTCTATCTACAATAGTTTTCATTTAATAGGCCAAAAACATGCAAAAAGGCTATTTTTCACCTTTAAGGGGCTGTAACCCCTATAAGAGATCATCTGACAACTTCGACCAAATGGAGACTTTTGTAGAACTTTTGATGCTGAAGCAGCAAGGTGGCATCAGATTTCATCTATCTCTTATACTTTTTGATTTACAAGCCAAAAACAGTAGTCTGACCCCCCTGGTCTATTTTTAGTAACGGTGGCCATGTTTTTTGACAGATCAAAAATTGAAACACAAGTTTGGTGCAAGACACCCTAAAGATCATTCATACCAAGTTTCATTAAATTCTGTTCAGTAGTTTCAGAGGAGAAGATTTTTGTTAACAGACGACGACGACGACGGACGCCAAGTGATGGTAATAGCTCACCTGGACCTGTGAGCTAATAAAAATGATGGTTTCATTCTTATAACCTGTTCATTTTAGAATTTTTTTTAATAATTTTGATCACATAATAATCCTTTTCTTTACACAAAATCAGGGTCCCCGTGTGAACACCTTATGATTCTCGGACTTTCTTGTATGAAACTTATCACTTATTTTGGATCCAAAAACAAATTCCAGAACAAATTACATTTCCACAAAAAAAACTAATTATTGTTAAAAGGAAAAGGGTTTACTAAAAATGGTATTAAACGATTAATTTGGTTATGCTGTATATCGATAATTCAAGGAGTAACCTCTCATCAGCAGCATTCGAATCAAACACTGGAAGATCAAAAATCAAAAATATTGAATGAAAAGTTCTCAAAACCAAAAACTCAAACAGGAAAGCAAGATATCTACCATATGCATTACAAGGAAAGAAACCTGGTGTTGTAAAGAGTTTTGAAATTAACAATAGGAAATTTCAATGACAAAAAATGTTAGAAATTGATTGGTAAAATCGTGTCTAAATAATAATGAAACACAAGTGAAAAATCTCGAAAATGTTCTTAAAATCATGATGCCTGATTAATAAAGCGAAGTCTGGACAATGTGTGATTTTGTTTTCTTGTCCCAAGATAAAGCAAGCCGAGGTCATTCTTGTTTCGTACATGTAAAGAACTTCTCATATATGCGGGTCATATGCAGGAGATTAATACTTGAAATTCATGCACATTACTATGTTAAGGGACCTACCACTTGAAGGGAGTTCTTGTTGTTTTCTTTAAAATATTCTGAAGCTGGTTTGTGACGATTAAAATATTCTGACATAATTTAAAAGAATTGCTTTCCCAAATCTTTGCACAGAAAACATTTTCGTTTTTGAAAACCGAGGTGGAAGTTTACAAGTATGTCCTAATCTACCGGAGAAGGTTCTTCCTGTTGCATATCCAAAACGGTGTCTTTTTTACAATGAAAGCCATAAAAGCAGGTGATTGTGGAATTTCACGAATGACGTCAGCTTTCCGAGAGTGGCGGAAAGGGGTGTTATTAATTTCCAGAAGCGGGCATAAGAAATCTAAAAAAATAGAAAATTAAGCCTATGTGCTGCACTATTCGGAGGTCCACAAAGGGGTCTTTTACGTGCATGAAGCGTGACCCCCTCCAAACATGTTGGCCCACTATGGTTACATGTAGTGGTCAGGCTTTCCGTATAATAGACCTGACAACCTCCTCAGACGACGACCAACCTATTTAGCCACCTGGGGTACACATTGCCCGTTGGCGAAAAGGCCCACAGCAGAGCCTAGCTTGTCGTAAGAGGCAATTAAGGGTTTTTTTATTCTGACGTCGGATCAGTGCTCAAGCGACCAAGTGTGTTCCCTAGTAACATATTTTCACTGTTTTCTCGTCGTATTTTGTCAAATTTATTATTGGCTCTACTTTTTTATAAACAGTTAAACCAAAAGATATTGCAATTTATAAAATATGGAGTCCAAGAAACATCAAACTGGGGCCGATTTGGGGCCTTCCTGGCTTTATTCCTTTAAATGTTTTAAACAAATAATAAATTATATCTGATTTTAGCAGTCCCGTGCGGGAACCGGGTGGCAAATGGGTCCGCAGCAGAGCCTAGCTTGTCGTAAGAGGCGACTAAGGGTCTTGGGATTCTGACATCGGGTCAGTGCTCAGCCTACAGAGCGAACAAGTGTGTACCCTAGGTGGCTGAATAGGGTGGCCCTCGTCCGCGGGGGTTGTCAGGTCTATAATACGGAAACCCTGACCGCTGACCATAGTGGGCCAACGTGTGTGGAGAGTGCCACGCTTCATGCACGTAACAGACCCCTTTGTGGACCGCCAAGTAGTGCACCACAAAGGCTAAATATTTTGCCCCTACCCACCTCTCCCCTTTTTCCTGTGGTTCTTCAAAATTTTCCCCATTCCATCCCCATCTTACATTTATCATCATCATTTCATGTTCATTTTATCATCCTTTTCATGTTCATCGCTGTTAATAACCTATATAGCGTTGCACGGGCGTAAAACACGAACTCACTCACTGATTTCAGCATTTGATCAAACTTGATGAAAAAAGTGCTTTTTCTCAAAATTACTCAATATTTGGCATATTTTTGTATGTTTTTGGCTAAAATAACTATGAGCTGACAAGCGACCCGCAAATGATCTGAAAATTAATGTGGATTTGGCATACGAGAACTTAAGCCAATTTTGCTACATTTTATAGTTCTACCATTTTGTGCACATGCGTAGTTACGCCATATGTCAAATTATCGATAAAATTTTGCCTGTTCCATTTTATATAACTCCTGAATAAAAAAAATCACACCGTTATAATTCAATATTCTAATTTTGGAAAATTTTTCCAATTTTGGGGGCCAATTCGTGCTCTTATCCTATCGTAACTCGGAAACCACGATATTTCATCTACATATATATCAATAACTTTTTAATCATAATACATGTAGTTGGGTGGCTTGTAGTTAAAAAAGATTGCATCAATACGAAATCAATTCACCGTGACAAGACCCAAGCCCAAGTTCCTTAAAATACCTTAGGCGGTGTTCTCGGAGCTATCTTAAGGCTAAGACGCGTCAATAGACCATCTAAAGACTCGTCTAAATCTTAAATCGTGTTCTCGAAGCCATATTATTTTAGACTTGGTCAAGTTTTTAGAACATGAAAACACCTTATTGGATGTCTTTAGACCATCTTATCTTAAATTCTTTTAAATATTTTATGCTCTGTAACTTACAACTTATAACTACAATATTTTATCCATGTGTTCACCTAGTGAAATTTAATCACCGATTTACTTGTACTCGAGTTGACATAAATGTTTTTTCGATGTCCTTGTACATTATTTTATTTTATTATTTTTTTTTTGAAAAACATTTATTTTAAAGCTTTGTTGAGATGCCCTAACAAATTAAAAGACACGTCTAGGAAAACTTCGAGAAACAGATTAAATTGGTCAAAATATGGTCCAAACTCGGTCTCCAAATTTGACTGTAGACACGTCTTAGACAAATTTAGGATACTTTCGAGAACACGCCCCTGTATTCATTCCCCGTTTATCAAGATATCGAAAAAAATAATTTTAGCCTTTTATATTTTAAGGGAGTACGAGGCTCAGAAATTGAACATTTTCGAGACTCTCGGCATTTATCCATTCAAAAGCATTAAAAACTTTCCAACATGTTTTCCTTATATTTGTTCAGAACTAATTACAGAAGGTCCTAATAAACACCTTTAAGAATTTCAACCAATTCTAATTATAATTTCTATAGCCCCATTTACATGCACAGTTTTACATACGTATGCAATTTTTCATATGTATGTAATTTTACACATGTGTGTAAAAACTGCATAGAAATGCAAATACATACGTATGTAAATTTGCACATGGTGTAAAACGTCATCTCAGGACCAGATGTAAATCTTTTTGTGTAAATTTACATATGCTTTTACATTTACATATGCTTTTTAATTAAATTTTGTGCATGTTAACGCAATTCACAAAATGCATAGCTCGATTTTCCCCTCCCTGTGGACCTTGTGACTTTGACCTAAAAGCCTTTTACTCCCAAATTTACATGCATCTTTCATGCATCATAAGCTCTACGACGTGAAAGTTATATGAAATTATGTCAAAGCGTTTATAAGTTATGCGGAAACCAATATCACTCTATAATACCAAAGTTTTTTTCTAAACTTGTGATCTTGACTCTTAATTCTTCCACCACATTTGGCTTCTTTCATACATCATAAGCTAAAATGTTCGTATTTTAGAGTAAAATTATGCTTTGGGAACCAATATCACTACTTTTTCTAAGTTTTAGCTAACTTGACCTTGGATTTTGACCTTTTTACCCCAAAGCTATAGGCTTCTTCCTTATTTCTTAGGCCAACAGCTACGATTTGGATTTGGGAACAAACTATATAGAAGACATAGAAGGACGGACGACGAAAAGCTTAATGTCTATACAATTCGAAATTGTATGTGGAGAAAGGCGCGGAACAACGAGAGCATGGTTTAAAATGCACTCGTGTGACTTTTACATTAAATCTTTTGACACCAATGAGAAAAGAAAGCTGCATTGGTTTTTATATGTTTGTTTGTTGTTTGTTTTATGTCCAGTCAATATTATTTCATTCATAATCAGGACAAGAACTAAGTGAAACAACAAATTGAATTGCATGTGTGACCCACCCATAACACAGCAACTATAACACAGACCAATGCATGTCACGCAAAAATGAACAAGCACAAACCCGAAGGAAAATTAACGAACCAACTCACAAGACAGGCTAATATACCCTCAACGCACCATTATATATAAGGCTAATGCACCCAGAAAGTGACGAAAGCCTTCCCCAAAAATTTTGCACAATCTGGAACCAATAGATGGCATGGTGACTGAAAATGGAAACCCTAACCTGAAATAAGGTCATTCTAGTTGCCTGTGTGGGATATACGCCAACCCTTACCCAGTTTCACATAAGCAACCCTTATCTGTTGGAAATAGAATGCTGAATTCTGGTTGAACCTATACCACGCCAGACAGTCGGTTAATCGAGGAAAAAGTCTGTTGATTTACCTGTATATGCAGTTAAATGGGAAATGAGTCTGTTGATGGAGTCGGTAATAGGTCTGTTGAAAGTAAAATTGAAATTTAATTCACAAGTTCTCTGGAAAACGTCTATTTTTACATGAAATAATTATCCAATCAAAAAACAAAAAGTGTAGGACAAAATGATATTCATTTCAGCATAATTTCCAATGATTCCACAGACAGAAAGCCATCACAGTTTGTAACAAAACGAATAGGGCTGGCACAGAAACAGTGGCAGCAGTATTAAGGACTAAAAAACATGTTTTACCAAAATCGATTGGTCTCTTAGAAAAAAATAACAGATTTGGTACCAAAATGTGCGGTTAGATATTAGCTAAATTATTGGTTATTAAAATTTTAACATATAAATAATTTAGATATGGTTAATCGTCCGTTTATTAAAAATTTGACGGTTAAAGTCTGTTGATGAGTTGGTTAATGTCTTTTTTGTCAGTTGATGCGTCAATTAACCAGTATAAAACGGTCATATAATGGTATACTGAGCGTTAAGAAGGCGATGAAATGATGATACTTCAAAATTTAGATACGTCTAATGGGTTTATAAGGCAAAAAAGTCAAATCATGTTTTCAATTGGGTGTTAAAAAGGAAGAAATGAGTAGAATCATCTGAAGATGACAGGAAAGTCTGCGATTTGTTTCATTCTCGATTTCACTTTGTGTCCGTATGTCAGTCTGTCACATAGTTTATGGAAGCAACTGATTTGTAACTTTTGAGCATAATTTAGAAATAGTTTGTGAGTAGTATACATGTATCCTGTTGACGTGCATACAATAATTTTTTATTCCGTTTTGCGGAGGTAATTTGTACTGAGCAACTTGCTAACGAAAAATCTATTGTTCATATTGTTGTTGTATCTTCTTTGAAACTGTCCACCATTTTGGTAGTTAAGGGGAATGTACCTTTTAAATAGTGATATTTTTGCCAACGAACCCGCTATTATTTTAGATAAAGTTGAATTGGTCATAACGAGCTAATTTACAACATTTTACCTATCTTGCTTTTCCACAGGTTTTTACTCTTAAATAAAGTGTAATGCTAACCTATTAATAAATCAGAAAAAACTTTTCCTGCAAAATTTTAACTCCTATTATCTTTAAACGATTTGGGGAAGCTATTTTTTTTTGTTTCGCCTGCGACTTTAGTCGCTAAAGGCAAGACAACTTCTTTCTGTCGTCGGCGGCGGTATAAATTTATTGAAAGACTTTTGCGGAAAATCAATTACTAGACAAGTATTATAGTTTGGTATCTGATATTTGGTAAACAGTTGGGGGTTATGGTCTATGCAACTAACTCCATGCCGTTTGCCATTTTCATGGTTCAACGACTCTGTCAACTTCGAGGTTTTTCGGGCCAAAATACCTCTTTGCCAGGTTTTTGAGAAACTAAATTAAGTGAAAAGTATAGTAGCTAGGCATTTAATATTTATAGACAGTTAGGGATGTTGTCTACGCAACTAATTCCATATAAAACTGACCCCATTTTCGTAGTACAGTGGATCTGCTGACTTTTTGGAACCATAAAACTCTTTGTAAGACGTTTGGAAAATGTATCAAGTGAGAAGTTTAATAGCTATGCATCTGCAATCTGCTATATTGACACTCCCGGATCATGGTGCATGCAACTGAAACCATGTCTTATGTTTCCTGGTTGCGCAAATCAAGATAACTCTTAGATAATTTATGGGACCAAAAATGATTGAAAATGAAATAAGTGAAAAACATCTAGGTATATGTTATCTGTATTCACTACTTGGGGTTATGGTGTACGCAACTGACACCATGTCATGTGACCATGACAGTGACCATACGACTCTGACACCATGTCAAATGACCACGACACCATTGCCAGTTGATGTTTGCGTGTTTCTTGTTTGTTGGTGCGTGTTTTGTTTTGTGTTGACCGGTTTTGCATACTCTTTTGGACGTTTGGCTTCAGAATGCGCCATTGGTGCCTCTTTGCTTATATATATATATAATATAATAGCTAGTTATCCAATATTTGGAAGCAGACCTCTTTAGTCTACACAACTACAACCATGTAATGTGACTTTGACCCCATTTTCATAATTGAATGTCTTTTGTGAAATTGTGTCATTTTTCCCATTGCTTCTTAATAGCTCTAGAAGTAGTGTATGTAAAACAACTCCAGATGTTGCACTGAGTCTTTGTGGTGGGTTAAAGTCATTTTATCACCTCTCACATGACCTTGTTATTTTCAATCTGACCAGTGAACATTCCTTACCGGAGAAGTCGGGTAGAAAATGTGGGTTTTTTTTTCAGGCATAAAAACCCTCAAATGTTATACTTTCCATCTCACAGCTATATATATATTAAGCAATGGAAGAATATCTTAAATACATAATTATTATACTTTTATTTGAAATATAATTTTAATGTTAGATAGAACAAATTTAATTGACGAGAAACAATTGTAAAGCGCATGTACAATATACAGAACAATAATTAATAGTCTTTAGAATTTTGCAATGTTGCGATAAATCCAAAAAGGGAGTCATTCGTGGTCATGGCACCCGTGACGACAGCTTTCGCCCGGTAAATTGCTGTTTTTATGCTTTCAATAACATAACAGTAGCTCTTACCTGGTTGACTGATTAATTTTGTGGTAAATTTGTTAAGAGCGGAATTTTGTTTGAATATTAATTGACGTAAATCACGAATACAATTGCTGACTCTCAATGAAATTTCTATATAAATTAAATCGCCAAATCTCACCCAAGCCGATATCAGCACAAACACTCGAAATAATTTATAGTATATGTGTTTGTAAAAATACCATTTAATTTTATTTTTCATCTTTATTATTTGGTGTTTCGACCTCTATTTTTTTAACAGCCAGGTCTCGTCAGTGGTCAGCGTTACTAAGAATTATAATTGTCGGACCATACACCAGTTGTTTGCACTTGTATATTTTTTAAAGATTTTTTTAATTTGAAAGTTTTTTTTTTTTATACTTTCAATTAGATTTACAGTGAAAGATGAATTATTAGAGTTTTATATTCACTCTAAGATGTACCTTTTTCATTATAAATATTTTTGTTTGAAAGTTTTCTTTTCACTTTCATTTGTTCCTTTATATATATTTATTTCAAATACTGAATTATTAGAGTTTTCTATTCACTCTAAAATGTACTTTTTTCATTATAAATATTTGTTCCTTTATATATATATATTTCAAATACTGAATTATTTAAGTTTTCTATTCACTCTAAAATGTACTTTTTTCATTATAAATATTTTTGTTTGAAAGTTTTCTTTTCACTTTCATTTGTTTCTTTATATATATTTATTTCAAATACAATTACGTGTACTATTTTAAATAATAAGAGTTTCCTTTTCACTTTATGATGATGCTAAATTTTTTCTTTCTTTGCATATTTACTTGATCTGCATTCCTCTGACATGCAATAGTTATCATGTGATTTATTCATCGTTTGACATCTTATTTTGAAGTTAAATCAGCAATATTTCTATTTCGCCGGTACGCTATTATTGGTTTATCAGTAAAGAGTGTTTGACATCTGTTGTTTTTATCTAATTCTCTCCAATGTTTCAATAATACTCTTTTTAATTGTCTGATTGCTGGGTTGAAAGTTGTAACAAAAACTAAAGTGTTCGATTTATGTTTTTGTTTAGTTTTAAGTAAATCATTTCGTTTAAAATGTTTTGTTTCATTCATTATTGTTTCTATTTCTTCAGCTTTATATCCTCTATTTAGTAATCTCATTCTAAACAATTCTAGTATTTTTTTAATTCATTCGTATCACTTGTATTACGAATGTGGCGTATTATCTCGCCTTTTACAAATCCTTTAAACACACTTTTTGGATGTGAACTAGATCTGTCTAAGTATTGAAATGTATCTGTTTTTTAGTAAATGTTTTAATATCTAATATACCACATGTTTCGAATCTTCTACCTTTATAAATTGTTGTATCTAGAAATGTTATTTCACAGCGTGATATTTCATATGTTAATTTTAGATGCTTATGAGTTCGATTTGCTAATTCAAAAAATTCATAGATTTCTGTTTCATTTCCTTTGTAGATGATAATAGCATCATCGCGGAATCTTTTGCAAAGAATGATATTTTTTGTATATTTAAAATTTCTTAATATTCTTTCAACAATTTCGTACATTCTTATATCGGCTAGTTCTGCTTTAACTTTAAATATAAAATTCTTTGTTCGTGTGCATTGTTCTTTTTGTAGTCGCAGCGGTTCAGGTTCATAACCAAGCAGATCGATATCGCCACCTTCATCTGTAAGTCCAGGTGCCAACTTTTTTCCATCAAATGTCAAAACGTAAGACCTCTTACTTTGACATGCAATTAATTTTATCATTTCTGTGAAAATGCCCGGCCCCTTTATGTCAGGTAGTATCATTTCATTTGGAGTTTCCTCTATATGTATATGGGATGGTAGAGCAAAATTGATGCGTGCTGTACCTGGATCCATGGCTCCCGGGTGAACTGCCAAACCTACGTGCTTGTATCCTGACATAAATCTTTGAAATCGTCCGTGGAAGAGAATCTTCCCCAACCACCAGAACTGTCGGGTCGCTTTGAATGGATACCTCACATGCATTGTAGATTTTGATGACCAAAACCTTAGAACGTCACAGAATAGAAGAAAACAAATATTTGTGAAATCAAATTTGCCAGCAGATATCAATGTGAATAACATGTAAAAATATTGGACTAACTTATTTCGACGAATCTTTCGGACTACGGCAGGCAACATCACATATAATCATTGAACCCAGTGATCATCATTGACGTCTTCGGCATCGACTTCATCGTCATTTTCATCCAAAATGATATCAGATGTGTTATTAACCACCTGTGCATTATCTTGTGAACTGTTGACGTTGACAAGCCCATCTATAGTATTTTTAGTTCGTATTTTCTTCCACTGATACTTTCTGTTGTGGTAGTTTTTGCTCTCTTCATTCTGCAATGAATGAAATTTATCGATCACTTTTTTGTTGACGAACGTATCAAAGTTTTGAAATTTTAAAATTCAGACATATGTTGATAATAGGCCTAATTGGTGTTCTACTTCGGAAGTTTTTTTGGATTTATTATTCTATGCTCTTCATATTTGTATAGTGTTTGGCTTTTGTAATAGTTTTTGTAGAGCGCCTCTGACGAGTCTTGAATAGACGAAACGCGCGTCAGGCGTAGCAAAATTTAATGTTTAATACTTTGTTGTAATTTCTGTTTTAAACACTAGCGATTATTTTTGTGGTATGACTTAGTGTGTGTTAATTATGTTCTAACAAATTTAGCTTGAAATCTTGCAATTTGAAAGCTGTGGGAGATGACGTAAAGATTAGTTCATGCGCATAAATTGAAGTTTTGTAATTAATGATTTTTTTTTAATTGGACCTTCCATGATTCAAGTACTGTAAAAGTCAAAATTCTTTAAAAAAAAAGCATAACCAACAAACACACACAATAGCAAGAACAAACCGGAAATACAAAAAACACGAAAAACTGAACAGCAACTGACAACTTGGATTCAGGTCATAACGAGAGCTGACCGGGAAGAGTAAGTTGTTCATCCCTGTTGCAAAGTACAAGTCTCAATGCTAGTTACAATTCAGCGTGTAAAATCCAGTATAGGAGTACGAAATGCCCCTATGACAAACAATGCACTTATCTGAGAGAATGAAATCACACTATGAGCCGATCATGTCTTTCATAAGACCTTTTTAAGAAAAGATAACAAACATAAAATTATGTAAAAAATTACGAATTATCGAAATTTATCAAAAATAAGTTGTATTCATATATTCTTTTGATGACCACACCATATATAGCGAATGCTGACTAATTAATTAATATATTTACTCTCAACAGACCGATCAACAGATTGAGTTTTCATTAACCGACTCATCAACAGACTGTGTTTTAACTAAAACATGATTTATAGCACAAAAACTTAAAATTGAGCACAATGGTTTTGCATATAAATAAAATAGAACACATCCGATGTAATGCATCTGCTGGTGCAACAAGAAAAACGTTTATTTTGATATTTATTAGGATTTTGCATGGTTTTGTTTACATTTTTGAATGCTAAAATGTTAATGAAATATATACTGAGAAAAACGCCTTTTCATTTTATAGCTTAATAAATTGGTTTTAATACAAACTTTTAGCATTTCTAATTAAAGTATTCTTTTTCATTTTGTTAGACATAAATGGTTTTGCTAATTGATTTACCACATTAGTGAAAATATGTGTTATTTACTAACCTTACGATGTTTTTCTCGATACTTCCATATCAACAGACTCGAATCGACTCCATTAACAGACTCATTTCCCATTTAACTGCATAAATTATACAGGTAAATCAACAGACTTTGTCCTCGATTAACCGACTGTCTGTCACACAATGAGAGAGAAAAACGGGGTTGGGGTGGGAAAAAAGGAACTGTAAGTTTTTAAGACCATTATGACAGGGCCATGAGGGCTTCATTAGCAAATGCAGGCCGTATACAAAATGACTGTAGTGACATCACATATTGGTTATACGCATTTATAAAAAGACACACTAGGCACAAAACCCATGTAAATGCTTAGCAGATTTGCTTATACATATGTGTGTAAATTTGCACATGTGTATATTTACATACGTACAAAAATGTATGTATAATTTGTGCATGTAAATGGGGCTAAAGTTAAAACAGAAGAAGAATTTTAATGTATTTCCTATGAAAAATCTAGAGAAGTTTTTCTCGCCATATTTTTAGGTGCATACACGGCTCCATGTTTTTGAAAACTTTTTTCATATAGTCTAGCTATTTAGAGCTAATCCAAATTATCTATTTTAAATAATATTTAATTACAAAAAAAAATCAGTCTTGTACTCCCTTAATAAATACCTCTCGTGTTTGTAACACCTTAATGAAGTTATCAAAGAAGTAATACTCCTCGGCTCTCCCTTCTTTCACGATTTTTGCATAGTTGTCTCTAGCTTTGTATCCAAAGAATAGGCATTGCAAATCTTCTTTTTCAATTAGGATACATGTAGGAGTGGTAGACATGCATTCCCGGCCGCCAACGAGTGAGATTTCGAATTCTTCCGAAATAAATGAAAAGCAAACACGTGCGTTATTGTCAAGATGAATAGCAACAACCACTAAAATATCATCTGTGCAAAGATCCTTATGTCTCTCAACAACGCTTAACTGGTCATTAGGCAGCCTGTAAAATGTAAAAAAAAAATGGTTTCAACAAATAATAGCAATCAAGCACCGAGACCAAAAAATTACTATTTCTATTTGGTTTCTATATAACACTGCTACCAGGAAAATCTCACAAAACCTGACAGAATCTGAAGTTTTTGGTCGGCTGAAGAAGCGCTAAATCCTCTGACAGGGCAATAACGTCACGGATTTCATAAAGAGATCATTTCGTCCCCATCAAATGTTGTCCCTAAATGTTTTGATGATTTTTGGCATTTTTAAGAATTTTACAAACATTTGTTCTTTAAACAAATCATTGAATATTGAATAAATAGCTATTAATCCAAAATATCTTTATACAACATTGATATTTGAATTGGGTCAGACTTTGCCTCTTTTTTTTTTACTTCTTAGTCGAGTACATGATAGCTGCAATAATATAGCTCATATACCTCTTTTAGATTGGGCGGATAGACCTCGCGAGGAATCAAACATTAGAGGGTTTCATTATTAGAACTAAGTACATGGATGAACATGGATGAACTTTACGATGCTCGCTAAGAGGACCTTAATCATATTAAATAGTATAACTCATTCGTGGAGACGAATATCAGTTTTAATGTCACTTGTGTCGAATAACGCTAGGGAATCCAACTTGGACTTATTCGACACTTGTGACATTAAATTGATATTCGCCACCCCTCATAAGTTATTCTAAAATTATATCAAGCATATTGCTAATTAGCATTTGCCAAACGTGATGTTTGATATTTAATGGCTGAAAGTAGTCTACCAATATCAAAACAGTTAAATCCATAACAAACACGAATGAGCAATCCAAAATGTGGACACGGAGATTCTGACACTCGGTTTGGACTAGCCTAAAACTTGCACATTCGTACAATTGTTTAATTTTAGAAAACTGCCCTAACAAAACCTGTTTTTCATTTAATAATGATTTAATAATAGAAAACGGAAGTGAATAGAAGGTGGAAGTGAACATATTATGTCCATTGTTTTGTTTGTTTTTTTTCGTACAGCACTTTGACTCCTTACAAGATGTATATAAAGGTGAGCAAGTCCCTAACTAAAATATATAGTCAACAATCGCATAAGAGAGCATTTAAAGGCCCCACAATATTTCTAACACCACAAAAGTTCGCGAAAATCGACCATTTCAAATATGCTATAATGCTTTGTCAGTTTAATCTCCCGACAAAATGAAAAGAAACTTTGACTATGTTGATCATAGATTTGATTAGAATACAAAAAATAACAGGGCAATTCCGTTCTAAATCCCACTGTTTGATATGAATGTAGTCTTGTATTGTTCAAAGTAAACGGGGAACAATGTCATTTTTTTCAATCTCAAAAAACTTTGTTGTTGATTTTAAAATTTTCTAGTATTTAAAACTAGAGGCTCCCAGGAACCTGAATCGCTCACTTTGTATTCGATGATACTTATAAGCTGAATATTTTGCAAAGGACTGCTACTCTGTGGAATTATCAGTTTTAATGTTCTAAGGGAAAAAACTCCTATCAAGAAAGGTCTAACAACTTTGACCCCATTACATAATTTTTAGATCTTTATGTGCTTAATCATATGCAATTTTAATTTTTTCAAATATCTTGTATAGTGTTTAAAGATATTGGTCTAAAAAGAGCAAAATTTGAAGAAAAAAAAATAAGAAAAAGGGCGATAATTCCTTCAATCATTGTCAGATCTTTTTTCAAAACTTCAGGGCAGGAAGATCTTGATGTTTTGATCACAATTACCCTAACATAATTTTAATAATCTGTTACCATTTTTGAGCGATTTGCAAAAAACTGTAATTAACCCTTATGTTCTATTTTTAGCCTTGACGGCCATGTTTTTGTTGAATTAAAATTTCGAACGGTAGTGTTGTAGAGGATATACTATAGAACAACCCGACCAAGTTTCATTACATTTGACTAGGCGGTTTAAGAGAAAAAAAAATTGAAAAGCTGAACGACGGACGACGGACGACGGACGCCAAGTGATGGCAAAAGCTCACCTTGCCTTCGGCAAGGTGAGCTTAAAAAAACGTGAAAAACAAAAGAAAAGCGCAAAAGTCAAAAATCCGAAAGGGCAACGACAAAATCGGTTAACACGAACGAGAGCAGCTTGAGGAAACGCAAAACAATCAGAAAAAAGAACAGAAATCAACAACTTGAACTCGTAACGATAGTGAACTCCGGTGCTCCGGAAGAGTAAGCAGTACCTGTTTGCTACAGCACATCCGTCGCCCTGCCAATTTCTAATTCATGTGTAATGAAGACAAACAAAACCCTATGACAAACCAACATCTGCACTCGTCTTGGAGATTGAAATCCTATATTTGTCTATGAGCGCATGATGTCTTCCGTAAAATATCTTGAGTGAAGACAGCAACTGAGAAGCAACATAAGCCTGTGTTATCATTTTTTGTGTCAAACGTGACGCTCTACAAAGGAAATCGATGTAATGCTCGAAAGTTCTGAAGTAAAAAATTAATTGTGATACAAAAACTCCATAAGCTAGAGCCGACGGAATGTTGCTATACAAGAAGCATGAGGAGGGAAAGTTGGCGATTGGAAAGTTGTAGTCAACAAGTTTGTTATAAAGCTTTGTTGAAATTGTTGTATTGCTTGAGAATTTATTTTCAGATGTAGATATAAATATGAAGCAGAACAGGGTACTGTAAACAAACTTATTTTCGCGTGATTCGCAAGGAACACAAATTCGCGAAAATAAATCGTCGCGAATGTTCTTATTTTCATAGTAATATAACTGTTGTAACTAAGAATCGCGAAAATAAATAGCCGCAAAATCGCCCTTTGACCCAAAAACGCGAAAAAAGTTGTCGCAAAAATAAGTTGGTTTACAGTATTCCGAGAGATGATCCTTCTAAGGTCATCCCTATTAGGGCGTAGCTGCTGATGAAAGAGTTTTTAGCTCACCTGACCCAAAGGGTCATGTGAGCTTTTCTAATCACTTGGCGTCCGTCGTCCAACGTTTCAAAATTCTTCTCCTCTGAAACCGCTGAGCCAAATGTTACCAAACTTGCTAAGGTTGTTTTATAGTATGTCCTTTACAAATTTATCATTCGGATCTTTGATTCGTCAAAAAACATGGCCGCTATGGCTAAAATTAGAAGATAGGGGTAAATTGCAGTTTTTTTTTTGCAAATAACTCAAAAATGGTCACAGATATCAATTTTTTGGCAAGATAAAAGTTACCAGCAGGACTAGATCTACCTACTCTAACATATTCAAGAAGTTCCCACAACACATGTTGGAGTTAATGCCCCTTTTCTGATTTTTGTCCAAAATTTGCTGTACTTAAGCATGAGTGCTACAATACTATCATTTGGATTTCAAAAAAAAAAACATGGCCGCTATGGCTAATAATAGAACATAGGGTAAACTCTTTTTTTTTCAAAATTGTGATGGAAGCAAAAGTGATCAGCACATCAAGATCTACCAGCCCTGCAATTCTCAAGAAAATCTAATTATCCATGTAGGAGCTATTGTCCGTTTTCTGTTTTTTTCCCAAACATTGCACTTTTAAGCTAAATGTCTTGAAAACTAATAAAGTTATTTAAACATATTTTTGAAGGAGGTCAAAGTTTACCATATCTACAGCATTTCTCTATTACATGACATGTATATATGTAAACACGACGTAAACACGTAAACTTCTCTGACACCATAAGTCGAATTTAAATCGAACTTTGTCAGCTGTTCATGACGTACTGAGTGCATAAAACTCATGTTGGTTATATATTTTTATAGTCTCGAACCCAAACTCATACTACCAAGGTAGTGAGTCTGGGAAAACACCTATTGATTTCTCGTTACCACTAGGTGGCGATCGTTATCCCTTTTAACCTTTACCACGTGTGTATATGACGTGTTTAGCATACAAGATTCATTTCAATCTGAAATGAACCAACTTTAAAAACTCAACGTTTCATTGGTCTTCCGTGGTTTTTGACAACTGGTTCTGCAAAATCGAGAATCGGATTGGTCAAACGTGTATGGTTCTGTAATCAAGAATGTCCCAATTTTTAACTCCAATAAACATAAACAATTTCCAAAACCAGGTAGACGCCCGTGAGTACAATTTAACGATAAAACGATTTTTTTTATTATTAACAAAACCAACTTGTGTTCAAAAATGTAAAATATGATGTCTTATTATAAAATAAGAAATGCTATGTTATAAGAGAACAACTCACATCAATTCGAGAAGTTATCTCGCTGTTGCATTTGCATAAATTCACTGAACCATAGGCACGGAATTCTGAACATACGGTTGAGTGATTTTCGTCAAACACTATGATAAAGCCTGAAAGTACTCCGAACGTACACATAACAAAATAGGTAATGGGACTGTTCCAGACTCTTATCATCTATTGATAAGCGTCTGGGTGATCGAGACTAATATTTTTATTGTTTGAAAAACATGCTTCCATGATTTATTCAATATATTTGATTATGTCCCTTGAAATCTTTTCTTTTTCAGTTTTGAGAAATAAAATTAAGTTTTATAAAGTTTTTCATTCAATTTAATTTTAAACTATATTTTTAAAGATAAATAGATAATTTTATTTTATATAAAGATAAAGCAATATTTTCATATTGCTCTTCATTTATAACATGTAGATCTTTTCTAAAACATTTAAACATGTTGGTTGGTAAGAAACGTGACAGTTAACATTAGCGTTAAAAGACCTATTTGTGGACAGCCAAATAGATCACCACAAAGGCTAAATATTCCGCCCTACACACCTCCCCCCTTTTCCTTTGGTTCTTCATCCTTTTCATGTTCATCGCATGGAAATAACTTATATAGCGTTGCACGGGCGTAAAGCACCAACTCACTCAATCACTCATTCAATTTGGCAGTGTTGCAAAACATCTATAGTATATATTATGCAGCATTCATCTAAACCTTTTACTTTATGACTCTTTCAATGTCAATAAGCTTATTATTAAGGCATTTACATGTAAGTCAGGTAAGTGATTCAGCCTCTTGTTTGACGTCACTAGGTAAACTCTATGTTGTATTTTAAGTCCTGGCCAATGCAAAATGTCTAAAACTGCCATTTCTTTTTGTTTACTGTTTCGCGAACATTTATACTACATCTCTTTATCGTCTATTTTATCGGTTCATTTTCCTTTTAATTGAAACACTGATAAACCCTGCATCATTATTGGGTCAATGGGTGAATTACACTTATTAACATCAATTCACACAAAAAATAGTTCCCATCAATAACCATAAAAAACACTTTAAATCTGAAAAAATCCGATCTCAAAATTCAAAAATGTTCTATAAATAACGAAGAACAAACAATGGTAAAATAATTTCATCCCTTTCTATATAGAAACATTCCGAATTGCAATCCATCGCGCAAGCCCTGTGGAGCACAACTGATCTCATTTGGGATAACAGTTCAGGTTTTTTTTTTAAATTCCATTGCGGGCAACAATTGTATACTGAATAGCAAACTGATAAGGTGACTTTCAATATCGCAATGGTCTTCACTAGATTAAAACACTTCAAAACTTAAATGGTAAATTATTCGTCAACGTGCAAGAGTCATGACGATTCTTAAGCACGGGGCATCGGGTTATAGTTTTATTCGAAGGACTTATGCATAGATTATAACACAAACAACTAAACAGTAATAAAATAACATAACAGAGGTACACTTTTATTACAATGGTATCCTAAAGTATCATATTATCATAAGCATTGTTAAATCATTCTAAAAGTCTATTCCTGACTGGCTGGAACTTTCTGTATTACTCTGATATTCTTCTTATTTTCCTCTTATTCTGTAATAATCTTAACGTATTTAGTTACGAGTTTTCCTTTTGAAACCCTCTCCTGACACTGATTCATTTGCTTGGTAAAAATCCTAGGGATAAGCTTCGGACCAATTTCTTCAAGCTTCTCATGAAAATCTTATAACTTTGTTTTTTTATGAGCTGCTACTAAGGCGGGTCTGAACACATTCCTGATAGTCCTGCCAACAGCCTTAGCTTTTGGAGTCGAAATCGGACCTGGTTCATTTTATTATTTCTCCTACAAGTCATCACCACTTGAGACATCACGACCTTTGGAGTGTCTACCCTCTCTACTTGATTCTGTTTCAGACTCGTAACCTCGTGCCCCTCGTTTGTGGATCAACTACTGGACTCAATCAGGATGACAGCTTTTCGATTCAACATTTTTTTAGCATAATTATACTGTTCGTTCTAACATCCTTCTGCCAAACAATGTACTAGTATGTTCTTTGTGTGCTCGTTAAAATGTGCTTTTTTTGTTGTATTGTATGGGTACATCTTACATCTTATAAATATTACCGTCCCGTGCAGGGCCCGGGAGGCACATAAACCTGCAGCAGAGCCTAAGCTCTTGTCGTAAGAGGCGACTAAAGGTCTTGGGATTCTGAAGTCAGGTCATTGCTAAGCCCACAGAGCGACCAAGTGTGTACCCTAGGTGGCTGAATATAGAGTGGCCCTCGTCCGCAAGGTCTACAATACGGAAACCCTGACCGCTGATCATAGTGGGCCAACGTGTGTGGATAGTGCCACGCTTCATGCACATAAAAGACCCATTTGTGGACCACCAATTGCAAGTAGTGCACCACATAGGCTAAATTTCTGCCCCTACCCACCTCTCCCCTACTCCTGTGGTTCTTCCAAATTTACCATTCCTTTGTTTCCTACCAAACCCCATATTTCATTTATCATCATCATTTCATGTTCATTTTATCATCCTGCCTGTAAATAACCTATATACATGGGCGTAAAACACCAACTCATTACCTCACTCATTGTTTCCTACCCAGCCCCATATTTCATTTATCATCATCTTTTTATGTTAATTTTATCATCCCTTTTATAGCCTTCAAAAAAGCTTTGTTCTAAAATGTAGCTCTAACAGTTTACAATACAATGGGGATATGTTGTGAAAATGGACAATTTTGACGCTCTAAGGTGAATAATTCCTAAAAGAAAGGGTCCTACAACTTTGGCCATCTTTATGTGCTTAACAACATGCAATTTCAATTTCTCAAATATATTTTATAGTTTTAGAGATATTAAGTTAATTAAGTACAAAAAATTTTAAAAATCAAGAAAAAGGGCAACAACTCCTACATGGGTGGTTACATCTTCTTCAAACTTTCAAGGTAGGTAGATCCTAAAGTGCTGACCACATTAGCTTCCCATCAGAATTTTGATATTTGTCACCATTTTTGATTTATTTGCAAAAATCTGCAATTTACTTCATGTTCTATTTTTAGCCATGGCGGCAATGTTTTTTTTCAAAAATTAAAAGGATTGCTTTGTAGCACTCATGCCAAGGAACAAATTTTGGTTGCAATTTAACTTATTGTGTAAGAGGAGTTAACGACTTTAATACATTGAATAAATTAAAAAATGGTCAATTTTGACGTTCTAAAGGGAAGAACTACCAAAAGGTACAACCTTCAACTTAGATCTTTTTACAAAGTGTGCGTAACAATATTCAATCAATTTTTTAACTTTTTTCCAGAATTTTGATATCTGTCACCATTTTGGAGTTATTTGCAAAACAAGAGGCTCCCAGGAGCCTGAATCGCTCACCTGGTCTTGAGTCAACCCTTAACATGTAAACACTTTTCTAGAGCTAAATGAGCTGAACATTTAAGCAAGCAACAGCTTTTCACTATCTACTATAGTTTCATTCTATAGGCCAAAAACATGAAAAAACGTTATTTTAGGGGCCGTAACCCCTATAAGGGGCCATCTGACAACTTTGACTCAATGAAAACTTTTGTAGAGCTAAATGAACTAAACATTTAAGCAAGCAACAGCTTTTCTCTATCTGCTATAGTTTTCATTCACTAAGCCAAAAACATGAAAAAACGTTATTTTAGGGGCCGTAACCCCTATAAGGGGTCATCTGACACCTTTGACCCTATGAAGACTTTTGTAGAGCTTTAAGAGCTGAACATTTAAGCAAGCAACAGCTTCTCTCTATCTACTATAGTTTTCATTCCATAGGCCAAAAATATGAAAAAACGTTATTTTAGGGGCCATAACCCCTGTAAGGGGCCATCTGACAACTTTGACCCAATGAAAACTTTTGTAGAGCTAAATGAACTAAACATTTAAGCAAGCAACAGCTTTTCTCTATCTGCTATAGTTTTCATTCACTAAGCCAAAAACATGAAAAAATGTTATTTTAGGGGCCGTAACCCCTATAAGGGGTCATATGACAACTTCGACCCTATGAAGACTTTTGTAGAGCTTAAAGAGCTGAACATTTAAGCAAGCAACAGCTTCTCTCTATCTACTATAGTTTTCATTCCATAGGCCAAAAATATGAAAAAACGTTATTTTAGGGGCCATAACCCCTGTAAGGGGCCATCTGACAACTTTGACCCAATGAAAACTTTTGTAGAGCTTAAAGAGCTGAAAATTTAAGCAAGCAACAGCTTCTCTCTATCTGCTATAGTTTTTATTCCATAGGCCATAAATATGAAAAAACGTTATTTTAGGGGCTGAAACCCCTATAAGGGTTCATCTGACAACTTCGACCCTATGGAGACTTTTGTAGAGCTAAATGAGCTGAACATTTAAGCAAGCAACAACTTTTCTCTATCTGTAATAGTTTTCATTCTATAGGCCAAAAACATGAAAAAATGCTATTTTTCACCTTTAAGGGGCCGTAACTCCTATAAGGGGTCATCTGACAACTTCGACTCAATGGAGACTTTTGTAGGGCTTTTGATGCTGAAGCAGTAAGGTGGCATCAGATTTCATCTATCTCTTATACTTTTTGATTAACAAGCCAAAAACAGTAGTCTGACCCCCCTAGTCTATTTTTAGTAACGGCGGCCATGTTGTTTGGACGGCGGTCACCATTTGTGCAATCTTGGTAGAAGACATCCCATAGATGAAGTGTGCAAAGTTTCAAAGCAATCCCTTCAGTCGTTTCAGAGGAGAAGATTTTCAAAGAAAAGTTAACGACGACGACGGACGACGACGACAGACGACGACGGACGACGACGACGACGGACGCCAAGTGATGGCAATAGCTCACCTGGACCTTCGGTCCAGGTGAGCTAAAAAGTACAATTTACCCCTATGTTCTATTTTAAGCCATGTCGGCCATGTTTTTTTACGAATCAAAAATCCAAACGATAGTTTTGTAGCACATATACCAATAAACAACTGTACGAAGTTTGCTTGCAATTAACTTATGGTGTCAGAGGAGTTAACGTTTGAAAAAGTTTACGGACGACAGACGCCAAGTGATGGCAATAGCTCACCTGACCGTTTGGCTCAGGTGAGTTAAAAATGGCTCACCACTCGAGAAAATCCACTGTCGATGTGTGATTCTAGGGCTTTGTCGCTGGACATTTGGACATAAAATTATTCAAAATAGACTAATTGAAACGCCGATGAACCGTTTTCGGTAAAATATATCCGCTAAGCGGAAAAAATAAACATGTTCGGATCCGAGTCGTGCGTTTCTTGTTAAAATAAATTAGGTGGGACTGAAATCGAAGTTGAATGGAAGGTAGATATCTCTGCAGAAAGTTCCATTTTTTTTACCTAAAAGATGGGATGGGATTTACAAGCAATGCTGAAAAATCTCTATCGTCCAATCCGAGATTGTGAAAAGCAAATCGTATATGCATGCACCAGATATTTTCATCAACAGATTAAGACAAATTGGGATGGGACTTACAAACCATGGTGAGAAATCTCTATTGTCCAATTTTACTAAAAGGCCCCCATATAATAATTTAACAAGAAATTTGCACATTATCTAAATAATTTGGTTTACAAATGCAAGAATACGGTTTAGATCTGTTCTAATATCTGTACTGTCAGGCTCTACTGTCAGTTCTACAACTGTTCTAACCCAGGACACCAACTTTCATAAAATATTCTGGGGCAAAACTGTCATAAACTGTCCCAGCCCCTGAAACTTGTAGAACTGTTGTAGGCCTTGACAACTTAGAACGTTTATCCCTGGCATCTAAGGACACCTTTAGTCTTTGACAGTTCTGCGCCCTGATACTTTGAAGAATACACAAAAATTGAGTGGTATTAATTCGACAAATATCATTTCAGGACTAAGACAGTGGGGGGTCTGGGTTCTTGCTGCTAGACGATGTTAATTAAAAATCCCCAGAGTTCTTATCATATCCTACTAACTTTTTTGTTCTTCATTTGCGATAATGCTTTTTGCTCGGAACGGTCAGTAAAAAGACAATAAACCTTCAATTATAATTTTTAATATACTTTTCACAAGTAAGTGGAAATTGTATATTCCATTCACAAAATCTTAAGCAATAATCTTCACTTTTTATGTTTAAAACTAGATTTATTACATAGATTATAATTATATCCGTAGCTCAATTCAAGCCTCAAACCACAGAGAAGTAAAAAAAAAACACTATAAAGCAGGCATACTATACATGATCCTCTGAACGTATTTTTAAACAAAGTTGATACATATACAAGGAGAATTCTCTTAGTTTTGCAGAAACTTGGGAAGCTCTGCAATTTACGGCCGTGTACACGGTGTATATATATTAACTTAGCGGTTACGGTTACACTACAGTCCAAAAATGCCTGTGCATGACTCTTAGTAAAGATACGGACAACAAGAGAAAAAATAGTCATATCCCAGTCCGTTGTCTACCTTTTTACGCTTATCGTCTGGTTTCCGTTTGCCAGCAGTAAACGATGAACGGTACTGATAGTCTATAGTCTTGAAAAAGTTGTATTTTTTTTCATATATTCTGAGGGTACATAAATCTAAACATCATGTATTAAAATGTTTTCTGGGAAAGTGTCTGAAAAATATTGCCATAGTCTTACGAAATTGTATAAAGGGTAAGGTTCAAAAGGTACAGGGATACCACTTCAGAATTTCGCATAGTCATCCCTTTTTGGGACTTGATCAGGCATATCTAATAATCTAATTATTTGAATAAAAACCTAGGTTCAAATGACTTTATTAAATAAATCTATTTTATGTAAATCAAAATTAAAACAAAGTTCAGACATGAAATGTTGCTACGCCTGACCCGCACTTCGTCTATTCAAAACTTATCAGTGGTGATGTACCCAACGATAACCCATTACTTTTCAAAACTGACCAGGTTGACTAAACGTCTGTTTATTATATGTTAAGCTAATGATTATGCTACGTCATTTTTATATGCTAGTATGAGCGAATAATGACAAAATGAAGGAGGGTGCCGGTATATTGTTTAAACAAAATCTTTATTATCATTTTTTTTTCTTGAAAGCACTGATTACGAACCGATTGTACATTGCAGGTTGCTCATTTCTTCCCTTTCATTTCACTATAACTATTAGAAAGAATTCGATGAAATAAAAATATATGGCGAAAAACGTTTTTTTTAGGAAACAGAGAAACCAATGGGGCATCCGAATGTCAAAAATCCGAAATGAAAGAGACAAAAGCAGTAAACACCAACGAGAACAGGACGAAAAAACAGACAACATAAATCACAAAAAAAAACAAAAAAAAAACTGAAAAGCAATCAACAACGCGGACTCAAGTCGTAACGACAGTGAATTCAAGTACTCCGGAAGAGTAAGTTTATTATGTAACATATATGACAGTGCAAAATGGAACCCAATGACAGCTGCTGTGTTTTCAGTCGAAGCTTTTGAATAGATATTGAACATAAATTTCATGCAGACTGTGTCCGTGAATAGGATGTTTTATGTACAAACTGTAATTTCATTTTAATGTCAGCGGTTGTAAATTTATGTGTATATTAGATGAACACTGATGATGATATTTATTTAAAACTACTTTATAAGATATTTACTTCAGGTTTAAAATAATTTAGATTATTGCCATTATAACTTCACTATACACTATTAATCATGTACTCTTTTAGCTACATTGTGTGCGTTGAAAGGGCCAATTTTCAACCGAAGCAACATATTTTTAACGCTGGGGAGAACACTACACGGGCCAAATGTCAACATACACCAGAAAACAAGTCGAGAAATAATGAAGTCAGCACACTTTCAAATTTTATCTTTTTATAATATTTAAACAGGTAGTTTGGCATTACATTAATTTATCATATACTTAAAGTTAAAAAAAAATCACTTGGCGATAAACCTGTTGTTTATAAAGAAATTGTGTTCAAATCCATTATGTGCATTTACTGAACTTTACAAATTTGTCTCAATTTAAGTCATACACACTTGATTTTTTAAAAACTTCGGCCGAAATAAAAATCAGAAACGAATGTCCAGTGGTAAGTTTTACGTTAAATTTCGAATGTAACCGATTTATCGATCGTTTTTCATATACTATTTAAAAAAAGAATGCTATTTTGAGTTAAATTCAAAATGTGCATTTTCCCATGATTAACATGCATGCTTGCTCATGAACATATCATAAAAATAACGTTTACACTATTAATTTACAAAAATCAGACACGAATGTCCAGTCGATTTTCGACCGCATTAAATAACGTCCTTTTTCCATAAATGTCGAATTTTTAGCGTAACATCAAGTATGAGCGTCATGAAAAAAAAATCATAACATGCCATTTTTCATATCAGACCAATCCCTCAAGCCTATAGCTCTCGGTCTGATATCGTGACCTTGGGCTGATAATAGGTCCGATATGAAAAATGACATGTTATAATCCATATATCACGCCCGCTTCCGGTAATCTATCACACCCCTTTTCTTCATTTTTCGGAAGCCTGACGTAAATTTCCGGAATGCCGCTGTTTTTTAAGTCACTATGTTTTAGGTTTTATCAGCGTCAAAATTGGATCATCATGCATTGAGGCATCTTCGATTGATTAAGAAATTCTTTGTAACTGAAACCCGGTTTAAATATAAATAATCATATTTGTTTTTTCCCCTAGTCCAATGCTGAATTATATGAAAAATACATCATTACATGTCTTATTTTATATCTTACCCTTAATCACCCCACAGTCAATTATCATCCCTCGAGCTGTTCGGCTCTTGAGCTGATAAAATAACCTAGTGCTGATAAAGGGTAATATATAAAATAAGACATGTAATAATTTATACATATATAATATTGCAACCTAAGAGGGGATGCAAGATTAACATTCCCCAGCATACACTTAATAACGCAATATTGTTTACAATGTTGGTAAATGAAGAACAATCAACAATTATAACCGGAAAGCCGATACGTAGACAGAGAGCTACGAAAACTTTGCGAAAAATGGAGAAAAAGATTTTGTTTTATGGACCTGTATCAAACAAATGACTTTTTTGTTTATCAAAAACGGATAGTGATCAATTTAATTTTTCAACTCCGGGATTTGTCATTTTTTTCTCTCAAGCGCGATCGAGTGAGTAGAGCGCTTGTGCGCAGTCTCTCAAGAAAAAATAAACAATCAATCTTTTTAAAAAAATCAAGGTTCTTGTACATATATTGGGGCTTGCTCCTAATATGTATTGGTCTTATTATTTACCTTTGTGCTTTATTCACATTTTCAGTATGCGCACTTTCATATTGATCTAGTTCCTTATTAAATCTAAAACAAAGAGAAAAAGACAATCAAACAAAATTTGATTTTTGACATGTGTTTATGTTAGAATAAAAATAACGTGTTATTGTGCTTAGTGATTTGACAAGTGAAAAGAAATTGAAAGCAATAACCATATCATATCTTACCTATATTCTAATTTCTAAACAGTCTGATTATTTTTGTTTTTACTGCTAATCCATGTAAAACGTTTTATAAAACATTTTTAAGTAGACATTTTGACAACGTTTGGCTGTTTCTTTAAAAATTGATAAATTTATCTGTTTGGTCATTGTTGTAATATTTTTTGGCATTTTTTTTTATCAAATTTAATATTCTACCGGTTTTCCAAGTTTTCTACTCCTAGCGTGTCTGATGAAGGTTAATCCAGAAAAGCGCTTCACACGCAGTGAAATTTTGCTTTTGTACATTTATTAAAATCATTTCAATCTTTTTGGCACATATTCCAAATTCTTTCGTTTTTAATATCATTTCAGAGTTTGGCTTCAGTGCCGTGTGGAGGTCGTAAAAAGCTTCCCCGTGCTTCAGTTGTATACTCTTATATATTTTCGAGTACTGCAATATGTGTTGGAAAGACACAGTTTACATATTTCCAAAATTTGACAACGTTTTGCTGTTTATTTAAAAATTGATAAATTTATCTGTTTGGTCATTGTTGTAATATTTTTTGGCATTTTTTTATCAAAGGATGGGTTGCGATAAGACCCTTTTTCAGCCCACTGCAAAAGTAAAAAATAAAACTAAGTAAATTCTATCACAAAATGTGTTGTTGGAAAGGTTAATATTTCTAATTTTTGAAAATATACATCTGTAGTTTAAAAGCTTTTTTATTTTTTAGTAAATGGTGCTAGAAATGAACCAGCGCAAATGATTTTAACATTGTGCCTATGGGAAAGTGGTGCAAATGAGTGATATATATCCTTCCCGGAAGTATAGCCTTGCACGCGGAACCAGCTCCATATTTTATTGAGAAACTTGTTTTAACAAAATACATCTTTTGTGAAAGTTTCGAGCTGGTTCCGCGTGCAAGACATACTGCAAATTTAAAAAGACTATAATTTTTGAACTTGTTGTCAGTAGTTTAAAAATATACGAAATCTCTCCGTTTTCTTCGTTTTTCTTGAGACTAGCGGTCATTTCAAATTCAAAATTGTTCTTTAAATTGATGTTTATATATTATGAACAATTTATAGAATTGTAAACACTGGCTTCAAGTATATGAGCACAAAATTTAAATTTATTGAAGCCCTACCTTGAAATTTTCTTAAAATCAAGATGAAATTTTCATTCAAAATGGGTCAATTTTGAACACGATTTTCCAAGCTGTGTTGTTTCATAAGTATTCAAAAGTAGTCTTTCACAACAGTACAATCATTTTGCTACAAAATAAGGTGTAAAGTAACAGGCTATGAAATACTTTTCATTTTTCGCCTACAGATGGGCAAAAATAGGGCCTTATCGCAACCCATCCTTTAATATTCTACCGGTTTTCCAAGTTTTCTACTCCTAGCGTGTCTGATGAAGGTTAATCCAGAAAAGCGCTTCACACGCAATGAAATTTTGCTGTTGTACATTTATTAAAATCATTTCAATATGTGGATCGTGTCTTTTTGGCACATATTCCATATTCTTTCGTTTTTAATATGATAGAAAAATCGTTTACATTCGACATTTACAATTGAGATTTACGAGTGAGATATTTAAACTTGGGGTCCATTAAAGCACCTTTATTTCAAATATAACAAATATAGGAAAATTTCAGTCATTTTATTTTATTATAGGTGCATCCGAATGTTGGTCGGTCCTGCGGTTTTACTGTAGTCCGTCCGTACGTCAGTCTATCCGTAACATTTTGGTCAAGTTTATGGGTAAGGTTGATATCTTCGGAGGTACGTGGTGGTGGGTCAATGATAATTCACCACCAGATGAATGCAATTATAGTGAGTGTGTGTAGGTGTATTACGCCCTCGCAACCCTATTTGAAGGCGATGAACATCAAAGGTATGATAGAATTAACATAAAAGATGATTGGGGTGGGATGGCAAGCAAAGGAGCAGTAAATTTTAAAAGAAACACTGGAAAAATGGGAGAAGTGGGTAGGGACGGATGGTACACTATTTGGCGGTCCACAAAAGGGTCACTCTCAGTCGAATGTCCCATCGGTACCACTCCGCTTATTATAGGAAAACAGCCTCCAAAAATTCAGAAAGCACTCGGAGTTTATTCCGAATCGTCCGATTTATCTTCGAAATAAAACATTAAGTGAACAATAGAATGAGACAGTAGGTCATTTCCTTCGGTGTTGTTTGTACTTTATTATTAACTGGACACAAACGTTTCTTTGATCTCGCAAATGTTTTATATATGTGGAAACTGTTCAATCGGCATTCTTAATTGTTTCTGAGTGAATCAAGGTGTGAACCCTAGGTGACTGAATAGGTGAGCCCTCGTCCGCGGGGGTTGTCAGGTCTATTATACGGAAAAGTGACTATTATTTATTCCTTAAAAAGAATTGAAGTTTACATGAAATAATGACAAGAGGGTACTGAAACATATAACATGTATAAAACGTAAATTACTAGTATATACTACTTATACTGTGCTTTTATTTTGAGATATCCCCTAACTTTAAATACCTGAATCTAGAATCAAAATTATAAGTGTCGAATTTAAATGCAGTCAGAAAGGTGGTCAGAACGAGACAAAAGAATACACTCTTCAGTAAATGAGATAGAAATTGATTCGGGATGTTTACAGAGTAACTATGGGCATCAAAAAGTATATTAAAGTCACTTTGAAATAAAATATGATATAAAATATGTAAAATGAAATTAAATATCACCGAATTTGCATTGGTTTGTACGGATCACTAGCGCGTGCTACCTTGATGACTGCTTCTGCGGAATAATAACATTCATTTCGTGCAAATTTCTGTGCAAACACTTCATATATTTTCTTGGAATGTAATTATATACATTGAACGCAATATTTTGTAGTTTTATCGGTGTGTAAAAGCGTGGACCTGTGTGCACATTTTTAACATGAAGCGCTACCGCGCTTTATCAAAAATGTGCTTAGGTCCACGCATTTACACACCAATAAAACTACAAAATATTGCATTTAATGTATAAACAACAAAGATTCTGATCTTCTATGACTTTAATGTTTCATCCATCAAATTTTAATTTAATTACAGATTGTTCTGTAGCCTGTACTTTTGATTAATAAGCAACGACTGCAATGATATTTATTCTGTCGTTATCATTAATGCAATAATGTTCTCATTATATATCGTAACTATAGCGGAAGTGTTCCTAGTTTCAAAGCAATTCAATCAGTGTCTTCAGAGGAGAAGATTTTAAAAGAAAAGTTAAAGACGACAGACATCAAGTAATGATAATTTTGTAGATAACTGCAGCATTAGAATGTACTATTATAATACAATAAAGCTTATGACTTCTCAAATATGATAAAAAAGTGAGCATTTTCAGTTTTACCTGTTTCTCTCGTTTGGAGATTCCAGGGTCTGTAGAGTGAAGAGACGTGAAAACTGTAGATCGAAGAGACGTTTTATGCTTCTTAAGACGGTACTAAAAAAGATGTAAATGTAAACTATGTGAAAACAATTAATAAATTAATAATATTAATAACACCCAATGTTTAAATCAGTTATTGAAACTAATGGCTTTTTCCTATGCCCGCAAATTGATAAATCTTGGCAAATATCGAGTAAAAACATAGTTGGAAAGAAAAAAAAGGATTTAAAATAAATTTCCTAAACCCCCAAAACAAGAGCCATTTTGAAGCATCCGTATTAAAAAATCTTAAACAATCCTGTATAAAATTCGTCTTGAGCCAATATGTTCAAATGTATAAATATGATGATTTAAATAAAGGTCCTTTATTACTCATCTTTTGGCAAAAATCCAAGACTGCTGTCTTACAGAACAGTCCTTAACCAGCATAACTGAACTTCTTTACCAGAGTATAAACATTCAATTATAATAAGATCTTTGTATAATCCATGTTTGCTAATCAAAGTTGAACAGAAAATTCTGAAAAGGTCATACATTGGCTTTCTTTCATTTGCAACAGCAATTTTTAAAAAATCGTTAGTTCAATTTCTCAGTATGAAGAATGAAGGCAATTATGCACATGTCAAAATCATCATGAGTATTCTTTATTTTTTATTTTTTTTTATTTCTTCATATGTATTCCCCTTGAAGAAATTCTCCCTTCCCTTACATAAAATGTTTAAGACAGAGATATGTTTCAGTCGACGCAACTGAACACAATATAAATATTATACAAATTTAAAAATGTTAATGTTGAAAGTGATAATAGCTTTGTCAAATACTAATGTATGAATGGCAGAATGAAGCAGAAAATATTAAACATATAGTCGCAAAGGCTGCATGACCAACTGAAGTCAAGCTACAAGGCAAAAGACAAAGAGGTTAAAAGAAGTGCAAGAAATGATAAGCGCAATTATGTAGACAATCTGGCTAGTGAGGCAGAAAAGATAGACATTAATGGGGAGATGAGCACTGATTACAAGATCACACAACAACTAACTGGTAACAGAACTGCTTAAGCCAGTCAAGTCAAAAACAAACAAGGGAATGCATTGACAAAGAAAGAAGAGAAAGCAAAGAGATGGGTAGAACATTTTGAAGAGGTTCTGAACTGTCCAGAGCCAGATTAAGCAACAATTATACCATCTGATGAAAACTTCAATATAGATACATGCCGAGCAACTCTTGATGAGATATTGAGAGCTATGAAAATGCTGAAAAACAGAAAAGCTGCTAGAATTGATACCACCCATGCTAAGTTATTGAAATTTGATCTTAGTACATCAGCCAAAGTTTTACATCAACTCTTTCAAAACATCTGGGACAATGAGACTATACCATCAGACTGGAGTAAGGGCCTTATTGTCAAACTTCCAAAGAAAGGCTGTGATAATTGAAAAGGAATTACCCTACTCTCTCTATCGATCAAAGTATTTTGCAAGATCATTCTTAGCCAAATTGATACTGCAACTGACCTGAAGCTAAGAGAAGAGGAGGCTGGATTTAGATAAGAGCGAGGTTGCATAGATCAGATCTTTGCCCTAAAAAAAATAATAGAACAATGTATCGAATTGAACACACCCTAGTTTATCAACTTTACTGATTTAAGAAAGTCTTTGACAGTGTCAACCGAAATACTGGAAAATAGCGACTTTTTATGGCATACCACAGAAGATTATCACCCTCATCAAATGTTTTTTTTTACAATAATTTCGAATGCAACATAATACTGGAAAATAACATATCTGATCCATTAAAAGTAAACTCTGGTGTACGACAAGGATGTATCCTATTTCCTATACTATTCCTAATGGTAGTTGATTGGGTACAAAGGAACGCAACAGCAGTTCGAAACAGCATACAGTGGAACATGTTCAAACAATTGGAAGACCTAGACTTTGCAGATCACCTGGCAGAAATATCAACGGCACAGAAACAATTACAAGAGAAAACAAATGCCCTTAATTCCATTGCCAAAAAGACCGGCTTAAACATTAAAGCAACAAAGACAAAAGTTATGGTAGTAAATAAGACAATAAAAGAACCAATTACCATTGACAAACATGCAGTGGAAATTTTCGACGAATTTACGTACCTAAAAATTATTATTAGCAGTGACAATATATTCAAGCCATGTAAGCAAAAGCCCATGGAGCCTTTCATATACTTCAATCCATCTGGAATTCATATAACTTCAGTATCAACACCAAGCTGAAGTTATTCAACAGCAATGTCAAATCATTACTTTAGAATGGTTCAAAATGCTGGAGAATAATACAAAATGACAGATAGAAAGTAGAGGCATTCTATAACATCTGCCTCTGCAAAATCCACAGAATCTTTTGGCCCTACAAGATTACGAACATTCATCTGTAGCGGAAAAGTAACTGTCATAGTATCTCTGCAAAAATTCAACAGCGACGCTTCAGATGGTAAGGTCATGTGCTTAGAATGCCAAAATGAAAAGCTGTCCAATACAGCACTACACTAGACACCACCAGGAAAAAGAGAGCCAGGAAGACCTCGGATGACCTGGAGGCGGACCATTCAAGGGGAACTTCAAGAGCTTGGATACAGCTGGGGGCAGGCTCAGCATCTGGTAAAGGACAGGGAAAAGTGAAGGAAGCTTGTTGGTGCATTATGCCCCAACTGGGATGAAGAGGAAAAGTAGTAAGTTACTGTAAGTAGGAATGGCATATGCAAATAACAATGTTAACATTGGCCAAAACAGTCAAAAGTCAGTAGACCATGAGGACATTCATGTATTTCCTTGGCAGTGCGTCGCGTCTGACACAAAAATGTCTTACACAATTTTATGATGCTCCTCGGTTGTTGTCTTCTCTCAAGTCATTTTTATGGAATAGGCCTTGCTACTTTAGACCAAAATAATGGGACTTTTATCTCTTAAAAATTAGTGCAGATGTTGGTTTCTCTAGAATTTTTATTTGTCTTTCTTTACACGCTAAATTGACAATTGACAGTGCAAAGGGTGTGCATAAACACGAAAAACATTGAACTCTCCTGGAGCATCTGAGTTCACCTTTGTCAAGACTTAAGTTTGCGTTGTTGATGTCTAATCCACAGGCGTTTGGGTTCAGGATTTTTTTTTTATTAATAACGTGTATATAAAAATTTTCTTACTCGTCTATATACTATTTCCACAAGGCAAGAATGTTTGACAGTTCTAAAAATAGAACAAAATTTACCAATGGAAAACCCCCCTATTTTCTCATAGAATTAAAGGTTTTGTGTAAAATATTGGCGATTTTCTTAATCCTTTCAGTTTTATCTTTCAATTAAGCACATATATATCGCGAAACAATGTGCAATGACTTTAAATCTAACCTTTTTTCCTTCGAAGCAAGCCATAAAACCACCAGGGACGGAAGTAGATAAAAAATTTAAAGGGAGACAATATTCCGACACTTTTACCACTTTATGATTGAATTTGAAATAACCACATATCTTTTATCCTGTAAAGTCTTTTTGTAAAACTATGGTACACATAACAGGTCCTTATATAATATGAGCGTTTTTGGTAGTATACAAAATAATTCAAATAAAATCGTGACCATATTTTTCCGCCAAAAGATTTTGTTCGAACTCACTTAGATTTTACCTTATTTTAGTGTCACTCGGAAGTCCTTTTATTTGGCGGGATAATGTTTTCCTTGAAAATTTCTATCTACTTCCGTCCGTGGTGATTTTGTGGGTCCGGTTCGAAGGAAAAAAGACTAGATTTAAGGTTATTACACGTTGATACACGATAACTTTGAGCCCATAAGAGAGATAAAACTAAAAGGAATCAGACAATAGCCAATTTCATTTCGATGGAAAACTACTTCTATAAGAAATACGTAGATTTCCCAATGTTCTATTTTTAGAACTGTCAAACATTCTTGCCTTGTGGAAATAGTATATAGACGAGTATGAAAATTTTTGTATACACGTTATTAATAAAAAAAAAATCCTGAACCCAAACGCCTGTGGTCTAATCAATTGTTTCAGTGATTTTATGTGTTGTGTTTCTTTGTACTGTTTTCGTTCGTGATAGTTGGTTTTGTTGTTGTCCTTTCGGACTTTTGACATTCTAATGCCCCGGTATTTCTTTGCTTCTTTTATGCAAAATGAAAAGACCTTTAATTATTTATCTTTCCTGATTCCTATGCAACTACATACCAAATATCCAAGGTGAATCTTATCTTGTTCACCTAAAGCAGACATTAGAACACTTGTTACCGCCACGGCCCCCTTCAGAAACACAATATCTTAATTCCGCCTTCCACGGCCATTATTCTCGAACTAAGAAATGACAACAAAGTTCCAGGCAAAAAAAATTGATACGCCTGACGCGCGTTTCGTCTATTCAAGACTCATCAGAGACGCTCTACCAAAAATATTGAAAATGCCAAACACTGTATGATTATGAAGAGCAAAGAAAAAAAAAAAAACAAAACAAAATTAGGAACCAAATTATTACTAAGATGATCAACCTATGTCTGGGGTAGGAAGAACCTTAGGGTTTAGACAATTTTTAAATTTAATGAGGTTTATCTATTTATAAGATAAACCAGTTTAATGAAAGCGAGATTAAAAAAATTTCGATTTTTCTTCTCCGTAATTTACTATCCGTTGTTCCGGGTTTTATAATTTTATACATATGTTGACATTGATGGACGAATGAAACAAAATTTGTGTTTTTTAATCCAAGCAATCCTTCATTCTACCCTATAATTAGATGACAAATTTGCTGAATTTAAGAAGCATGTATATGGTGCGACATTCTCGTCAGAATTTAGGACAGTTGTTTTGACATTATTGGAGAAAAATTTGAAAGTAATCCAGCCAACATCGGTATAACACAGAAGGACATTGAATCAACAAGCATGGACAAACATTGCTTTAATATTTGTAACGTTAAATAATTTGAACCCTTCTGTTTGAACCATAGTAAAACCAAAGGAACCAGCCTCTTTCCTGGAATTGAATCATTACAACATGACCATGAAGAAAAAACGATAAAAGAAGAAAGATTGAACTCTGTCGCCTGTGTCGGTACATATATTTTACTTTCTGTCGAAAAACTAAGGAAAAAGAGAATTGAACTCTGTCTGTACATATCTTTATGTCGAAAACAGAACTTACTAAGGAAAAACGATATAAGAAGAAAGATTTAACTCTATCGGTACATACCTTCGGTCGAAAAACAGACCTTACTAAGGAAAAACGATGAAAGAAGAAAGATTGAACTCTATCGGTACATGTCTTTCGGTCGAAAAACAGAACTTACTACATGTAGTCAAGAACAGGAAGATGCTGATAGGGCCATCTGGTGCCTCAAGGAATCAGGATAAAGCAGGATTGTAGCATCTTCTTTTTCAATGGGGGCACATTTCCGAGATCAGATTTATAATTCAAGGTACATGTTTATGTTTAATTAAGAATAGCAGCTATAACACAAATAAATCTACTTTAACTCAGCTTATACCAGGGTAGTATATTGACCATTAAATTTTAAATACACGATATTTATTTTATGAAGTAAAAGTTTGACATGTCAAAATCTTGTCATTCACATCTTGTTTGTATTATGTCAACCAAATAAAATGACGGGCACCTGTAAATTGACGTTACGTCACATTCAAATCAAATCATTGATGTCATGTAAGCATGGTAAACGAAAACAATCCCAAAATGTACAAAACTACATAAAACATATACACATGGTACATGCTGTATTAACAAACTTTACATCAAACGTAGCTATTCTTTAAATGATTTTATTTTTAATTTAAAATTGAGTACTGCTCGTTATATTATATTTCAGTAAACCTTTCTGTTGTGTTCTATAATATGTTTTTTCGTTTGCTTTAACTTTGTTTTTGTTTTGCTTATACTTTCATCGCACTTGATAGCCTAAACTAGTGCATGAAGTGACAAGTCAAATCACTGTGTCTTCCCGTCCGTCTTTGAACCTCAGCTTTGAACACTTTGTTTCACAACGATTAAGAATTTTCCGAATAAGTACACACTGTCCTTATCTCCATATAAGGTTTAATTATTATAACTTGTAAAGCTATTTTGATTTGTTCTGCATCTAAAGGCTTAATATGAAACTACACATCTTATATTTCCCAGACTGCTAAACTGTATATTGAATATTACAGATATCTTTAGACGTTTTTCCTGCATTTAACGGGCTGGTCCTCTGATTAATACAAACGTACACAACATGTCACACGAGAAATGGAATGTTAAAATTGTCCTGTGGTGCATTACGCCCCCCCTCTTTTTTAGGTCATTCGATCATTTACTTCCTGTTTCAGACCCAGTCATTTTTGTTTTGGTATTTTTTACACGGGGGTTATTCAAGTTATAAAAATTTATTGTACAGAAACTGTATTCTTAAATTGAAATTTTGGAGTACCGACAGAAGAATGAATGCTGGTTATTCTTATTTATCATGTTTATTCGAATTACGAGTAAAATATTTCTATAGTAACAGAATGCTCCCCAGCCAAGACTTGTGATCTTTTTATCTGAGTATATGAATTTTCATTCCATACCATTTCAGCATCATTTAAAGGCATATTGTCTACCAAATTCACATATTTTTCGTCGGACTCTCCTATCTTTTGATGTCATTTTGACCGAAATGTAATGAAAGATAACTTTGAACATGTATCATGTTTATATTTAAAACCAATATTGCATTAAACTTGATTTATTTTGCTCACAATAGACCAACGTGTTTGATTATTTGTTTGTCTTCGTGACGACAAACATATTTTTAATGTATAAATTTAATACAGCCATCAGTCTGGATCTCATACATGTATGTTTCAGTTGTTCATTATAGTGACAAATTAAACAAATTCATTTACCGGTATATTGTCATTTTCTTTGTTTGGAGACTTTGGCGTTATCGTCGCCTTTAAAAATTTCTACACGGACTAAAACCTGAAACGAGAAACAGATAGCTAACAGCGTGCATTAACCGTAAAAGTGTTTAAGCAAAGTTTGACACAGTGTACATGATGCTTAAGGTGGGATTAGATCTCATGAATATGAATATTTTTTGTTGTTGTTGTAAAACTTTAGATTATTGGGTTTTTTTTCCGTTTTTAAATTAATAGGGTACACCGACTTTATTTTATTGTCGTTTATATTTTAAAGTTTAGAATTAGACAATACCAAGTTTTCTGTAGGCCTTTTTGTTAGTACACAAAATTAATTTCGTAGACAATATCCCTTTAACTTATTCAATTTGTAACATTTGTTTTCTGCATAATTTTTATGATAGTCAATTGATTGCGTACGTATTTTTGATATAACCATGTTTACTAAATTCCTATTATTTGCATGCTTTACTGTACATGTTGACAATACAAATATTTAACGACAAAAACATGAATGCAGACACTGAACATTTACATGAACTCATACTTCTTGGATTGAAACTATAAGCATGCCTAATTAAACTAGTGGCACAATAAGAAAATCTTACATATCTTCATTAATGCAAAACATGTTCAACCTTTTGATCGCTTAACAAGACAGTAGATAAGTTATAGAGATTCGTTCAGGCGCTGATTGATGAATTATGTTGTTTCATTCTTTCATACATAAAGTAGTGCATTGTTTTATCACATTGAAGAAGGAAATTATTCTCATCTTATATATGCTCAGTTCAGAAGAATTTAAGTCATTCAATACTTTGAAACATGAACAGTCCAGCAATACTAAAGAAGTATAGTCTACTTAGGTGGGAAATACAAATCATATTTATGGTTTCTACTATATTGAATAATTCAATTATACCTATGCTGATGTGTCCCTTATTGGCCCATGTTAACTCAGATTGATAGAATGGTAGATAAAGTGGGCCGGTGGGGTAAAGTATGAACGTGTATAGACACTTTCATTTGGCAATAAATGGGAGACACTGTTTTTGCTCCATGTGATATTAATTAAAAATTTCTAACGCTTTACCGTTGGAATTTGGTCTAAACCATCTCATGCATCCATGAGTGGTCGGTTCTGATCTGTTCTCGGATTGAATTTGGCCAGTGTTTTTTAGTACAAAATAAAATCCAAACTACAATTAAACAAAAAGAAATTGTGTCCCAAAAGAGGGCCAGGATGTATTTTGAACGTGTATAGACACGCCAATTTGGCAAGATAAGGGGACACTATTCTTTCCTTAATTGTACGTCGGGTCATATTACCAAAAAACTTTCCAACGCTTTACCGTTGGAAGTTGGCCTAGACCATCTCATGCCTCCATGAGTGGTCGGTCCTGATCTGTCACCAGATTGGATTTGGCCAGTGTAATGTATAATAAAAGTAAATCCATGGTAAATCTAAATCAAAAATAATATTAATTTCAATCCCATGTAATAAAAAATAATCCATGGGGTGACAAAATATGAGCTGGCGTACTGGAATATTGTGTCCCTCGTTCTCTCCAGGAACCTGAGAGGAATGTGAGCATCCATTGCCTACCAATGGTGCACAGACTTGTCCGTATATCCTAGTGATTGGCATTCTGTTTCCCTATCTTGTCAATTCCTCTCTTGCAGCTAGCTGTGGCCGTAATTAGCCATTTAATATGTGTGTGTCCGTATTTATACGCCAAATCATTGAGTCTTTAATTAATGAGGTTTATCTATTTATAAGATAAACCAGTTTAATGAAAGCGAGATTAATAAAATTGCAATTTTTCTTCTCCGTAATTTACTATCCGTTTTTTGTTCCGGGTTTTATAATTTTATACATATGTTGACATTGATGGACGAATGAAACAAAATCCCTCCATCCAACCCCCTTTTCACCGTTCAATATTTTTGCTGCTGTCGTTTTATTTTCTTTTTCAGGCTTTTCAAATATGACTACAGGAGCTCTACATATATACGGACGATGCAGTTTGAAATACACTTGGATTTTACAAAGATGACCATGTTAATGTTCATTTTGCTAGTTTCATTGACTTGTTTAAAATGTTACTTATATATTTATTTTTTCTAACTGCATACCACTAGTATACCAAAAACAGATTTTTAAAGTTATAAATTATTAGTTTTTCATTCAATTTTTATACAATTTTTGTGTTTGTGTGTATAAACTAATATTTTTTATAAAAAATCCTGTCACAGTCTACTAGGGCGGAATTTGGCAAGATAAGTGGACACTATTCTTTCCTTAATTGTACGTCGGGTCATATTACCAAAAAACTTTCCAACGCTTTACCGTTGGAAGTTGGTCTAGACCATCTCATGCCTCCATGAATGGTCGGTCCTGATCTGTCACCAGATTGGATTTGGCCAGTGTAATGTATAATAAAAGTAAATCCATGGTAAATCTAAATAAAAAATAATATTAATTTCACTCCCATGTAATAAAAAATAGTCCATGGGGTGACAAAATATGAGCTGGCGTACTGAAATATTGTGTCCCTCGTTCTCTCCAGGAACCTGAGAGGAATGTGAGCATCCATTGCCTACCAATGGTGCACAGACTTGTCCGTATATCCTAGTGATTGGCATTCTGTTTCCCTATCTTGTCAATTCCTCTCTTGCAGCTAGCTGTGGCCGTAATTAGCCATTTAATATGTTTGTGTCAGTATTTATACGCCAAATCATTGAGTCTTTAATTAAACGAATAATTTAAAGCTTTGATGTGTTCTCCAACACAAAAGCGGGCTAACCTCGGAGAATTAAAACTCCATCAGCAGTGCTAACCTTCACGGGTGTTCGAAATACAAATGTCAACAAAGTACCAGACAATTAATTTTGCTATGCCTGAGTGAGACACACAAAAAGTGTTTGATATCCCGATCTGACAATTAGAGCTATTCTGATCGGAGGTACTTGGCAAATAAAGCAAACACATCAAAAGTCCATTTAAAGATCATGAATCCATAAAAACAGCGTTTCATTGCAGGGTCATCAAAATGTAACACTATTAAAAAATAATGAGATGATTTAAACATATTTTATTCAATAAGAAAAGGATTGGATAGCAGGCCAAGGCCTATAAGTATCCTCTCCATAAAAAAAAAAATAATGAGATTTGGAAAAAGTGTACGCGACACATCCAACAATCAAGCGGCAATTCAGAAAAACCACAATGGACAACCGCCAGCAGCCTCCAACGAGGCAAGTAGGCGCTGTTCGCGGTTCGTCAATTGGCCCATGATCTAAATAAAATAATAATTCAAATCCCGTCCTAATTGTCCTTCTTAAACAAGGAACACTAAACCTCTTTCAGTTCTGTTGACTTCGCAATGTTTTGGCTAAAGTACCTAAATATCGTGAGCCAAGACGAATCAACTGGACCTATAATTTCAAAACAATTTATGGATTCAGTTGAGGACTATGCCACAAAATGGGCAAAAAAGAACAGGAGAAAGAATCTGACGTTTTGTCAGAATGGGTAAAAGCTGTGAGGTCATTGGTTTTGGAAAGAATCAATTCTTAAAAAGGCTCAATGAGCACTAAGGCAACATCCATTTTCAACAACGCTGATGTTGCCAAAACATTGTCCACCTTACATGACAAATATGTTGTTAAACCTGCAGACAAAGCACCAAATAACATCATTTTTGTGTGCAAGAAACAATATATTGACTGTTTGACAGATAAATTGGGGGTTGGTTGTACCGACAATAGCATCACATACACGGCTACAACACTGTCTAAGGAGGAAATCATTGACAATCACAAATCTGTCATTTCCTCCTTCGGCCTTTTTGTTGGTGGCAATAATGATGACATTCCATCCCTGTATTGGATTCCTAAACTACATAAAAATCCATACAAACAGCGCTTCATTACAGGGCCATCCAAATGTACAACTAAGCCTCTTTCAGTTCTGTTGACTTAATACTTACGGCAATAAAATCGATGTCGATCAAATGTGGATCCTGAAGAATTCGAAAGAACTGTTGGAGATTCTTTACTGGAAATCAGATTCATCTTGCAACAGCATCAAAACTTTCGATTTCTCCACGCTTTACACTTCTTTTCCGCATGAACATCCCAAATCACGATTGGAACAGCTGATTAAATGCAGCTTTTTCAAAAAGAATGGAAAACGCAGGTACAAATTTTTGGTAGTCGATTAAAGTAAGACTTACTTTGTCATCGATGAGTCTAAGAACAAGAGGCTCCCAGGAGCCTGAATCGCTCACCTGAACTACACAGATATACATATTTTTAGATATAATTTGCTTAACCATATGCGATTTAAATTTCTGAAATATCTTATAAAGTTTTCAAGATAAAGGGCTTAATAAGTGCAAAATTTGGCAAAATTACCCAAAAGGGCAATACCTCCCACTTCAGCAGTAGGATCTTTTTCAAATTTCAGGACAGGTAGATCTTAATATGCTGATCACTTTTGATTCTTGCACAATTTTGATATCTGAAACCCCAACTGTATGTGATTAGGTTTGTCAGTTACCTGTCCAAAGTCGGTGGTTTCTGCCTGGTACTCCGGTTTCCTCCACCATTAAAACTGACCGTCCTACATGGCCAAGGTGCGTCGATAAAGGGCGTTAAACACCAACAAACACACACACACACACACACACACACACACTCACCCACACACACACACACACACTATATCTGAAACATTTTTGAGTAATTAGAAAAAACTGCAATTCACCCCAATGTTCAATTTTTAGCCATGGCGGCCATGTTTTTTGACAAATCAAAACTCTGAACAATAGAGTTGTAGCAAATATGCTAATAAACAAGTGTACCAAGTTAAGATGCAGTTGGTCTTACGGTGTCAGACAAGTTAATCTTTGAAATTCAGGGGAAATAACTGAAAAAAGGTATATTATGTCGCTTTAAGGGAAATAACTCCTAAAAGAAATGGTCCTACAGCTTTGAATAAATGACTTAAAATGTAGATATTTTTAATCATATGCTTTTTAAATTTTTGAAATATCTTGTCTAGTTTTCAAGATCTAGGGCTAAATAAGTGAAAAAAAAGTCCAGAATAAGGGCAATTACTCCTACATCGATTGTTGGATCCTCTTGAAAATTTCAAAGTTGGTAGATCTTGAGCTCCTTAACACTTTTACAATTGCCAGAAATTTGATATCTGTCACTGTTTTGGAGTTATTAGCAAAAAACTGCAATTTACCCCTATGTTCTATTTTTAGCCCTAGCGGCAATATTTTTTATGAATCAAATATCCAAACGATAGAATTGTAGCAAATATGATATTAAACATTTGTGCCAAATTTAAATGCAGTTAATCTTATCGTGTAAGAAAAGTTAATCTTTGAAATTCAGTGGAAAAGTAATGAAAAATGGTAAATTTTGACGCTTTAAGGGCAATAACTCTTAATTAAAAGAAATGGTACTACAGCTTTGACCTAATTACATGTCATGTAGATCTTTATCAATCATATGCTTTTTAAATTTTTGAAATATCTTGTATAGTTTTCAAGATATAGGGCTAAATAGGTGAAAAAAATAAAAAATCCAGAATAAGGGCAATAACTCCTACATCGGTTTATTGGATCTTCTTGAAAATTTCTGGGCAGGTAGATCTTCAGGTGCTGATCACTTTAACCCTGCCAGAATTTTGAAATCTGTTACTGTTTTTAAGTTATCAGCAACAAACTGCAATTTACCCCTATGTTGTATTATAAGCCACAGTGGCCATGTTTTTCGACAAATCAAAAATCCAAACGATAGTATTGTAGCACTAATGCTAATAAACAACTGTGCCAAGTTTAGTTGCAATGGAACTCATGGTGTCAGAGGAGTTAACGCTTGAAAAAAAGCTAACATACGGACGGACGACGGACGCCAAGTGACGGCAATAGATCACATGACCCTTCGGGTCAAGTGAGCTAAAAAGGACAAATATACAGAAAACCAGATAGGCGACATGCTCAATTTTCTTATTGACAACATATTTGTTCAGTTTGTTGGACGTGTTTTTTCAGCAAACAATAGGGATTCCAATGGGCAATAATTGTTCACCTTTGCTTGCTGATTTGTTTCTACATTCATATGAAGCAGACTTCTTACATTGTACAATCTCTACTAGACAAAACAGACAAAAAAAGATCGTAGACTAGCGCTCTCTTTCAATCAGTTATATTGATGATGTCCTTTCACTAAACAGTTCTCAAATTGGTGACTTTCTCCATCTCATATATCCACAAGAGCTTGAGATAAAGGGCACAACGGACCTTAGGAACTCTGTTTCATATTCAGATCTACATCTTGAAATTGACTCTCAAGGAAAATTTTCAACAAAGCTCTATGACAAACGTCATGACTTCAACTTTCCAATCTTAAACTTTTCTTTTTTGTAGCAACATTCTGTCCGCACCTGCCTATGGAGTCTTTGTATCACAGTTGATTCGTTCGAGCTTCCGGAAGTTACATCGATTTCCTTGGCAGGGCATCACGTTTGACACAGAAATTGCTGACACAGGGTTATGTTGCTCCACGGTTGCTGTCTTCACTCAAGAAATTTACAGTAGACACCGTGCACTCGTAGACAAATATGGAATTTTTATCTCTCAAATAAGTGCAGATGTTGGTTTGTCGTAGAAATTTGTTTTGTCTTCTTTTACCGGATTTGACACACTGAATTGAAAATTTTCAACACGACGGGTGTGCTATAGCAGGCAGGAACTGCTTACTCTTCCGGAGCACCTGAGTTTATTCTGTCACGAGTTGAGTTCGCGTTGTTGATTTCCGTTCGGTTGATTTTGTGTCATATTCATCTTAATTTAAATTTGAAAGTTTCTGTTATAATATCCCCTAATGTATTAATTTTTGGAGCCGATAATATATCCGATGACGAGAATACTTAACTATTTTTTGCGTTCAATCTTTTATCAGAAGTAAGCAATATAATATTTAGCCAACGACAGCACTTAACTGTGGTGAACAGAAAAAAAAATACCTCCTTACGAGCACCTTCACTTGCACAAATACCTCCGTATTAGACTGCACGTTGCACATTTGCACTCAAATACTAAATAAAGGTAATAACAAAACTACCGAACTTGAATGATCAATCTCATAGTCCAGAGAAAATGACAAAAACAAATCAGTCATACCGGAGAACTGGTGGATCACAATGGTCCTGACTTGGTACAGGCATTTCAAACGAAATGGTGGGTTAAACCAGGTTTTATGGCGCCAAACCTCCCTCTTCCATTGCGATCTTAGGATCCGGTAATGACCATAGAACACAACATAGTTGTGAGACACAATAGGGATATTGAGGTGATCATCTCAGTACAGCAGACCAGTCAAACACTAATTAAAACAATTAACTATCATATCTTTTAACTCAATTTTGAACTTTTCTACTAGTGGCTGATAACGAAGAAAGAATTTTTTTAGTGATCGTATGAGACGTATTTTCTTATAGCCCTGCTTCAAAAGTCGGTCACGAAGAAACCGGTGTCTGATCAAAAAATCTGTGAAATGTGTGCAAGCTCTGGCATATCGAATAAGTTGAGAAATATAAACACCGTATGCAGGATAAGTAGGTATATTGCTCTGTAGATTAGGAAAATTAATAATTTGAAAATTAAAATCGTCTCGTTTATCGTAAATTTTTGTACTGAGATGACCACCTGGGTCAAATTCGAGGTGCAAATCCAAGAAAGACGTGAAGCAATTAGATTCGGTGGTCTCTTTAATCTCCAATTCCGGAGGATATATTGAAGGAATCCAACTACCAAATGAAGTGTTATTGACAGAAAGGACATCATCAATATATCTGAATGTGAGATTAAATGACCGTGCCTCTTTCATCTTCTTGTCCTTTACGAGTCCCTGAAGAAATTCAGTCTCGTAAGAGTATAAAAACAAATCGGCGAGGAGAGGAGCACAGTTTGTGCCCATTGGAATGCCGATTTGTTGTTGAAAAATCTCTCCTCCGAAGGTGACAAATATGTTGTCAATGAGGAAATCAAGCATACTGCAAACTTGTTCAAGTGTGTAACAAATTTTATCTTTGAAAGATGTTTTGGAAAAGAATGAAGAATTATAACCCAAAACAACAAAATTCGTTGAGTTTGAAAAGGCTTTTTCGAGAAGTTTTTTAAGGCGACATTTTAGTTTTTCGTGTGGCAAGGTAGTGTATAAAGTTGAAAAATCGAACGTTTTCAAAGAGTGAACCTCAGAAAATGATCTAGATTTAAAATGATCTAACAAATCTTTTGAGTTTTTCAAAATCCACATATGGTTAATTCCACTACGATTATAAATAGTGTCGCAGTATGCTTGTTGACCTTCTTTGACAGCAGACAAGATTTTAGTTAAATGAACGGACAGCTCTGTAGTTGAACATGATGAAGATCCAGCTATATACCTTTCTTTGTACGGATTTTTGTGAAGTTTAGGTATCCAGTACAAATATGGTAACTCTTTATGTTCCTCTTTCATTGGAATATTGAAAGAGGACATAAAAGAGCTATGGTTGGCTATGATTTCATCTTTGTTAAATGTAGTCCGTGTGTATGTAGCACTAGCGGAAGTATTACCATCAATGCCTAGTTCTTTTATTAGACAATTGTAATAATGTGCTTTACATACAAAAACTATATTATTGGAAGCCTTGTCTGCTAAGTCGATTCTTGAGTAATGGTAAAATAATGTGAATGAACAACCGGGAGACGGTTTTATATAAGGCGGCTTCAAGTCTTCTTTATGAATCCCGTGATTAATTTGTAGTATTATTGTTTCGTTGTCTCATGTTCAATTTGAAAAATGTATTCGCAAATTAATTAATAAATTTGTTCACACCAATAATTCAGGGCAAGTAGATATTAATGTGCCGATAACTTTTATTTTGCCATTTTTTTAAAAAAGTTTAGCATTTTTTAGTTATTTTAAAAAAAAAATGCAATTAGCCCTTATTTTCTATTTTTAGCCATAACGGCCATGTTTTTTTATTGAATCAAGAATCTGAACGATGGTTAAGTAGGGTGCATACTACAATACAACTACAACCTTACTAAAATTTATCATATTTTACCGAGCGGTTTCTAAGAAGACGGTTTTTGAATAGTTAAACGACGGACGTCAAATGATGGCAAAAGCTCTAATTGCCTTTCGCCAGGTGACCTTAACAGGTTTTTACTGAAAAATAAAATATACATATTTATCTTGAATTGAAAAAAAAATATAACTCGCCTAAACAAGCAACTTGCCTTAATTTTGTAATGAGGTCAGTAAGTAAACAAATAATAAAAGATAAAAACAATACTTGGAATAATAACGTTATCAATATTATTATTTTTGCCTTGAGCTATTATTTTTTGTTTCTTTATTCTTTATGTCGTCTTGTAACGATCTAATTTTTCATCTTGGTCATTTGTTTGTCGTCTAACGATTTAATTTCTGTGTCTTTTTCTGATATTTGTTTGCTGCAAATTCATAATGCCTTAATGTTGAATATGGGGGCAAAAGAAAAGATTTTAGAATTAGGGGAGCATGATTTTCTTTATATCAAGATAACAATTTTAAGGAAAATCATAACTCTTTTAATCACTTAACATGCAAAATAAAAGATACAACATGTGCAACATGTATAGTCCGTTTGAGTTTTAGAAATCAACGAAAAATGGCTTGTAAACGTCTTGCAAAATATTTTAACTATTTTAGTATGTCATGACTTTTTAATGGCATACTAACTCAGGCAAAACATTTCAAAATTTTTGCATGATTAATAAAAATGTTTTCCATAGACCTTAATAGTAAACAATGGACCAAAAATTCATAGAAATCCATTGGAGTACAACCTAATGACCAGGAACAGCATTTGCTCCGTATACCTTTAAAAATCCTTTGTTGAGCTACTTGGTCATCTAATCTCCTTTTGTTAGCCCTTTCAATTATGTTGAGGTGGACCCAACACCTGGCTGTTGCGTCAGATAACACTCCATTTTAGGTATTATTAAAATTGGTGAAACATTTAGCATTAGACCACATGGAAAACTTTTTTGTTTTAAAAGATAACATCTTGCATTTTGTTATCAGAGTTTGTATATTAATAAAAAGTTTCTTTGTGTTTAAAAAATAAATTTTATTTTAGAGACAAAAAAAATAAAAGAATTTTCGTTGATTTATAGAACTCAAATATGGACTACTAGGAAAAAAACCGCGAATTAGCAGCAAAATCAATCGTTGCATAGCTTAAAAAAATACATGTTGACCACACAATAAAAGCATTGCATTTGCATGACCACACATGGTTGTGCTAATCTCAAATTAAAGGTTGGCTGACTGATAGGTTTTTATAGTCGTGACTATAGGCTAAAGAGCCTCTGCAGCGACTATAACCTATAAAGGTAAAGACTCGCTATGTGCCATGGGTCGTCCAGCCCATGACACACCACCGCCAGTGTTAGCTGCTCCACAGTATCTTTTGTTATCGATGACTGCATGACCCGTCTTCCACCACGGGAAGGTACTGGTCGGAATTCTGGAAGACTGGAGGTTCTACGGTATTATTTAAACTTTATGTAAGTATTAGTTTATCATCTTTTATTGTTTTTTAACCCACCTGTAGATTAAACCAAAAGTCCAGCGGCAGGATAAGTTTCATTCATGCGCTACGCAATTTTATCGTTGAATCTTAAATTACCCATTTTGAAACTTCAAAATGGTTTTCATTTTTTTATCAAGTTACAATTTTTGACAATAAAACATTTTTTGCATACATTTTTATAGTCAACATACCGATATAATTTATTATATAAAATCTTTAAATATAAAGCATAATTAGTGGAAAGTTTGTGTTTTTATTTGTAGTTGTCTGAAAACAGGGAGAAAAATTTCAAACATTATAAAAAAGGAGGGTATAAATTCCGGAACGATGACGGCTGACGCGTTTCCGGATCAATTAATTAGGTTAATTAGCAAACTGCAGACATAATTGCATATGTGCTAATTAAATTTTTAAAGGGCACAACCATCCTCTATTTTTGATATATAAAGCTTAGTCGTAGCATTTGTTGTTTAGGCTGCAACCCGGCTAACAAAAAACGCTTCGTTATTTTAGTAGTTTAGATAATAAGACTATCAATTTTTAATGATCTATTTAGCTACAAAAGGTACAAATAAGCTTTGCAACCCTGTTTATTTTACGACTTTAGATGGTTAAAAAGGACCTTTTCGCAACCCATTCTTTACAGATGCAAAAATAATCAATATTCTCAACAATTTATTTAACAACATATGTGTTCTGTTTGGTGAATGGAATTGGCACTCTAATGAACACTTGTGGTGCCGGTGTTACATACTAGTTTTTCCCCATACTAGAATTTCCCCCCGGAAAAATGAGTATATACTGAGCTTTCCCCCCGAAAGATCTAGTATATACTAGAAATTCCCCTATTCAAAACCGTTGCAATATTAATGACTGTGAGAGTAAAATGCGAGGTTTTTAATATTTTAAAGATAATTACTTATAATTAATTTTAATGAATTTTAATTTATCGGTGTATTCTTTTTTATTAGTTATATCTATAGTATATGAGATCACAGGGACTTGGTCCCCTCTATCAACATTTTGTTAGAGTCAATTTGCGGCATATTGACTCTAACAAAATATTGATAGAGGGGAGCAAGACCCTGTGATGAGATGTTGATATTTGTAAAGATTTATGAAGGGAAACCCATATTGTCTGTGTGCACGATAATTGCAAATCTAATATTCTAGTATCTAGAGCGGAGACATAGAAATACACAGGCGTCTGTCCGTCTGTGCATCTATCACAGTCTATGAATATCAGTAACTGCTATTTGTAGGCTTTCGATATCTGGTGTGCAGCTTTGGGTATGAGTCTCTTATGGTAGAATGCGCTTTCAGGTCTATTGCTTATCTACATCTTCGATAGCCAAGGGTTATGATCCACTATCCCTTATCCTCTGAAGAATAGAGATAGCGGATCGTAACCCTTGGCTAGCGAAGATGTTTATCTAATACCCGACTTAGAATTATTTGCACTCGTGTCAGACAAAAGATTTATGTTTTTGTACTTTTATTTATGCTTGAAAACTGCACTTACAATATATGCTTTGAATATATTTTTAGAAACCTTTTAACTCCAATAAATAATTGTGCTTTTCTAACATGTTGACCTTCAAGGGCTAAGTTCAAAGCAGCAAGACTATTTTAACGGTTTTTCATAGCAATGTATTGCATGAAATTTTATTTGATTTAAATTAGAAATATCTGTTGTTGCATTTCGAAATGTAGGAAAGTGTATCTATATTACAAAAAAAAAATGCTGCGGGTGTTCTTTATATTTGCAAGTTCTGTATATTTTCTGAAATCTTATCTATTTCAAAATCTTTACATGTAATACTTTATAACATACTAGTTGGCTGAATGCCAATAGTAAGTTATCAAATGAAGAGCACAATATGAAGCAAAAAAAAAACAAATTGAGACTAACCCTTGTTTTGGATAATTATAAAGCATAATCAAGACAATATGGACTTTAGTTTTGATGGCAATTTTTACAAATACAATTAAACGGTACGCATTACACTTAACCGTCATTCTCTAATTTTCATCCGATTTATCAACCTCTCAACCAGTTGTGAAAAAATATTTCTCACCTCTAGCAGTCAGATATCTCATGAAAAACCATGACCTTTGAAAATGATGATTTTTCATGACATTTCACCTTTTTTTTCCCGTCAGAACTATATTTGTCTGATTTCATGAATATTTGAACTGTATGTACAGACTTTTCTTGTTCCGATTTTAAACTTGGTTTAGTTACTTCTTTTTGACATTTTACACATTTGTTGTTGTCTAAAATAACGAAAATCACAAAAACCTACATAATCAGTGGTACAAATTGTGTACAAAAATGACATTTTTTCGCATTATTTTACCAAATTCTTACAAATCCAAGTCGATAAAGATGTTTTTAAATTATTCAAGAACACATCTACAATTTTGGATTTGAAGTTACTCGCAGTTATATTGAGTTTCTTGGCCGTTTTCATACCTAGGAGTCTTTCATGTTAAACTGTTTTATCACGGTTTTTCATGACAAAAAACAGTGAAAAATCATAGAAAATCATGACTTTCTAAAAGTCATGATTTTTCATGATCTTTGAAAATTGTGATTTTTCATGACTTTGTAACATCTTGAAGTCATGAATTCCCATCACGAAAATGTAAATAAAAGATCATGGATTTTAATGACATTTTTCTTCTTTATATGAAGTCATGGTTTTTCATTACAATTGTTTTATTTTAATGTCATGAAAAATCATCATTTTCTAAGGTCATGGTTTTTCATAAGATATCTGACTGTCTAGAGAGAAATTTGTTCTCAGCGTAATTGCACGTGCAATTGATGAGCGACCTTTGGCAATTCCTTACCTGTTATTAGAGAAAAACCTTCTACAACTTAATTCTCGATGATTATGGAATTTCTAACATCGAGAGAAATAAATTTGATATTTTAATCGCTCGGCAAGCCTCGCCATTAAAATAATCAAATTTATTTCTCTCGATGTTAGAAATTCCATAATCAACTCGATCGCGTTGTAGAAGCTATATTTAATACATTATAAGAAGTGTAACATTGACATAGTAATAAAAAATTAACAAATTACAAGTAAGACTACACGGAGCCCATATATGAAGGGGGGATACCTCAGTATGGGTTTGCAAAAAGGGGAAAATCTAGTATAAACTCATTTGTCCTACCCAATTTTTAGGGGGGAAGAATCAGTATATACTGATATTTCCGGGGGGAAATCTCAGTATAATACTGATTCTTCCGGGGGAAAAGATGAGTAGGAGGAAAAACTAGTATGTAACACCGGTGCCCCCTTTTTACTGTCCCTCTAGTAGAGCTCCCCAATGGATCTAGGTCACTACAGTGTTTGTATTCCCAGAACGAGGCTATTAACTTTTCCCATGTGTTGCTGAAGCTGTATAGTTGGATATCCTGACAACTTTACCGCCTATTGTGATTAAATGTATTTCTTTACTATTGTATTATTGTTATATTTATATGTATTTCGTGTTGACATAATTGCCAGCACGACAGTGGCGTCGTCGACACTAACTTTGTGCAAAATTAAAATTCGTCTGCATCATCTACGTAACATCTTTGCGTGGGCGTTGAATCATAGTAAGTTATTGATTGAATCAGAAGTATTTTTTTTGACATTTTCTTACATGATCGTCTTTTCCTTTGCAATTAGATACAAAGGGAAATAATTTTCTCGCGATTGGAAAAATTCAATTACAAGAAATACGATTTCAAATATCAGGTGGCCCATGCGCTACTTCCGGTCCTAGCCATTACAGCCTTCGCTACGGAAGTCGGATTTTTTTTTGTTGACGTGCGCATGTGCAAACCAGAAACGGAATTATTTTTGTAAACACTCTGTTTATTGGTGTCAAAACACGGAAGTGTCATTGAATAGTTAAATAAATTAAATCTTCTTGCTTGTTTATTATGTCCCCGAACACGAAGTGTCGGGGACATATTGTTTTTGCTCGGTTTCTTATTATTATTATTATTATTATTATGTCCCCGAACACGAAGTGTCGGGGACATATTGTTTTTGCTCGGTTTCTTATTATGTCCCCGAACACGAAGTGTCGGGGACATATTGTTTTTGCTCGGTTTCTTATTATTATTATTATTATTATTATGTCGACCGAAACGCAGTTATTCGGTAGACATATTGTTATTGTCGCGTTTATTTTTTTTCATTATTATTATGTCGACCGAAACGCAGTTATTCGGTAGACATATTGTTATTGTCGCGTTTATTTTTTTTCATTATTATGTCGACCGAAACGCAGTTATTCGGTAGACATATTGTTATTGTCGCGTTTATTTTTTTTCATTATTATTATTATTATTATTATTATTATTCTTATTATTATTATTCTTCCGACTTATATTTGTCCGACCAATAACACTTGAACCGTTTTATATTACGGATCGAAACTTGGTATGTTGATACGTCATCATGAGATCTGTTGCGGTGAAACTTTTCGGAACAAAGATGGCTGCCATATCAAAGATGGCCGCCATTTTACGTAAAAAAAGTCGCGTTTTCTTATTTAAACAAAAATTTATTTTACGCCATATTATAGGATGACGAGTTGAGGCGTGACGAAAAAAATGTCGAGAAATTCAAAATGGCCGCCATTTCTTGTAAAAATTGAACATTCTCTGATTTTAACGAAACTTTATATTTAAGGTATATGAAGGATGGCGAGTTCATACGCGTAGTAAGAAATGTTGAAAAATTCAAAATGGCCGCCACTTCCTGTAAAAATGAAAAATTTTCCGATTTCCACGAAAATTTATATTTAGATGTTTCAAAGGATGGCAAGTTCAAAAAGTTAAAAAAAAACAAAATGGCCGCCACTTCCAAAAATTTTTTTTTTCAAAATTTTAACGAAATTTTTTTTTTTAAGAGTTTTGAAGGATGACCGATTCAAAAATTTCAAAAAATTCAAAATGGCCGCCATTTCCTGTAAAAATTGAACATTCTCCGATTTTAACGAAACTTTATATTTAAGGAATATGAAGGATGGCGTGTTGATACGCGAGGTCAGAAATGTCGTAAAATTCAAAATGGCCGCCATTTTCCGTAAAAAGTGAACATTCTCAGATTTTAACGAAACTTTATATTTAGGAGTTTCAAATGATGGCGAGTTCAAAAATTCAAAAAAAAAATCAAAATGGCCGCCACTTCCGTAATTATTGAAAATTCTCAGATTTTAACGAAACTTGATATTTTAGGTGTTTGAAGGATGGCGAGTGGGAATATGGAGTCAAATATTAAAAAAATCATTAAAATGGCTGCCAACAGTGTCAAATATGTCGTAAAAGATAAGGCAACGGTCGACATCTGCTATTGCTGGCAATGGCAATTCTAGTTATTATTATTATTCTTATTCTTATTGTCGCCAATTTTTTGTCCGCGTCATAACTAAAGAACCGTTTTATATTGTGGATCCAAACATGGTATGATGATACGTAACCATGATATCTGTTGCAGTAGAAATTTTCGGAACCAAGATGGCTGCCATTTCCAAGATGGCCGCCATTTTACGTAAAAAATGTCGCGTTCTTCAATTTGAACAAAAATTGGTATTACGGTTTATAATGGGATGGCGAATTAAGAGGTGACGAAAAAAATGTCAAAATTCAAAATGGCCGCCATTTCCCGTAAAAATTGAACATTCTCTGATTTTAACGAAACTTTATATTTAAGGTATATGAAGGAGTGCGAGTTCATACGCGGAGTAAGAAATGTCGAAAAATTCAAAATGGCCGCCACTTCCTGTAAAAATGAAAATTTTCCGATTTCCACGAAAATTTATATTTAGGTGTTTCAAAGGATGGCGAGTTAAAAAAGTTCAAAAAATTCAAAATGGCCGCCACTTCCAAAATTATTTTTTTTTCAAAATTTTAACGAAATTTTATTTTTAAGAGTTTTGAAGGATGACCGATTCAAAAATTTCAAAAAATTCAAAATGGCCGCCATTTTCCGTAAAAATTGAACATTCTCCGATTTTAATGAAACTTTCTATTTAAGGAATATGAAGGATGGCGAGTTGATACGCAAGGTCAGAATTGTCGAAAAATTCAAAATGGCCGCCATTTTCCGTAAAAAGTGAACATTCTCAGATTTTAACGAAACTTTATATTTAGGAGTTTCAAATGATGGCGAGTTCAAAAATTCTAAAAAATTCAAAATGGCCGCCACTTCCGTAAATATTGAAAATTCTCAGATTTTAACCCAACTTGATATTTTAGGTGTTTGAAGGATTGCGAGTGGGAATATGGAGTCAAATATTAAAAAATCATTTAAATGGCTGCCAACAGTGTCAAATATGTCGTAAAAGATAAGGCAACGGTCGACATCTGCTATTGCTGGCAATGGCAATTCTAGTTATTCTTATTATTGTTCCGACTTATATTTGTCCGACCAATAACTAATGAACCATTTCATATTACGGATCGAAACTTGGTATGTTGATACGTCATCATGAGATCTGTTGCGGTGAAACTTTTCAGAACCAAGATGGCTGCCATATCAAAGATGGCCGCCATTTTACGTAAAAAAAGTCGCGTTTTCTGATTTCAACAAAAATTTATTTTACGCCATATTATAGGATGGCGAGTGGAGGCGTGACGAAAAAAATGTCGAAAAATTCAAAATGGCCGCCATTTCCCGTAAAAATTTAACATTCTCCGATTTTAACGAAACTTTATATTTTAGGTATATGAAGGATGGCGAGTTCATACGCGGAGTAAGAAATGTCGAAAAATTCAAAATGGCCGCCACTTCCTGTAAAAATGAAAAATTTTCCGATTTCCACGAAAATTTATATTTAGGTGTTTCAAAGGATGGCGAGTTCAAAAAGTTCAAAAAATTCAAAATGGCCGCCACTTCCAAAATTTATTTTTTTTTCAAAATTTTAACAAAATTTTATTTTTAAGAGTTTTGAAGGACGATCGATTCAAAAATTTCAAAAAATTCAAAATGGCCGCCTTTTCCCGCAAAAATTGAACATTCTCCGATTTTAACAAAACTTTATATTTAAGGAATATGAAGGATGGCGAGTTGATACGCGAGGTCAGAAATGTCGAAAAATTCAAAATGGCCGCCATTTTCCGTAAAAAGTGAACATTTTTTGATTTTAACAAAACTTTATATTTAGGAATTTCAATTGATGGCGAGTTCAAAAATTCCAAAAAAATCAAAATGGCCGCCACTTCTGTAATTATTGAAAATTCTCAGATGTTAACGAAACTTGATATTTAAGGTGTTTGAAGGATGGCGAGAGGGAATATGGAGTCAAATATTAAAAAAATCATTAAAATTGCTGCCGACAGTGTCAAATATGTCGTAAAAGATAAGGCAACGGTCGACATCTGCTATTGCTGGCAATGGCAATTCTAGTTATTATTATTATTATTATGTCCCCGAACACGAAGTGTCGGGGACATATTGTTTTTGCTCGGTTTCTTATTATTATTATTATTATTATTATTATTATTATTATTATTTTTCTCGGTATTCTGGATCGTAAACTTGTCCACCTCATTTTTTCGACATCTCTTAAGGTAGGAAGCTGAAACTTCATATATCAAGAGTATGGAATGGGAGATTGTGCTTTTTGTATTTTTCGTCGAAATCGAACGACCCCTTATAGGTCAAAAAAGGGCCTCAAAATGGCTCCTCGAAACCGAAGTTGAATTTTACCTGGCATTTCCGATCCGGCAGGGGTAACACAAATTCCTTTATGGGGTAAGTGTAGACTTTCGATACCTTTCATTTAAAAAAAAAATTTTGAAAATCGGACTTACGGTTCTCAAAATTTTGCAAAAAATCGAAATTTAATTCTTTTGTCAAATTGAGTTATCTTTCTTGGAACAATATATGTTGTAATAGTAATGTAAAAATTCTTAACTTTGTTATTTCTTAATGAAAATTGGTTTACAAGGTAATAGTGGTATGCAGAGTTCAATTTTGGAATCGAAATTTTTTTTTGGGCCGCCGTTTTCAAAATGGCCGCCATTTCCCGCCAAAATTAAAATTACTCCGATTTTAATGAAAATTGGTATATAAGGTAATAGTGGAATGGCAAGTTGATTTTTGACATCAAAATTTTTTTATCGTCGGCCATTTTCAAAATGGCCGCCGTTTCCCGCCAACATTAAATTTACTCAGATTTTAATGAAAATTAATATACAGGGTAATTGTGGTGTGGGGAGTTCATTTTTATCATAAATTGTTGTTTATGGTCTGATGCAACAGCTTTTGGATGCGACTGTGTGACTTTTCTCGACCATATGAGATTAAGGGAGAATAATATCTTATATGGATGTCAACCAAAAGCTTCTCCGTAACGTTCTTAGCATTTCATTGAAGAGTGGCTCCATTGTGGAGGACGAGAGCGGTAGTTATGCTCGCTAGTCACCACAATAGTTTACAAGTACGCTACCAATGCTTGTAAAAAGGGTGCTTCAATGGAATGATAAGGGCGTCATTGCTTAAACAGGGTTCTAACGAAAGCCAGAAATATTGTCAAAGAGGGGTACGTGAGGGGACATGTATGTGACTCGCTTGCGATCACAATTAGAACTAGTTATTATTATTATTATTTTTCTCGGTATTCTGGATCGTGAACTTGTCCACCTCATTTTTTCGACATCTTTTAAGGTAGGAAGCTGAAAATTCATAAATCAAGAGTATGGAATGGGAGATTGTGCTTTTTGTATTTTGCGCCGAAATCGAACGACCCCATATAGGTAAAAAAAGGGCCTCAAAATGGCTCCTCGAAACCGAAGTTGAATTTTTCCTGGCATTTCTGATCCAGCAGGTGTAGGAAAAATTCCCTTATAGGTTAAGTGCGGATATACAATACCTTTCATTTAAAAAAAAAATTTTGAAAATCGGACTTACCGTTTTCAAAATTTTGCAAAAAATCGAAAATTATTTTTTTTGTAAGATTGAGTTATCTTTCTTTGTACCATATATTTTGTGATATTAATGAAAAAAATTCTCAACTTTGTTATTTCTTAATGAAAATTGGTTTACAAGGTAATAGTGGTATGCCAAGTTCAATTTTGGAATCGAGATTTTTTTTTGGGCGGCCATTTTAAAAATGGCCGCCATTTCCCGCCAAAATTAAAATTACTCCGATTTTAATGAAAATTGGTATATAAGGTAATTGTGGTATGGCGAGTTGATTTTTGACATCAAAATTTTTTTTATCGTCGGCCATTTTCAAAATGGCCGCCGTTTCCCGCCAAAATTAAAGTTATTCTGATTTTGATGAAAATTGGTTTACAAGGTAATAGTGGTATGCCGAGTTCAATTTTGGAATCGAAATATTTTTATTGTCGGCAATTTTAAAAATGGCCGCCGTTTCCCGCCAAAATTAAACTTAGTCCTATTTTGATGAAAATTGGATAAATTAAGTTATCTCAAATGCCAAGAGACATTGACAAAGAGGGGTACGTGAGGGGACATTTTTGTGACTCGCTTGCGATCACAATTAGAACTAGTTATTATTATTATTATTATGTCCCCGAACACGAAGTGTCGGGGACATATTGTTTTTGCTCGGTTTCTTATTATTATTATTATTATTATTATTATTATTATTATTATTATTATTTTTCTCGGTATTCTGGATCGTGAACTTGTCCACCTCATTTTTTCGACATCTTTTAAGGTAGGAAGCTGAAAATTCATAAATCAAGAGTATGGAATGGGAGATTGTGCTTTTTGTATTTTTCGCCGAAATCGAACGACCCCATATAGGTAAAAAAAGGGCCTCAAAATGGCTCCTCGAAACGGAAGTTGAATTTTTCCTGGCATTTCTGATCCGGCAGGGGTAGGAAAAATTCCCTTATGGGTTAAGTGCGGATATACAATACCTTTCATTTAAAAAAAAATTTTTGAAAATCGGACATACCGTTTTCAAAATTTTGCAAAAAATCGAAAAAAAATTTTTTTGTAAGATTGAGTTATCTTTCTTTGTACCATATATTTTGTGATATTAATGAAAAAAAATCTCAACTTTGTTATTTCTTAATGAAAATTGGTTTACAAGGTAATAGTGGTATGCCGAGTTCAATTTTGGAATCGAAATTTTTTTTTTGGGCGGCCATTTTAAAAATGGCCGCCATTTCCCGCCAAAATTAAAATTACTTCGATTTTAATGAAAATTGGTATAAAAGGTAATAGTGGTATGGCGAGTTGATTTTTGACATCAAAATTTTTTTATCGTCGGCCATTTTCAAAATGGCCGTCGTTTCCCGCCAAAATTAAAGTTATTCTGATTTTGATGAAAATTGGTTTACAAGGTAAAAGTGGTATGCCGAGTTCAATTTTGGAATCGAAAATTTTTTTTTGAGCCGCCATTTTCAAAATGGCTGCCATTTCCCGCCAAAATTAAAATTACTCCGATTTTAATGAAAATTGGTATATAAGATAATAGTGGTATGGCAAGTTGATTTTTGACATCAAAATTTTTTTTATCGTCAGCTATTTTCAAAATGGCCGCCGTTTCCCGCCAAAATTAAAGTTATTCTGATTTTGATGAAAATTGGTTTACAAGGTAATAGTGGTATGCCGATTTCAATTTTGGAATCGAAATTTTTTTTTGGGCCGCCATTTTCAAAATGGCCGCCATTTCCCGCCAAAATTAAATTTACTCAGATTTTAACGAAAATTGGTATATAAGGTAATATATGTATGGTGAGTTGATTTTTGACATCGAAATATTTTTATTGTCGGCCATTTTAAAAAATGGCCGCCGTTTCCCGCGAAAATTAAACTTACTCCTATTTTGATGAAAATTGGATAAATTACGTTATCTCAAATGCCAAGAGACATTGACAAAGAGGGGTACGTGAGGGGACATTTTTGTGACTCGCTTGCGATCACAATTAGAACTAGTTATTATTATGTCCCCGAACATGAAGTGTCGGGGACATATTGTTTTTGCTCGGTTTCTTATTATTATTATTATTATTATTTTTCTCGGTATTCTGGATCGTGAACTTGTCCACCTCATTTTTTCGACATCTTTTAAGGTAGGAAGCTGAAACTTCATATATCAAGAGTATGGAATGGGAGATTGTGCTTTTTGTATTTTTCGTCGAAATCGAACGACCCCTTATAGGTCAAAAAAGGGCCTCAAAATGGCTCCTCGAAACCGAAGTTGAATTTTACCTGGCATTTCTGATCCGGCAGGGGTAACACAAATTCCTTTATGAGGTAAGTGTAGACTTTCGATACCTTTCATTTAAAAAAAAAATTTTGAAAATCGGACTTACGGTTCTCAAAATTTTGCAAAAAATCGAAATTTAATTTTTTTGTCAAATTGAGTTATCTTTCTTGGAATAATATATTTTGTAATAGTAATGTAAAAATTCTTAACTTTCTTATTTCTTAATGAAAATTGATTTAAAAGGTAACAGTGGTAGGCCGAGTTCATTTTTGGTATCGAAAAAAAATTTTGGCGGCCATTTTTAAAATGGCGGCTAAAATGGCCGCCGTTTTCCCGCCAAAAATTAAACTTGTACCAATTTTGATGAAAATTGATATATAAGGTTATAGTGGCATGGCGAGTTGATTTTTAACATCAAAATTTTTTTATCGTCGGCCATTTTCAAAATGGCCGCCGTTTCCCGCCAAATGTCTATACACCAACCACTACTCCAGTAAAACAAATCACCACCAGTACCTCATGTAAAACTCCACCTGTCAAAGTTTTTCCTAGAAGAGCAAAGACAGAGGATTTTCTTACATTTTTATGTTTAAGAGGTAAATCCTTACTTTGAAATTTTAGAATGATTATATTATGTACAAGATTACAACAGTACAACAGTAAAGAAACACTTCTCTGTGGTTTTCTAGAAGAAAATTGTACAAGTGTATGTTTGACAAATAACAACAAAAATTAAACTTACTCCGATTTTGATGAAAATTGGTATTTAAGGTAATAGTGGTATGGCGAGTTGATTTTTGACATCAAATTTTGTTTATCGTCGGCCATTTTCAAAATGGCCGCCGTTTCCCGCCAAAATTAAAGTTACTCTGATTTTGATGAAAATTGGTATATAAAGTAATAGTGGTATGGCGAGTTGATTTTTGACATTGAAATTTTTATTTCGTCGGCCATTTTCAAAATGGCCACCGTTTCCCGCCAAAATCAAAGTTACTCTGATTTTGATGAAAATTGGTATATAAGGTAAAAGTGGTATGGCGAACTTATTTTTGACATCAAATTTTTTTTAGCGTCTCTTAGCATTTGAGATAACTTATTATATCCAATTTTCATCAAAATAGGAGTAAGTTTAATTTTGGCCATTTCCGACATTGACAAAGAGGGGTACGTGAGGGGACATTTTTGTGACTCGCTTGCGATCACAATTAGAACTAGTTATTATTATTATTATTTTTCTCGGTATTCTGGATCGTGAACTTGTCCACCTCATTTTTTCGACATCTTTTAAGGTAGGAAGCTGAAACTTCATATATCAAGAGTATGGAATGGGAGATTGTGATTTTTGTATTTTTCGTCGCAATCGAACGACCTCTTATAGGTCAAAAAAGGGCCTCAAAATGGCTCCTCGAAACCGAAGTTGAATTTTACCTGGCATTTCTGATCCGGCAGGGGTAACACAAATTCCTTTATGGGGTAAGTGTAGACTTTCGATACCTTTCATTTAAAAAAAAAATTTTGAAAATCGGACTTACGGTTCTCAAAATTTTGCAAAAAATCGAAATTTAATTTTTTTGTCAAATTGAGTTATCTTTCTTGGAACAATATATTTTGTAATAGTAATGTAAAAATTCTTAACTTTGTTATTTCTTAATGAAAATTGGTTTACAAGGTAATAGTGGTATGCCGAGTTAATTTTTGGTATCGAAAAAAAATTTGGCGGCCATTTTTAAAATGGCGGCTAAAATGGCCGCCATTTTCCCGCCAAAAATTAAACTTGCTCCAATTTTGATGAAAATTGGTATATAAGGTAATAGTGGCATGGCGAGTTGATTTTTAACATCAAAATTTTTTTATCGTTGGCCATTTTCAAAATGGCCGCCGTTTCCCGCCAAAAATTAAACTTACTCCGATTTTGATGAAAATTGGTATATAAGGTAATAGTGGTATGGCGAGTTGATTTTTTACATCAAAATTTTTTTATCGTCGGCCATTTTCAAAATGGCCACCGTTTCCCGCCAAAATTAAAGTTACTCTGATTTTGATGAAAATTGGTATATAAAGTAATAGTGGTATGGCGAGTTGATTTTTGACATTGAAATTCTTTATTTCGTCGGCCATTTTCAAAATGGCCGCCGTTTCCCGCCAAAATCAAAGTTACTCTGATTTTGATGAAAATTGGTATATAAGGTAAAATTGGTATGGCGAACTTATTTTTGACATCAAATTTTTTTTAGCGTCTCTTAGCATTTGAGATAACTTATTATATCCAATTTTCATTAAAATAGGAGTAAGTTTAATTTTGGCCATTTCCCGCCAAAATTAAACTTACTCTTATTTTGATGAAAATTGGATATAATAAGTTATCTCAAATGCTAAGAGACATTGACAAAGAGGGGTACGTGAGGGGACATTTTTGTGACTCGCTTGCGATCACAATTAGAACTAGTTATTATTAAGTCGCCCAAAACAAAGTTTGGGAGACTTGTTGTTTTGCACCGTTTCTTATTATTATTAAGTCGCCCAAAACGAAGTTTGGGAGACTTATTGTTTTTGCACCGTTTCTTATTATTATTATTATTATTATTATTCTTCTGATTCTTTATCGTAAAGTTGTCCTCCCTAATACAAGAAAACGGTTCAAGGAAATTGAATAACACTTGTTGGATTGGATAGTGGGTCACTCAAAGGCGTGTAATCAAGTTTTGAAAATTTCAAGATGGCCGCCGTTTCAAAATGGCGGCCGTCGGAAAAAGTGGGCGGAACATTTTTTTTCATCGGATCGTCTTGAAAATTGGTAACCTGGGTAAAGCGGGTATGCTGAATTCAAATCTGCGACCAGATTTGAAATCCGACTTCCGGTTTAAAAATGGCGGCCATTTTACTACACCCGCCCCCCTTAAAAATGTGAACTTTTTCCGATTTCAATGAAATTTGATTTCTATACATATTTTATTGTACTGAATGGGAAGAAAAAGTATCCAAGGCGATTTTGGGCGACTTGTGTGTTGGCATCCCAACACAAATTATAGCTAGTTATTATTATTATTATTCTTCTGATTCTTTATCGTAAAGTTGTCCTCCCTAATTCAAGAAAATGGTTCAAGGAAATTGAATAACACTTGTTGGATTGGATAGTGGGTCACTCAAAGGCGTGTAATCAAGTTTTGAAATTTTCAAGATGGCCGCCGTTTCAAAATGGCGGCCGTCCGAAAAAGTGGGCGGAAATTTTTTTTTCATCGGATCGTCTTGAAAATTGGTCATCTGGGTAAAGCGGGTATGCTGAATTCAAATCTGCGACCGGATTTGAAATCCGACTTCCGGTTTCAAAATGGCGGCCATTTTACTACACCCGCCCCCCTTAAAAATGTGAACTTTGTCCGATTTCAATGAAATTTGATTTCTATACATATTCTATTGTACTGAAAGGGAAGAAAAAGTATCCAAGCGATTTTGGGCGACTTGTGTGTTGGCATCCCAACACAAATTATAGCTAGTTATTATTATTATGTCGACCGAAACGCAGTTATTCGGTAGACATATTGTTATTGTCGCGTTTATTTTTTTTCATTATTATTAAGTCGCCCAAAACAAAGTTTTGGCGACTTATTGTTTTTACCCCGTTTCTTATTCTTCTTATTATTATTCTTCCTCTTCTTCTACTCCTTGAACTTGTCCGGAAAACAACTTTTAGGGTATAAGACTTAGCTTAATGAAACTTGGCACAATTGAAGAACATCATCCAAAGTTTTGCAGGAAGTTTTTTGAATTTAAAAAATGGTCGCCGTTTAAAAATGGCGGCCATTTCTAAAAATAGAAAAAGTAATAAATTTTGTCGGATCGTCATGGAATTTGGATATATGGGTAAATCGGGTATGCTGAGTTCAAATATGCAATCGAAATTTTGATCCGACTTTCGATTTTAAAATGGCGGCCATTTTTACTGCAATCCGGCTGGTTAAAATGGAAATTTTGTCCGATTTCAATAAAATTTGATATTTAGGCATATTTTATTGTACTGAATTGAAAGAAATACAATCCATGGCGATTTTGGGCGACTTCTGTGTTGGCATCCCAACACAATTATACCTAGTTATTATTATTATTATTATTATTATTATTATTATTATTCTTCCGACTTATATTTGTCCGACCAATAACACTTGAACCGTTTTATATTACGGATCGAAACTTGGTATGTTGATACGTCATCATGAGATCTGTTGCGGTGAAACTTTTCGGAACCAAGATGGCTGCCATATCAAAGATGGCCGCCATTTTACGTAAAAAAGTCGCGTTTTCTTACTTAAACAAAAATTTATTTTACGCCGTATTATAGGATGACGTGTTGAGGCGTGACGAAAAAAATGTCGAGAAATTCAAAATGGCCGCCATTTCCCGTAAAAATTGAACATTCTCCGATTTTAACGAAACTTTATATTTAAGGTATATGAAGGATGGCGAGTTCATACGCGGCGTAAGAAATGTCGAAAAATTCAAAATGGCCGCCACTTCCTGTAAAAATGAAAAATTTTCCGATTTCCACGAAAATTTATATTTAGGTGTTTCAAAGGATGGCGAGTTCAAAAAGTTCAAAAAATTCAAAATGGCCGCCAATTCCAAAATTTATTTTTTTTCAAAATTTTAACAAAATTTTTTTTTTAAGAGTTTTGAAGGATGACGGATTCAAAAATTTCAAAAAATTCAAAATGGCCGCCATTTCCCGTAAAAATTGAACATTCTCCGATTTTAACGAAACTTTATATTTAAGGAACATGAAGGATGGCGAGTTGATACGTGAGGTCAGAAATGTCGAAAAATTCAAAATGGCCGCCATTTTCCGTAAAAAGTGAACATTCTCAGATTTTAACGAAACTTTATATTTAGGAGTTTCAAATGATGGTGAGTTCAAAAATTCCAAAAAAATCAAAATGGCCGCCACTTCCGTAATTATTTAAAATTTTCAGATTTTAACGAAACTTGATATTTTAGGTGTTTGAAGGATGGCGAGTGGGAATATGGAGTCAAATATTAAAAAAATCATTAAAATGGCTGCCGACAGTGTCAAATATGTCGTAAAAGATAAGGCAACGGTCGACATCTGCTATTGCTGGCAATGGCAATTCTAGTTATTATTATTTTCCTTATCCATGAACTTTTCCGAAAGGATTGCTCGTAAGTGCTTTGTTGGAGTTCTATGAAACTTTGCAGGGTTATAGAACACCAAAAGGAGTTATGCAACGTAATGTTTAAAAATTCAAAATGGCCGCCGTTTCAAAATGGCGGCTGTTCTAAAAATAGCAACAACGACTAATACTTATCGGAACATTTTGAAAATGGGTTGTATGGGTAAATGGGGTATCCTGAGTTCAAATAAGAAATCAGATTTATGATTGGACGTACCGTTTTTAAATGGCGGCCATTTTTATAACCCCGCCCCCTGGTATTTTTGTCCGGATAACTAGTTTTAGATGCTTTGACCAAAAATAATGAAACTTTGCACAGTGATAAACCTTCATTTGAAGATTTGCAGGAAGTTTTCAGAATGTTCAAAATGGCCGCCGTTTAAAAATGGCGGCCCGTTACTTAAAATAGACCAAAAAATTAAAGTTTGTCTGATTGTCATGAAAATGAGTTAAATGGGTAAATCAGGTATGCTGAGTTCAATAGTCTGATCAGAATTTTGATCTGACTCCTGGTTTTAAAATGGCGGCCATTTTACTACACTCCCGCCGAGTTAAAATGTTAACTTTATCCGATTTCAACGAAATTTGATTTCTAGGCATATTCTGATGCACGGAATTGAATGGAATACTATCTAAAGGCGATTTTGGGCGACTTGTGTGTTGGCATCCCAACACGATTATTTTTAATTATTATTATTTTCCTTATCCATGAACTTTTCCGAAAGGATTGCTCGTAAGTGCTTTGTTGGAGTTCTATGAAACTTTGCAGGGATATAGAACACCAAAAGGAGTTGTGCAACGTAATGTTTAAAAATTCAAAATGGCCGCCGTTTCAATATGGCGGCCGTTCTAAAAATAGTAACAACGACTTATACTTATTGGAACATTTTGAAAATTGGATGGCTGGGTGAATGGGGTATCCTGAGTTCAAATATGAAATCAGATTTAAGATTGGACTTACCGTTTTGAAATGGCGGCCATTTTTATACCCCTGCCCCCTAGATATTTTGTCCGGATAACTAGTTTGAGATGCTTTGACCAAAGATAATGAAATTTTGCACAGTGATTAACCTTCATTTGAAGTTTTGCAGGAAGTTTTCAGAATGTTCAAAATGGCCGCTGTTTCAAAATGGCGGCCTGTTACTAAAAATAAACAAAAAAATTAAAGTTTGTCTGATTGTCATGAAAATGGGTTTTCTGGGTAAATCAGTTATGCTGAGTTCAATGGTGCAATCGAAATTTTGATCGGACTTCCGGTTTTAAAATGGCGGCCATTTTTACTACATTCCCGTCCAGGTTAAATGGAAACTTTGTCCGATTTCAATGAAATTTGATTTCTAGGCATATTTTATTGTACTGAATTGAAAGAAATATAATCCATGGCGATTTTGGGCGACTTCTGTGTTGGCATCCCAACACAATTATACCTAGTTATTATTATTATTATTATTTTTTTTCTCGGTATTCTGGATCGTGAACTTGTCCACCTCATTTTTTCGACATCTTTTAAGGTAGGAAGCTGAAACTTCATAAATCAAGAGTATGGAATGGGAGATTGTGCTTTTTGTATTTTTCGCCGAAATCGAATGACCCCTTATAGATCAAAAAAGGGCCTCAAAATGGCTCCTCGAAACCGAAGTTGAATTTTACCTGGCATTTCTGATCCGGCAGGGATAGGAAAAATTCCTTTAAAGGGTAAGTGTAGACTTTTAATACCTTTCATTTAAAAAAAGAATTTTGAAAATCGGACTAACGGTTCTCAAAAGTTTGCAAAAAATCGAAATTTAATTTTTTTGTCAAATTGAGTTATCTTTCTTGGAACAATATATTTTGTAATAGTAATGTAAAAATTCTTAACTTTGTTATTTCTTAATGAAAATTGGTTTACAAGGTAATAGTGGTATGCTGAGTTCATTTTTGGTATCGAGAAAAAAATTTTCGCGGCCATTTTTAAAATGGCCACCATTTTCCCGCCAAAACTTAAACTTGCTCCAATTTTTAGGAAAATTGATATATAAGGTAATAGTGGTATGGCGAGTTGATTTTTGACATTAAAAATTTTTTTTCGTCGGCCATTTTCAAAATGGCGGCCATTTCCCGCCAAAAATTAAACTTACTACGATTTTGATGAAAATTGGTATATAAGGTGAAAGTGGTATGGCGAACTTATTTTTGACATCAAAATTTTTTTAGCGCCAGCCATTTTCAAAATGGCCGCCATTTCCCGCCAAAATCAAACTTACTCCTATTTTGATGAAAATTGGATATAATAAGTTATCTCAAATGCTAAGAGACATTGACAAAGAGGGGTACGTGAGGGGACATTTTTGTGACTCGCTTGCGATCACAATTAGAACTAGTATATTTTTGAAACATAAATAATTGAAAGGCACAATAAATAAAGTTTTCAACATCATTTTGTGCCCGTGTTTACACTTGTAATTTTTTTTTTTGGGGGGGGAACTTTGACAAAACAAACATGGTTAAAATTGTAATAAACAAGTCAACAAAGAAAGAAATCATGGACGCAACTGGAATTTCAGAAGAAATTACAGACACATTGATTGAATACAGACAACAAAAAGAGATAACAATGACAACACTTGCCAATATTACTAAAGTCCATGCCTCAAAATGGGAAGATTTTGGGAATAAACAGGGGCCCCAGTAGCCCCACATGAAGAGTTGACTGATGTTCAGTTTCTCAAAGTTCAAAAAAGAGTCTAAACAAAAAGACGAGCAAATTTACCATGAATTGTCAATCCGTGATGCCAAGGTGGATCAGATAATGCAGCTCATAGAGGAATCTCGACGGGAACAAGATAATTTGAAAAATATTGTGGAAGATAGTAACCGTCATAGAGACAATGTTGAATGCCAGCTCCAAAAGATGCGACAAGAGGTCGAAGACAGAATTTCAGAATGTAGTGAGCGAATAACTCACATGACACAGGATATAGTCAGGAAATTGGATTAACTTACTGTAAGTGAAGATGCTAGCACAGTATAATTTAAAAGTGCATGTGACCATACATCACAATTCGATGGCATCGACTGTTTCCAGCTTAGTTGAGCAACACAACAAGGAGGTGAGGTTTGAAACTCCTATGCGGTCAAGGTCGAGCAAGGAAGGAGCCATTCAACAAAAGTCAAGCACGCCTAGTTTGCCTTCGAACATGCCAGATATGAATTTAACTCATCCAGGCTTGTCCCCAGTAAAATCTCGTGAAACAGACAATGATGACTCTTTAGATAGAACTATCACAAATCAGGAAACTCAGGGTGCCCACGGCCCTTCTGTCCAAATGGTAGACAGGGATGTTCGTCCAAGAACGACAGAGTACACAGTTGTTGATAAGCCAGCGATACCGTTATCAACTACTCCAGTGCAAGACAGGGATACACCCACAATTAATAATTACAGTGGACCCTCTAATCTTGCTTTTCCATGGTGGGTACCTCCACCCCCTGCACACATTTCAACACCAGGGTTGCCAAGTGTATTAAATGGACATGCCTCCTGCTCCGATTCCAAATAACAACTTGCCGATTCCCACCGACATCCACATGACTGATGATAACTTAAGGGGGCACCCTGCCCCAGTAGAACGATCAAGAGCTAGACGAAGACCTGCACGTCACAGACCCGATAGTTTGTCTTCAGATTCTTCTATGGATCGTAAATATACAAGGTGGCACGATGCCACAGGGAACCGAGATAGAAGCAAAAGTCCCCAATAACCAAAGATGCCTGTCTTTAGTGGAAGAGGTACCTTGACGTGGGAAGCTTTTATATACCAGTTTGAAACAGAAAAGACAGAAAAGAGATTATGATTTACGCATTGTCGAGCATAAGTATCATCCCGTTGATTTGGTGTATAAGTCTGATATATCTGGAAAGATTGGCCAGAGCAGGAAACTTCGCTCTACTTGGTGTGGCCCCTATTTAGTGATACAGAGTTTGCCACCATTATACAAGATCAAAGGACGAAAAAATCAGTCCATTGTTCACCATGACAGACTGAAGCGATGTGATGATAGGCACATTCCCACGTGGCTACGCCGTCTGCGCCATGATTTTTTCCAATATGAATGTGAATTAGACAGTCAGGTTGTTACAGAAGATGATACTTTGCCTTATGAGGAGGAAAATGTTGAGTTTCCGTTTGGTGTACAATACCCTGATATTTCGCAAAACGGTCGTAATTACGGTAAAACTGCGGATGTTAAAGTTGACACTGTCGAGGACTGCGGATCTGTGAAAACGAAGCATAAACCGGTTGTTTCAGAGAGGCCCCAGGCCTTCTCACCTCGGGTTGACGTTTCTGCTAAGGTAACGCAAACTGATGACCGCACGCAGTTATTTGATTCTGGGGGTGATATGGGTGATACAATGAGGCCCATGGCTTCGCATGACATTCAGTACTCTAGGTATGGGCAAAAAATTAAACGCCCAGCCAAGCTGGATGAATATTTAGTTAGTACAGTAAAAAATGGGTTTTTTTGTACCGAATGTAAATAAGTTAGTGATCCAATTTTTATTTGCTATGTTTTATATGACTTTTATTTTTAGCCATGGACGACGATGATGTCCTTTCCAATTGTGCTCCAGACTGGGAAGATGAAATCAGCAGGACCTGGTGATACAGATTGAATACCAGTTGGTTGATGAAATTGGTGTGTCAGACTCAGAGCAAAACATTTCAATCGCCAGTGCTTCTACTGGTAGGCGGGTTGTGCTTGTTAGAGATGACCAAGACTTCCCTTACCTGAGCGTAACTGTCCTGACAGACGTGTTGTCCTGGTTGCTGGGGCCCATGGCTCCAACCCAGTCTCAGCACGTGCAAATCGCATATGCTCTGTATGCAACAGTTCAACCGAGACAGGATCCGACGGCATGTTCTCCGGGACCACCTGCCATGGTTTTGGGCCGGAACAACCGCATGTTGGCAATGTCAAGTACAGGAGAAACAAGCTTCCTCGTTGGAAGTACGACATACCGAAGGCCACTTGATGGGCAGTGTGTTCGATGAGACAAACAAGCATTTGTGGTGCAAGCTGATGAACGGAAGTCTTGCTAGATGGTTCAGATGTGAGGGACTGGAAGAGCTACTCCAGTATGTAATAGACAGGCAGCTGTACTATGGTGTAAGAGGGAGTTTTTCACAGTTAGAGATGCCCTGGTTGCAGCTATTGCATGAGGGCCCATAATCAGTGGTCTCGCTTTGACACAGATGTCGATGATGTAGTTCCTTTAGCCATTAATGCACCTATTCCATCAGTTCGAGTGGCAACCATTACCACAAAGACGTCCGATTATGCACCTGTCAGTGTCCATGAAAAAATGAATATAAGGCCCTCGGCCTTCAGCAGCGACCTAGATGCCACCTTGCCATATGCGGAAGAGGCAGATGGTAGTAACTGGACGCCCACATACTGTCCTGATCAGTTGTGCCTATTACAGAGAGCTGACTCGGATATTGCTCCAATCCTGACATGGATTGAAGAAAATCATGAACCAAAGAAATCTGAACTTCGCCTTCAGGGACCAGGTACCAGGGCATTATGGCTTTGCCGGGCTTACTTTTGGCTGATAAAAAGCGTGTTGTATTACGAGTTTGTGAACTGTCCAGAAATAAAATTATGCCTAGTTGTTCCGGAAGCGTTTAAGGTGGAAGTGTTACAAAACTGTCATGATGTATAGTCTGCAGGGCATCTGGGACAAAAGAAAACCCTTGAGAGAGTGAAGCGGTCTTTCCTGTGGTATAACATGCGTAAGGATTGTGAGGAGTATGTCCGATCCTGCTCAGCTTGTAATCATAACAAGAAGATCAATGTAAGACCACGAGCACCCTTAGGTCAATTTCATGCTGGATACCCAATGGAGCGGGTCCACTTGGATATCCTTGGTCCATTCAATACCAGTAAAAGTGGAAATAATTACGTCCTTATGATGGTGGACCAGTTTACTAAGTGGGTGGAAATGGCCGCATTGCCTACCCAATCGGCCCAGTCTGTTGCCGAGAAGTTCATTGTCCATTTCATAGTGACATTTGGTTGCCCGCTCGAGATTCACACTGATCAGGGGCGGAATTTTGACAGTGATCTTTTCAGGGCTCTTTGTTCAGCGTTGGACATTGCAAAGACACGGACAACACCGTACCACCCTTCCTCCAATGAGCAAGTGGAGCGCTTCAATTCCATATTGTGCTTGGTATGATACGATGTTATATTGAAAACAAGAACCGCACCTGGGACAAGGATCTTCCTCTTTTATCAATGGCACTTCATTCCATGGTGAACAGACAGACAGGGTTCACTCCTAATCAACCCATGCTTGGACGGGAGACAATTCAGCCAATCCATCTGCTGTTAGGAATGCCACACCCTCAACTGGAGCAAAAGACACCAAATGAATGGGTCAATGATTTGGTGAAGAGAATGCAGGATGTTCATGATGTGGCACCATCAAAACTTGCGCACAACACAGGCTCGACAGAAAAGAGATTATGATTTACGCATTGTCGAGCATAAGTATCATCCCGTTGATTTGGTGTATAAGTCTGATATATCTGGAAAGATTGGCCAGAGCAGGAAACTTCGCTCTACTTGGTGTGGCCCCTATTTAGTGATACAGAGTTTGCCACCATTATACAAGATCAAAGGACGAAAAAATGAGTCCATTGTTCACCATGACAGACTGAAGCGCTGTGATGATAGGCACATTCCCACGTGGCTACGCCGTCTGCGCCATGATTTTTTCCAATATGAAAGTGAATTAGACAGTCAGGTTGTTACAGAAGATGGTACTTTGCCTTGTGAGGAGGAAAATGTTGAGTTTCTGTTCAGTGTACAATACCCTGATATTTCGCAAAACGGTCGTAATTACGGTAAAACTGCGGATGTTAAAGTTGACACTGTCGAGGACTGCGGATCTGTGAAAACGAAGCATAAACCGGTTGTTTCAGAGAGGCCCCAGGCCTTCTCACCTCGGGTTGACGTTTCTGCTAAGGTAACGCAAACTGATGACCGCGCGCAGTTATTTGATTCTGGGGGGGGGGGGGTGATATGGGTGATACAATGAGGCCCATGGCTTCGCATGACATTCAGTACTCTAGGTATGGGCGAAAAATTAAACGCCCAGCAAAGCTGGATGAATAGTTAGTTAGTACATTAATAAATGGTTTTTTTTGTACCGAATGTAAATAAGTTAGTGATCCAATTTTTATTTGCTATGTTTTATATGACTTTTTATTTTTAGCCATGGACGACGATGATGTCCTTTCCATTTGTGCTCCAGACTGGGAAGATGAAATACAGCAGGACCTGGAGATACAGATTGAATACCAGTTGGTTGATGAAATTGGTGTGTCAGACTCAGAGCAAAACATTTCAATCGCCAGTGCTTCTACTGGTAGGCGGGTTGTGCTTGTTAGAGAAGACCAAAACTTCCCTTACCTGAGCGTAACTGTCCTGACAGACGTGTTGTCCTGGTTGCTGGGGCCCATGGCTCCAACCCAGTCTCAGCACGTGCAAATCGCATATGCCCTGTATGCAACAGTTCAACCGAGGCAGGATCCGACGGCATGTTCTCCGGGACCACCTGCCATGGTTTTGGGCCGGAACAACCGCATGTTGGCAATGTCAAGTACAGGAGAAACAAGCTTCCTCGTTGGAAGTACGACATACCGAAGGCCACTTGATGGGCAGTGTGTTCGATGAGACAAACAAACATTTGTGGTGCAAGCTGATGAACGGAAGTCTTGCTAGATGGTTCAGATGTGAGGGACTGGAAGAGCTACTCCAGTATGTAATAGACAGGCAGCTGTACTATGGTGTAAGAGGGAGTTTTTCACAGTTAGAGATGCCCTGGTTGCAGCTATTGCATGAGGGCCCATAATCAGTGGTCTCGCTTTGACACAGATGTCGATGATGTAGTTCCTTTAGCCATTAATGCACCTATTCCATCAGTTCGAGTGGCAACCATTACCACAAAGACGTCCGATTATGCACCTGTCAGTGTCCATGAAAAAATGAATATAAGGCCCTCGGCCTTCAGCAGCGACCTAGATGCCACCTTGCCATATGCGGAAGAGGCAGATGGTAGTAACTGGACGCCCACATACTGTCCTGATCAGTTGTGCCTATTACAGAGAGCTGACTCGGATATTGCTCCAATCCTGACATGGATTGAAGAAAATCATGAACCAAAGAAATCTGAACTTCGCCTTCAGGGACCAGGTACCAGGGCATTATGGCTTTGCCGGGCTTACTTTTGGCTGATAAAAAGCGTGTTGTATTACGAGTTTGTGAACTGTCCAGAAATAAAATTATGCCTAGTTGTTCCGGAAGCGTTTAAGGTGGAAGTGTTACAAAACTGTCATGATGTATAGTCTGCAGGGCATCTGGGACAAAAGAAAACCCTTGAGAGAGTGAAGCGGTCTTTCCTGTGGTATAACATGCGTAAGGATTGTGAGGAGTATGTCCGATCCTGCTCAGCTTGTAATCATAACAAGAAGATCAATGTAAGACCACGAGCACCCTTAGGTCAATTTCATGCTGGATACCCAATGGAGCGGGTCCACTTGGATATCCTTGGTCCATTCAATACCAGTAAAAGTGGAAATAATTACGTCCTTATGATGGTGGACCAGTTTACTAAGTGGGTGGAAATGGCCGCATTGCCTACCCAATCGGCCCAGTCTGTTGCCGAGAAGTTCATTGTCCATTTCATAGTGACATTTGGTTGCCCGCTCGAGATTCACACTGATCAGGGGCGGAATTTTGACAGTGATCTTTTCAGGGCTCTTTGTTCAGCGTTGGACATTGCAAAGACACGGACAACACCGTACCACCCTTCCTCCAATGAGCAAGTGGAGCGCTTCAATTCCATATTGTGCTTGGTATGATACGATGTTATATTGAAAACAAGAACCGCACCTGGGACAAGGATCTTCCTCTTTTATCAATGGCACTTCATTCCATGGTGAACAGACAGACAGGGTTCACTCCTAATCAACCCATGCTTGGACGGGAGACAATTCAGCCAATCCATCTGCTGTTAGGAATGCCACACCCTCAACTGGAGCAAAAGACACCAAATGAATGGGTCAATGATTTGGTGAAGAGAATGCAGGATGTTCATGATGTGGCACCATCAAAACTTGCGCACAACACAGGCTCGACAGAAAAGAGATTATGATTTACGCATTGTCGAGCATAAGTATCATCCCGTTGATTTGGTGTATAAGTCTGATATATCTGGAAAGATTGGCCAGAGCAGGAAACTTCGCTCTACTTGGTGTGGCCCCTATTTAGTGATACAGAGTTTGCCACCATTATACAAGATCAAAGGACGAAAAAATGAGTCCATTGTTCACCATGACAGACTGAAGCGCTGTGATGATAGGCACATTCCCACGTGGCTACGCCGTCTGCGCCATGATTTTTTCCAATATGAAAGTGAATTAGACAGTCAGGTTGTTACAGAAGATGGTACTTTGCCTTGTGAGGAGGAAAATGTTGAGTTTCTGTTCAGTGTACAATACCCTGATATTTCGCAAAACGGTCGTAATTACGGTAAAACTGCGGATGTTAAAGTTGACACTGTCGAGGACTGCGGATCTGTGAAAACGAAGCATAAACCGGTTGTTTCAGAGAGGCCCCAGGCCTTCTCACCTCGGGTTGACGTTTCTGCTAAGGTAACGCAAACTGATGACCGCGCGCAGTTATTTGATTCTGGGGGGGGGGGGGTGATATGGGTGATACAATGAGGCCCATGGCTTCGCATGACATTCAGTACTCTAGGTATGGGCGAAAAATTAAACGCCCAGCAAAGCTGGATGAATAGTTAGTTAGTACATTAATAAATGGTTTTTTTTGTACCGAATGTAAATAAGTTAGTGATCCAATTTTTATTTGCTATGTTTTATATGACTTTTTATTTTTAGCCATGGACGACGATGATGTCCTTTCCATTTGTGCTCCAGACTGGGAAGATGAAATACAGCAGGACCTGGAGATACAGATTGAATACCAGTTGGTTGATGAAATTGGTGTGTCAGACTCAGAGCAAAACATTTCAATCGCCAGTGCTTCTACTGGTAGGCGGGTTGTGCTTGTTAGAGAAGACCAAAACTTCCCTTACCTGAGCGTAACTGTCCTGACAGACGTGTTGTCCTGGTTGCTGGGGCCCATGGCTCCAACCCAGTCTCAGCACGTGCAAATCGCATATGCCCTGTATGCAACAGTTCAACCGAGGCAGGATCCGACGGCATGTTCTCCGGGACCACCTGCCATGGTTTTGGGCCGGAACAACCGCATGTTGGCAATGTCAAGTACAGGAGAAACAAGCTTCCTCGTTGGAAGTACGACATACCGAAGGCCACTTGATGGGCAGTGTGTTCGATGAGACAAACAAACATTTGTGGTGCAAGCTGATGAACGGAAGTCTTGCTAGATGGTTCAGATGTGAGGGACTGGAAGAGCTACTCCAGTATGTAATAGACAGGCAGCTGTACTATGGTGTAAGAGGGAGTTTTTCACAGTTAGAGATGCAACTGTTGCTTTTCTATACTGAAAATTACAGTCCGTCTTCCCCTGCCGAGCTGAGTTTGGACCCGCCAAGTCATGTTGTTTGTGTTACACATTGGCAGATTGTTGCCACGTTAACGTTGTTGCGGAGGTTGGGTCCTAACTACCACCAAGAATTCAGGGAGCACAGGCATTGCTTAACATTTGAGGGAAGTGAAGTGACCGCTCCTCTTCAAGCCACCCATTCTACGTTTTTGTTTGTGGACAGTCATTTTCACATTGACCTTGTACTACAAAGAACCAGGATGGACTCCTTTCACCAATTGGAATATGTTGTATACCCCCATAGTGATCCATGTTTCCCTTTCGGAGTGGCTAACTATGTGTTCCCTACACACTGGAACAGATGGAGGGTTCAAGTCGGAGACACGGAAGGGTTATACGTATCGTTTGGTACACACCCACATGTAGCTGCCTGTGGCATAAGTAAAACTCAGTGGAGTGAGCTACGACTCTTGTCATTATATCCTAGATGCGTCGCTTTGGGCGAAACAGGATTCGATTTCACCACCAGATGTGATTGCCACCCCTGTACCACTCCTTTCCAATGCCGAAACAGAATGATAATGAACCAGAAGGAAGTGTTCCTGGCCACTCTAGAACTAGCCCGAGAGCGTAGACTCCCCATCATCCTGCATTGTAGAGATTCTTGGACAGGAGAAGCAGCACGTAGAGCACTATCCATCATCCAAGAATACTTCCTGGATCTCAGGTATCACCGTCATTGTTTTACAGGAGAACTTGCAGAGCTACAGGAGTGGCAGGCTTTGTCCAAAATAGTTTTTGGCATAACAGGGGCTTTCATGAGGAAAACCACAAATGCAGCACGTATTATACCACGAATTGCAGCTCATCAGCTGGTGCTTGAATCTGATGCTCCTTTCCTATCACCATTTTCATGCTGTCCTGTCAACCATTCATGAAATTTGTGGGATTTTCCACAGGCCATTAGCCAAATCAGGAACGTGCCACTTTCTATTCTGATGTGAATGGAAATGCCATGGACTTTTACGGCCTACCTAGGACAGGTGACCGTTTTGGTTTGGGGCCCTAGGCTCCAACCCTTGAATCAGAGACTGAAGAATCTTTATACTGTACAGAGTGTAAATATGTTCAGTTCCTGTTTACTATAACAGTTATAAAGTAATTGAATTAGGGAGATCTCCATTCAACATTCAGTATTTTTTGTTAAGTGAACGTTTTTATAGTTTTACTGCTCATCACCTTGTTGCAGTCAGTTTTTTTGGAGACATTTCTTTTCGCAACAAAGATGGGGCGGATGTGGTGCAGGTTCCCCCTTTTTACTGTCCCCTCTAGTAGAGCTCCCCAATGAATCTTGGTCACTACAGTGTTTGTATTCCCAGAACGAGGCTATTAACATTTCCCATGTGTTGCTGAAGCTGTATTGTTGGATATCCTGACAACTTTACCGCCTATTGTGATTTAAGGTATTTCTTTACTATTGTATTATTGTTAAACGTATTTCATGTTGACATAATTGCCAGCACGACATACTTATAGTGCGCCCATGTTTGCCTGTTTGTTTCTTCATAAAGAGACACTCTGCTCTAGCTTATGGAGATTACACATCACAACTGATTCATTATTCCGAAAGAACTTGCGATGGTTTCCTTGATAGGGCGTCACGCATGACATAAACTTTCTAACGCAAGGAACTTGCTTCCTTTTGGTCGTCACTCACGACATGTTGTGAAAGACAGCTTAAAAGGAAATCATGGTAGTCCCGAACAAGATATGGAATAATGAATCAGTTGTGATATGTTACCTCCATAAGCTGGAGTAGATGGAATGTTGCTAAACAAATGGAAAAATTGACGATGAAAAAATTGAAGTTATCACGTTCGCGAGAGAGCTTTTTTGAAAAAATTCCTTGGGTGACCTTTTTCAACTGTAGATTAAGGTATGAAGCAGACTTAATTTGTTTTAAAAAAAAATAATTTATTTAAGAAAAAAAGAATTTATATTTCTAAAATGTATCTTTTTACAAAAAATATTTATTTTAGAAATATTCATCTATTTACATGGTTTATTAATTTTAGATATTTTTTTAATATAATTTGGCAGGATTAGAAAACCACATTTAATTACTAACTTTGAATAAAAAAAAAACTTATATATTATTGACCTCAATTGTTTTTGCTTTAAATTGATCTAAATGTACCTATAGTTAATTTTGAACTGGTCTGACTTAAAGTAAATTTGGTCCGCTAGCGACCTAAAGTTCCCTTAAGTTAACTTTGGACTGCTCTAGCCTGTCCTAAAAATAGCTTCAGACTGCGTTAAGTTGTCCTTGTTGTGGACAAGAGCTGTCCGCATAGTTGACTGCTCTGACAAGTCTAAAGTTTACTTTTGTTTACTTGATAATGGGCCGAGGGTTAACTTATGTTGACAAGAAAAGGAACCAAAATGACTCCCTGAAGTTAACTTTTATACAGGTTATTGGTGGACCAATCCAACTGAGATAGAGAAAGTCACGTCGAGGATTGTTCAGAAAAATGTAATCAACAGTACAGGACTGTGAGGTTTTAAGATAGAACTAGGTTTCGATGATTTTGTCTTAATATTATTCAGAGAAGTCTTCTTCATATGATTGAGGAAAAAATATAAGGCAAATATGCACACGAAGTGTCCATAAAATTGTGGAAAATCTGTTGAACAAAAATGTCAAAAAATCTTAACAAATACTACGCAAAGTGAGGTTTAAAGATAGAGCTACAAAAACTATACTATCATTTTTAAACTCAAAAGGCTGAAACCAAATAAAAGAACCTACAGAGACATATTTTCCAAGAAAGCAAAGTAACACGTTACAGTGGCTGTGGTGAAAACTCTAAATTATAATGCATCACAATAAATAATTAAAAACCGCCATTTTTTTTCTTTAAAGAGCCAAAACCTATATAAAGAGTCATCTGATAACTTCAGTCCAACGGAGATTTTATAGAGTTAAATGAGCTATAAGTTAAAAACATAAAAAAACACTATTTTACACCTTTAAGGGGTAAACCCCAAGAAGGAGATATGACTACTTCGCCCAATGAGATGATTATAAAGCTCAAGGAGTTTTGCCAAAAAAATTAAACAACCCCTATTTCTCACCTTTAAAGGGCCAAAACCCATATAATTGGTCATCAGACAACTTTAACCCAATGGAGATTTATTAAGAGCTCAATGAACTGGAGGTGTTAGTAAGCAAGATATTCTCTCTGCTAGTTAGTTTTCATTCTTAAGGTCAAAAGCATGTAAATCATTTTTGGACTTTAAAGGGTCATAACCCCTATATGGGATCGTTTGACAACTTCGATCTTATGGATACTTTAGTAGAACTTTTAATTTAGAAGAACCCAAGTTCCTTCAGAAACGATCTATCTGTTATAATTTTCAAAGTTTGAAGCCTTTGAATGTGATTTTACCCTTTGTTCTATTCTACTTATAGCGACCATGTTAGTCACAAAATCATAAAGCCGAACACATGTGCTAAAAATCATACCCTGCATATTACCTAGACCAAGTTTTAAAAAAAAATCTCTACTGTGGTTTTGCAGATTTGGGGAAAAACGGACAGATGGCATGATTTTGCTCCAAAAAGACTGTTTTTTAATTTGCTGGCTTTATAAACAATTTTACCTTAGAGATCGGGATGGAATATTACATGCACCTTTACAATCAAATCTCGACGTGTACAGTCAAATTTTTGAATATAAGATATTAGTATAAATGTTGAAACTTAGTAAATAAATATTATCACAAAATTACCGAACTTGGGGAATCAATCTTAATTGTCCATGAGACAAGACAAAGCAACAAAGACACACGGGAAAAAAAGTGAAGATCGCATTGGTCCTATCGTGGTACATGCATTTCAAAAGAAATGGTGGGTTAAACCAGGTTTTATGGCGCTCCAATCTACCCCTCCCATTGCGAGCTTTGGGTCCGATAGGTTTGTGAAGACATTTTGAGGATGTTGAGGTGTTCATCACGGTACAACAACCAGCTAAGCACTAATCAAAACAAGTATTGACCATTTCGTCCAACATGATTTTGAATATTTCTACCAGTGGGTGATAACGAAGTAATATTTTTTTTAAAGATCGTATGAGACGTATTTTCTTTTCACCTTGGTCTAATAGTCGTTTATGGAGAAAGTGGTTTCGGATAAAAAAAATCTGGAAAATGTGTACAAGCCCTGACATATTAAATAAGTTGTGAAATATAGACAATGTATGCTTCTTTCCAGGTTAGGATTTAAAAAAATCGTAATCGTCTCTTTTATCGTATTTGTTTGTATTGAGATGACAACCTGGGTCAAATTCGAGATGTTTATCCAAGAATGACGTGGGGCAAGTGGATTTTGTGGTTTCTTTTATCTCTAGTTCTGCAGGATATATTGAGGGAATCCATCTACCAAACAAAGGGATGTTAGCAGAAAGGACGTCATTGATATATCTGACAGTGAGATTAAAGGGCCTTGTCTATTTCATCTTCTTGTTCCTTAAGAGATCCTGAAGAAATTCAGTCTTGTAAGGGTATAAAAAAAGTCAACAAGGAGAGGAGCACAGTTTGTGCCCATTGGAATGTCGATTTTTTGCTGAAAAATATCTCCATCAAATGTGACAAATTTGTTGTCAATAAGGAAATCAAGCATACCGCAAACTTGATCCAAAGTGTAACAAATCTTATCCTTTTTTTCTATTTACAAAATTTTATTTTACTATATCTTTGAACAATTACATTTCCTGCTACAGCTTTTGCAAGAAATGAACACAGTAATATTAATGTCTACATAAGCAGGGTATTATATAGACAAAGTTTAATTCATATTAATTGGTAAGTGATATTACATACAGATATACTATATTAATACAATACAAATATAATTCTAGTAAGAAAACAAAAGCACATTCTCAGAATTACGATCTCTTTATATATATTTAACCATTTTCCAAAAAAGATTTGAACACGCATCAATGAGCAGGTATTTTAATTTACCGTACGCACGTAGGGTATTATATAGACAAAGTTTAATTCATATCTGAATCTGAATCAAGGTACGTCGATGAAACCACTACTGGTATGATTCGACGGGAGAGAGAGCGGCTGAATTTAGTCGCGTGACGCGAGGCTAGCCCTAAAAGCCTCAACGGAGGTGGAGTTCACGTTTGCGTCTTCCAGCTGGTTCCAATCATGGACAGTACGTATGAAAAAGGAATTCCTGTAGGTAGGGGTGTTGCACCGGCTTACTCTGTAGCACTTGTTGTTTTTCAGTTCGTGAGATTCAACAATGTTGGTTGTTTCGAAGTCTGGTTTACGTGTGGCACGGATACGTCGTTTGTTTCCTTCGACTCGTTCAAAGTATGATGAAGCTGGTATGGCTGGCAACATCCCCTCAACCACCTTGTACATGAAAGTCAGTCTTAGTTGCTTTCGTCTCTCTTGTAGAAGCGGGAGGTCAAGGTCTTTGAGCATACGGGTTACGCAGCCACGGTCCCGTGATTTATAATCGCCACTTATATACCGGGCAGCCTTTCGCTGAATATTTTCCAGTTTGTCGATATCCGACTGGAGGAAGGGGTCCCATACTACAGCACCGTATTCTAAGGTGGAGCGCACTAATGAAATGTATGCGGTGCGACGGCATTTAGCTGGACTGTGTCGTAGATTTCTACGGATGAAGCCGAGCGTGCAGGATGCTTTTTTACATATAGCATTTATGTGGTTTGTCCACTTGAGGTCGTTTGAGATTGACAGACCCAAGTACGGATTATTAACAACGTCTTTGAGTATCGTATTGTTAAGTTCATAGAAGAATGGTGATGTTTTTTTAACGCTGAGTATGTAACATTTAGTTGCATTAAATCGCATGCCCCAGGTGTTAGCCCAATTTTCAAGGTGATGAAGGTCCTGTTGTAATATGTTGTGATCTTCATGAGAGCGGATGGGACGATATAGCAAGCAATCGTCTGCAAATAGGCGAACTTGAGATGATACTGATTCTGGTAGATCATTTATATGACATAAAAATAATAGGGGTCCCAAGACGGTTCCTTGGGGAACCCCAGAGGCAACATGGACATCTTGAGAGGTTTGACCTTCTACCACGACACGCATTTTTCGATGACAGAGGAACGCTTTGATCCAACTGTGGAGGTTACCTCGAATTCCATACGAGTTCAGTTTATGGAGGAGCTTTCCATGCGGGACCGTGTCGAAGGCCTTGCTAAAATCTAAAATTGCTATGTCAGTTTGTAAATTTTTATCAAAGTTTTTAGCAAGATCGTCAAAGGTTACAGCCAGCTGAGTTTCACATGAATAGCCACGTCTAAAACCATGGTTTAATGATGTTAAAGTTTTGTTTTTATCAAAGTATGTGATCATATGTTTACACACTATATGTTCCAAGAGTTTTGAAAGGACTGATGTGAGCGACACAGGCCTGTAGTTCGAGGGTTGGTGACGATCGCCCTTCATATTAATTGGTTAGTGATATAACATACAGATATACTATATTTATACAATACAAATATAATTCTAGTAAGAAAACAAAAGCACATTCTCAGAATTACGATCTCTTTATATATATTAAACCATTTTCCAAACTATATAATTGAAGGACGTTAAAGTTAAAAAGATTTGAACACGCATCAATGAGCAGGTATTTAAATTTACCGTACGCACGCCACGTGCTTATGTAACATAAACAAGAGAAAGTGGTGTTATGTATACAAAATACATGTATTTTATGTAACGGATATAATAATTCTTATCATGTAAGTATTACATTCTAAATGAATTTGGTTTAAACCATGCATAGGATATTTCCTAGATATTCGATAAAATATTCTAATAGGAATATCAATAAATTTAGATCCAGTATAAATGAGCATGAGATTAAAATTTTCCTTTAATTTTCTTTTATAGGCATTGATGAGGTAGTTGTTATTTAAACCTAAATTTTCATATCTTATTTTATTTCTCGCCTTCTGTACGACCCATTTAAGAATTGCGATAAAAATATCTCCTATGTGATTTTGAATATTTTCATTATAAAAAAATCCAATCAATACATTTCGCTCTTCAAGAATAATATTTGACATGATATGGCTTTTAGCAATAACGTTTTGTGCATATTGTACAATAGGATACACTTGTTTACAATTATAGAAAAAATGTTTTTGTGTTTCAAAGTGATTCTTGCACAAATGACACATTTCTCCAGTGTTAGAAATGCCTATTTGTTTTAACCAAAATTCAGTGTTTACAATATTATGTACGGATTTATAATGAAATTCTGAAATTTTATTTTTAATTCCGAGTTTACATATATTTCCCCAGATCTTATTCCATTCTATTTCTTGTTCGTAGTCTCTCTCCCATTTATCTTCACATTTAGGTCTTATTTTATCGTTTAGTACTTCTTGTATGTCTTTACATTTAATGTCATTAGTGGGGATACGCTTGCCCGAGCGCGATAATATACAAGATCTTCAAGCCGAATGCTAGACATTTGAATATCATCAACATATGGAATATTGCCCATAAGTTTTTGAATGTAATCTTTTGGTATTACAGTTTTTATTTGCGAAAACACAGAAATACAATTTCTTTTATCATTTAGTAAAGCATACATTTCATTGCATAGTTTAAAGTCTTTCAATCATCTCGTATTTTTGTAACTCTGCTTAATAAAAAGGAGCGAAAAGGAGAGATTTACGCTGAAATTTAATATATCCGTTACATGTACGTACATATGTACGTATCCAAAATTTCTAAATTATTTTGGGGTACAAATTTTGATATAAGTTCCGATAACACTTTTAAGGCTGATTCATAATAACCAGGGAGTTAATAATGTTAAGCATATTAAAGTCCGAACATTTAAATAGAAAATAGTTTTGACCAGTTATTTGGTCATATTGTTTGAGCCACATTTTACCTAAAGCATTCCACGTTTCGGTTTCAGAGTGTATGATTTTATATAATGATTTTATTTTTCTACTTTTCATAAAGGAATAAATATTTATCATTTGAAATCAGTCTTCGTCGTAGTTAAGGCAGCAAACGTGTCCTCCGATGGGAGGGATCTTGTTGTCCCATATAAAATCCCATACAAGTTTATTTATTTCTTTTAGATATTTGTCAGGAATACCTCGCATGTCTATCTCATAACCTATCGTAGATAGTATGAAACTTTTAACGATTAAGGTCTTCCCAACAAATGTCAAATTTCTTGTCTTCAAGACTTGAAGACACGATTTTATTTTATCAATTTTGGTTTCCAAATCTGTTCATTATCTATATCATACCCATGATGGACACCGAGTGTTTTAACGTTAGTTTGAATCCATTTAATTTTCTTGAATTTTTGTATTTTACCTTTGAGTCGACCAATGAAAAGTCCTTTAGTTTTATCAAAATTTATTTTAGCACCTGGTGCCGCTTTGTATATTTCTAATATTTCAAAAGCTTTTTCTACGGATTTTCATTACAATTAAGTACTTGAGTATCGTCTGCAAACATAATTATTTTAGTTTCTAAGGAACAGTTTTCCCCAGGAAGTTTTTTCCCTGCTATATCATCATTAGCTCTTATTACACAAGCCATATCCTCTTCCTGTAACACGTACAACAGAGGAGCAACGGAACAGCTTTGTTTAGAAGACCGTGATAAAGATACGTATTTCGATATAAAACCATTTGTTTTGATGCATGTTTTAGTGTCTTTTAAAAGCATGTTAATCCATGCACAAAACTTGGGTCCAAAATTAAAAATTTCAAGACATACATTTAACGAACCCCATTCCATACGATCAAATGCCTTTTGTTTGTCCAAGATGACAATAACACCTTCTTCGTTTTCTTTGTCAATATATTGTATGATGTCGATAAGTCTCAGCAATGTTTCGGTCTTTAACAAAACTTTTTTGGTTGGGTGAGTAATTTATGGTAAGACATCTTTAATAATTTTTCATAAACTCATAGTTTATTATTTAATATAGGTACACCCCTGGATTCACTGGTGCCGGAATTCCAAGTACTATCACCACCGTTTATTTCCTTCCCTTCTTGCCCCCATAAAGTTTCGTCGGTATATCGTAATGTGTGTTTCTTGTAAACATGCAATATCAAAACCCTTAGCGTTAAACCAATTAAATATATTATTACGTTTTTTTCTTATGCTGGCGTCACACTATCCCGATTTTGACCCCGATGGAAACACGATTAAGGATATTTTCAAAATCGGGAGTGATCGTATTCAAATCGCGCTATTCGTGGTGCCATCTTTTACCATCGTAGCACCATCGGCTGAAATATTCCAACTTCGGGAGCAACTTCGTAATGCCTTCCTAATTTTTTGACATGTTAAAAAACTCCCGAAGGTTCGTGCGAAGGTCCTTGTTCGTGTTGTGTTCGTTAATCCATCCTTTCTATCGTAATGCCTTCGTGAAAGCATCTTCTGATTTCGTGTTGCCTTCTTAGTGTCGTCGGCTTAATTTATCTTACGATGGCGGCACGAATAAAACAAGAAGCTCTCCGAAGGTGGTGCGAAGGAAACACGGCGTCGCAAAGACCTCGCTTTGTATTCGTATATCCGTCGTAATTAATGTAATGGCATAGAGTAATGGCATGGAGATGGAAACACGGCACTGGTCAAAGCAGTACGATTTCTGAAGTAAAAAAAAAAATATCAAACGTGTCAAAAGTGCCTTATAGGGACATTTATTAATCCATTTCAGTTAGGGGCGTGTTACAATAAATCTTTTAGAAAAAGAAAAGTTAGTACATGTATGTAGATCTGTTTTCCCTCCTCAGGAAGACTTACAAGACAGCAGCTTATGATACAAGTATCCTCATTAATTCTTTATTCATATTTTTTTTAGTTTCGAAAAAATGATAAAGGAAATTAAAAAAAATGATACTAGAATGATCAGTCTCAAAAGTACAAGAAGAAAAGACAAAAAAAGCAAAGACAGTCTGGATCTAGAATCTTCTGACGCTTTTCCTTTCATCCTGTTCTTATCAGCCAGGCGCTTCCCTCTTTCGCGTCCTCGTCCAGGCTTTTGTGGCACCTTTAAATACTTAAATTTCAATATCAGAAATAAAGGTTTAAACATTTTAAACTTACTTTAGTTTTTATCAGTCCCCTACCGACAAAAGCCGAAGGGGACTTTAGGTTTGCACTCCGTCTGCCCGTTTGTGCGTCCGTCCGGCCCGGCCGTCTCGCTGTCACAATAACTTTTTTGCACTTTTGTTAAACATTATATATAGATATTAAACTTTAAACAGATTTTTGGTATCTGAGTCTTACCATGATGAGTTAAAGATCAAGTTAACGCGTTGTTCCGGTCCGCAATTTTTTACAGATAGACGATATTGAGATGTGGAATAAGTGTACGCGACACAACAAACATAAACAAACAGCAATTCAAAAAATCACAACAGAAAACAGCAAGCAGTCTTCAACATGACCATAGGTCACTGCTTACCGCCTTGCATTGGCCCAAGACTTATAATACAATACAAAAGTATAGGGTTAGGGTTAGGACCCTTCGATCTTTGGAATTTCACTGAAATATCAGTTTCCCACACTTTTTTCTAAACCCTTAATTATAGTTATTAAACTGCTTTTTTGTATGTACTGTATGCCAGTCCACCATTACGGGTTACTGAGACCAATTTTACATTCCGTTTAGGTCCGCAAATATTAACGGGACCTTAATTTGGACTTAGATACCGGTATAGGACCGGTAACGAAGTTATGTATAATAAGGTTGACACGCTTTGTTCAAGAATCGTTGAATTTTTACATAGTTACAACATATTCTTCTTGTTTTCAGATTTTTTGTGCCTCGGTCAACTCACACGAACAAAACAAGATAAAGTAGCGTCATCTTTTTTGTTCTATCTTAACATGCTCTACATATTAGCTTTAGATCAAATGTCTTATCTACTATTACTAATCGACATCAGGGACAGCAGGGGTTTGCTTGGAGAGCCATTGTTTTAACTTGTTATCCATAAATACTAATTAGAGGCTGCAAAGGACAATTTATATAGACTTAATTATATAATCTTATTACAAATCGCGTTATTATATTTCATACTTCGTAAACCCATCGTGATGCTTCGTAGACCCATCGTATGCTAAACACGACGTCGTACAGTCGTCGTATAAATTCGTGTCTCCTTCGGATCTAATTCTCGAGTAATCTTGATAACATCGTAACAACTTCGTAATCGGTTCGCAGCTATTCGTATGTGCTACTTTTCCGATTGCTTAGCCATCGGTTCTAATCGTATACCCTTCGGTTTTGATTTTGATTTTCAGCAAGTTCGGGACTAACTTCGCACGAAGTTGAAATTTTCACATTCGTGTGTCCATCGTATGTCAAAATCGGGACAGTATGACGCCAGCATTATTACGTAATCCGTTTACATTTATACTAGCAATAAATAGGGTCATAGTTTAATGCTCGAATGACTTTTTGGTTGTTGGTATACAAGTAAGGTGAAGGTGACACGTAGCATACACAATATATTGGTTTACATAGACCATATTGTTTCAGCAAATACAATTCATGAAATAAATTATTTGAACTTTTAGATATTTTGCAAATTTTCATTTGCACACCATAATTATTTACACTGATTATCCTAATAAGGTGTTTTGGAAAAAAAAATGTAGAATTACAACCTTAAGGGGATACGTTACGTTAAAAACGACGTTATCGATAAAATTTACCTGTGAAACAGAAAAACGTCCATTTTCGATTTGAAACGCAACGTCAATTTTAGTTAAACCGCGTTGAACTTTCACGCTATTGTTTATCTTTGATGTAAAATCTCGAAAAAAGAAGGTCCATGACCTATGACAAAATATATACGGTTGTTTAGAGAAAGATTTGGACTTTCTTGTGTCAGTTTTTGGTTGAAATGTAATGAGAAAATTTTGTTTTTATCAATGGAGAATAACAAAGTTTTGAAAATATTGGATCTTTTCCCATTACTTCTATATAAATTTCCCGCCAAAAACGATAATTTCAAAGTAAAAAAACTTGAAAAATTGACCCATGACCCCCTATTTCAAATGAATATTTCAATGTGTCGTGGTATTACCTTTCATTACGCAAATTTGTTTTGAAAAGTAAGATGGTCCACCAAAGTAACGTATCCCCTTAAACAACAAAGTTCCTTGATTTCGGAAAAGCCCTTTTCAATAATTTTTATCTGGCGACTATTAAATTGTCCGTTTGGCAATGTGGTGTGAAAAGTTGATAAATCGAAAGTTTTCAAAGAATGAACCTCAGAGAATGACCGAGATTTGAAATGATCTAACTAATCTTTTAAGTTCTTTAATATTCACATATAATTTATTCCACTACGATTATAAATACTGTCACAGTATGCTTTTTTTGTTCTTCCTCGACATCAGACAAGATCTTAGTGAGTTAAATGGACAGTTCTGTAGTTGAACACGAAGAGAATCCAGCTATATATCTTTCTTTGTATGGATATTTTTAAGTTAAGGTATCGAGTACAAATATGGTAACTCTTCGTGTTCCTTTTTAATTTAATTGAAGAATGAAAGAAGACATGAAAGATTTCAGGTTGGCTTTAACGATTTTACTAATTTGTGGTCACGATACCATTGTTTAAGTAATTTTTTTGTTATTTACCTGTTTTTACTCGGAAGTCTTCGGCTTCCGAGTCTTGTCGGAGAAAAGATGAATGGAAGAAGGCGCGCCAAACTGTTACAACAAATTGTCACCTCGCTAACTCTCGTAGAAATGGAATATAGGTCAAAATAGGACCAGATTAGAAAAAGCGATGGCCTCACTCATTACTACAAATTAATGATATTCAATTAACCTTCCGCGATAAGAAAATTTTCGATGAATAGTTATGCGATTCTTTCATAATGTACGTTTCTATAACATATTAACATACCATTGCATTGAATATCTTATAATTGAGCACTAAAATATCGTTTTATTAATTAAATGAGGGTGGGTAAAATAATTTCCGCGTGTGCGGAATATTGTGTATTTATAAATAGTTGTGTGTCGGACTAGTTTTACTGTGTATTTACATATTCATGTTTCCGATACGATGATGATTCCAACCAATCGGCAACGAAGATAATAAACTTCGTCATGAATACTTAATGCCTTAGGTCAATCGGGCCAATCAAATCATCGCTTCTATAACGTTAACATGTGCTTTTAATCGTTATAAATGTAAACAACCAAAATGGAGTGTTACGACTTCGAATTTGTTAGGCGTGAAACAAATTAAACCTTTTCGCGAAACACAATTCACAATTTGGCATGTTCAATTCGATGAACGGAAAGGATGATTATCTTTCGATACATACAAGTGGTGAGAAAAGTATGTGCTAGCTTTTCAAGTGTTTTGGACAGGGAGGCATCAGAAAAAAAATTATGCAAAGTCCCCGGTGATTACCCCGTTGATTTCCATATGTAAGATTTCTTTTCTACGTGTGGTTTAAAGGAACATACACAGGGAAGGCAGATGTTGATTTAGGAGGTAGGATTTATCCGTGGGCTTCCGAAGATGTCCTTGTTTGAAGTGTTGGAAAATATGCATTTGATATGTTTGATGTTGCATTTACGATGGACCGAGTCTTGAATGTTGACGTGACAGGATACAAAGCTGTCTGTACCAGAGAAAGAACACTGATATATCCTGCATTTGTTTTATAATATATTTTTTATAATAGGTTGTTTTATAATAGATTATAACATTTGTTTAATTAGATATGTAACATTTACTAGAGTACATGCATATTGTATCAACTGTGGGCCTAAGCTGCCGGACATGCAAAATAATTCAGAATGCCTTTTTAATACGTAATGGGTACGGGAATGGTTTCCCGAATCTCGGGTACCAAAATAAGAATTAAATAAGGTTACTCCGGATTTACATGTACATTGTACTTTTACTCAAAAACTCAAAGAAGTAAAATGTTACAAAAATAAAAGCATAATAAATTGTTGATATACATACATGTACAAGACTCGCTTACTCGCGAGGGTTTTAATGGGGTCCCTTTGAACGTAATGGAGCAGCCGCCTTAAATGTAGTGTAAGATCAGGCATAAGATGTATTTTAACCAAGTGCATGTACATGTATATACAAAGAAATTGTTGTATAAAATCCGAAATTTTTAGTTAATGTATATCATGCATGCCTTGTGCATTTCAATTCTTCGCGTAGGTTATACATAAGGCATATATTCTATCGCGGGCTCTGACTCAAAAGTAAGTAATCGCTGACTCACCCACCCACTTTTCTAGATAATATACAACAACTTAAAAATATGCTTGCATTAATGGGGGAATGCATTTTTCTTCCAAGGCTGGAGGATCACGTCTTAACCATACATGATAAATGTAAAGAGTGGCAGAAAACAAAAGATGTAGCAGAATGGTTTTGCCAGACGGGTGGTGTCGGATGCTTGGACTTGCATCATTTAAAATACCCAGAACTTAAAGTACCACTCAAAACAACTTATTGGCTGTGCCGAAAGTGTGATAAAACATTTATTATTATTATGTATTATTATGTGTATTAAATAAAAATGAAAATCTGTCGAAGTAAAAAATGTACAGCATGTACAATGATCAGCTTACTCAATTGATGAAATGTATTTTCATACACTAAGTTTGTTATTAACAAGTAGTGTGTATGCCATTATCATATGCATGTCATGTTTATAATATTAAAATATAATTGTTTCAGTGTTATTTAATTTGTTGGATTAACATTTTTCATATTCGTGTACGTTGATTTAATGGGTCCCCCTTTTTAAGGGGCCAATAATGTTACATTCTTGTTTGTTCCCACAATGACTTTTTTTCTGGTTAACCAAATGCTGTGAAAATTTATAGCGAGCATCGCAGATGCGAGCCCTACGGCATTGTGCATGTTTTGAGATGTGCCAGAAATATACTGACGATAAAACCGGAACAGGTTTACTTTTACGGAGTGAAAAAAATAATAGGCACGGAGCAAGTAAAACAATCAACCCTCTGGGCTTATAAAAAAAATACATCATTATCTGTTATGCAAAAATATAAAAATTGAAACTCAAAAACAGTGATAAAACCCTCATTCATCCACTTGTTTATTTTTACACACATATTTTTATTTAAAGACCATTCGGTCATTTCCGCTGAAAAACGATTTTCCGGAAATTACCGAGCTAGCTTTTGGCAATATTGTCCCATTGACTAGGTCATACCAAATGCATGATACTGACCAAGCTTTGTTATATTCTAAGTAAGATAAAATAAGATAAAGAAATACAAAAAATTACTGAATAAAACATACTCATAATAATAAATAAAAGGTTTTTACCTTAAAATGAAAGAAGAGTCCCATCCTGTGGGGTTTCACTCACTTTCCTCAGTCCCGCATGCTATGTTTACTTTACCGTTTTTTTCCGCCAGGTTTCTTAATGTACCTTCTGTTACCAATGCTTCAAATAAAACACTGATACTCAGAAAATCTCACAAAACATGACAGAATCTGAATGTTGTTTTGGTCTGCTGAAGAAGCGCGAAATACTCTGACAAGGAAATGACGTCACGTAATTAATCCATAAAACGGATAATTTCGTCCCCGCTTAATGTCGTCCCTGTTACAGGATTTATTATTTGCATAAATAATTGAATTTTTAATAAGTAGTTATTGATCCCAGATAGTTTAACAACAACTTTCTCAAGTGCATATGATTTGGGTTGGGTGAGGTCAGACTTTGCTACTATTTAATTCCTTTTTTTAAAGTTCCCTCTTTACGTTAAACTTAGCCGGTCGAGCACATGGATTTTTTTTTAAAAGGTAGATATATTTTCGATGCTCGCTAAAAAGGCAGGGCCTTAATCATATTATTTTGGGGTCCCCCTTTTATTCGTTTACAAACTAGGGGCCCTAAAAGGGCAAAACATTCAAACAAGGGGTGCATTAAGTCGTATACCCGCTCGACCATTCAGAAAACAGGTATAGTAGATGACCGAAATAACATGAAAAGGGGAGGCACGGTACAACTCATCATGCTTAAGCCGGTTAAGCTTTATACCAAATTTAAAATAAATCCCTTTAGTAGAAGCCAAGAAATCTGTTAGGGAACATTGTCTATTTTGTCTATTTCTATTATAAGACTCAAAAAGTCTTAACTCGGCTCTTAAAACAGGAAGTAGATGCGTAATTTACCTAGAAAGGGAAGACACGGCACAACGCATCATGCTATAGCTGTTTACTGAATTTGAAATCAATCCCTTCAGTTGAAGTCGAGAAATCTGTTACGAAAGTTTGATACGGACGGACAAACAGATGGATAATGTGATTGTAATACAGCTCCCTCTCTTACGAGTATGGGTAAAGTATTATATTTGGTCCCACAATAACTTTGGTTCTGGTTGGTCAATTGTTATGATATGTCTTACCACTACACCATAGATTGGATTGATTATGGGGTCCCTCCTTTGTTCAATAAGAAATTAACGGCCATTAAATGGGCAAAAATGTTCCATTTTATTTCTGGTCCGATTTTTTTTTGCAATTTAAGTCTTATCAAGCTGTGGTTTATTTATGATTGCAACCCCAAATTTTCCGTTACTAAATTAGGGACCATAAGGGGGGAAAGTAAAAGCAGCAAGTATTTTTGAAGCAGCAATTTTTGGGGGTCTGCTTTTGCAAAAAAGTGTGGAATTCCTTGTAAAAAGTGGATGGAAAGTTCACCAAGGGTGGCATGTGTTAAAACAACTTTATCAGTCTACCATGGGCATAATTTGCCTCAAACATACAATGTTCATGCAACATGTTGCGGTCATATAATGCTGCACTCGGCTAAGCTTTTTATTCGCAAATAACTAAGAAATTTTACAGATATCAAATTTCTGTTTATAGCAAAAAAAATATGCCAAAATATTTTTTCATCAAAAATCAGATACAGACCATATTTTTTATGATAAAAATTTTCATGTTTTTCATTTTCCACAAAGTCCTACAAAAAGTTTACGGCTAAGAAAAAAAACAGACTTGTTGAAGCGTGAAAATGAGTTCAGTTGATATGTCTAAAAAAGACCTTATTTCATATAAGAGTCGTTGAAGCGTAAAAATGGATCATGGTCACATGGCAAATATAGAGCCAGTTGTGTAGACCACATCCCCAACTGTCAGTATACCAATTAAATGTTTAGGTATGTTTATTATACTTTTCATGTTATTAATTTTTCCACAAAAGTCTACAAAAAGTTTTTTTAAACCAGTATACTATAGGATAAAGCTAATCATACAAAATATTAGACCTGCGTGTTAGAAAACCGTGATGTAATTTATATTTTTACAGTATACCGGTATTATTTTGGACGGACGGACGGACGCATTTACAGTTTAAACAGTATACAGTCTTTGAGTGGGGGATTGCTGTTAACATAGAAGGTGAATTTTTTATAGAAAACACTAGTTTCAGAACTCAACTGAAAATTTGTAAATCAGCATACACTAACATTTAGAAAACATTCTGACTTCCGAGTTATTAGTACCAACGGTACTTTGATTATCATTAAGGTGGGACGTAACGTTAAAAACGACGTTACCGATAAAACCTGTACACTGAAAAATCCGTCTGAACGTAGTAAAACTCAACGCTAATTTTAGTAAGATTCTATTGCATTTTTCATGTATAAGCAATTTGCGCGAGTCCGTACCTTTAAAACAAAGTCCGTGTCATATCCTTTACTTAACATCAATGCATCGCAAATTTTCCAAGGGATATTATATTGTTTTTTTGGTCAAAGTTTATATATCTTTAGTCTATTTTTGTGTTGAAACTCGTTTTATCCTATATGTCTTTGTACATTTCCCGCCGAAAATTGCAGTTTCAAGATGCTTTTTTTTAAAGTGAAGTGTGTTACCCCATTCTATTTATTTCATATATGGATGTATATTAGTATGAACTATGCGTCTACCAATTTTCCTTAAAATCTGGATATATGCCATTTGGAATCGCCCTACCTTAAAATCAGAAACAGCCATTGCAAATTTACCAACTGTTAAATACCGTAAAGCGGGTTATTTCGCGGTGGTTTAATTTTTGCTTACTTTCGCAGGTGGACGGAAATCGCGAAAATAAATCCTGCAAAAATATAAATCTAATAGAAAATACAAATACAGTGACAAACCGCGAAAATAATACCCGCATAATCTTTTCACATTCCTCATGACACAAAAACCGCGAAAATTTATCCCTGCAAAAATAACCGGCTATATGGTATAATCTCCGTAAAAAATAGTTCGATCTATATATAACAATCTATATTGGGACATGATTTGGAATAATGTATATATAAAACTCTAACAGCAGAAAATCGAAACAGCTGCAATGGAAATTTTTTACATAAAAAAGTTTATACCGAGTAATTACTTCAAAAATGAATAAGTCCGATGGATGATGTCATTTTTGCAATAATAATGAGAATCTTTTACATCTTTTTTTAAATTAAATAATAATAGAAATAATGAAATGTGGAATAAGTGTATGCGACGTAGCCCACAATCAAGCGGCAATTCAGAAAAACCACAATGGACAACCACCAGGCAGCCTTCAACAAGGCCAGTAGGCGCTGCTCGCGGTTTGGCAATTGGCCCATGGTCTTAATGAAATGTATAATTCAAATCCAGTCCTGAAATATCACAGATAGATCCCCTTCTTAAACAAGGAATAGAAAACATCAACAAGAGGCTCCCAGGAGCCTGAATCGCTCACCTGACATATGTGCCTGAAGTAAAGGCTATTAGGCAAACTCTAATTGACATTGAAAGGGTCATAAGTTAAATAAGGGAGTCATCTGACAATATGGTGGATCTTAAGGTGCTGATCACTTTTATCTCAATTAAAATTCAAAAATCTGTCACCCTTTTTGAGTTATTAGCAAAAAAATGCAGTTTAACCTAATGTTATATTTTTTAGCCACAGCGGCCATGTTTTACAACCAATCAAAAATCCCCACATCAGTTCTATACACCTAATGCTAATAAACAACTATACCAAGTTTGGTTCCAATTGGACTTGAAGTGTCATAGGAGTTAACGTTTTCAATGTAATGAGGAAATGCTGTTAAAATGCTCAATTTTGACGTTCTAAGGGCAATAACTCCTAAAAGAAAAGGTCCTACAACGTTGACCCTATTACATATGTTGTAGATCTTGATGTGATTAACAATATGCAATTTAAATTTCTCAAATATCTAGTATAGTTTTCAAGATATTGAGCTAAACAGGTGCAAAATTTGCAAAAAATCCACAAAAAGGGCAATAACTCCTACATGGGTCGTTGGATTTTCTTCAAAATTTCAGGGTAGGTAGATCTTGAGGTGCTGATCACTTTTACCCTTGCCAGAGTTTGACATCTGTAGCCGTTTTTGAGTTATTTGCAAAAAACTGCATTTTACCCCTATGTTCTATTTTTAGCCATGGCGGCCATGTTTTACGACGAATCAAAAATCCCCACATCAGTTCTAAGCACCGAATGCTAATGAACAACCATACCAAGTTTGGTTGCAATTGGACTTATGGTGTCAGAGGAGTTAACGTTTTAAAAAGTTTACGGACGACGGACGACGGACGACGGACGGACGACGGACGCCAAGTGATGACAATAGCTCACCTGACCCTTCGGGTCAGGTGAGCTAAAAAGACGAATGCTTTGTCAAAGATTCCTGGCTTAGGACAGGTAGATATAATATGTGGCGGGGTTAAACTAGTATTTCGGGCCCAACCATCCCCCCTTTCAATTTTCCTAGAAACCACACAAAATTAAATACACAATAAATATCAAATCGATCAAAGTTCAATTCCACTGGAGATAATCTTAGACAAAAGACAACAAAAACAAACGAAAGGACGGTAAAGGAACTCTCTATAGAGCACTTGCTGTTACTGACAGCTAGCTGAGAATCACCAATCGACTGATGTAAAAAATATAAAAAAAACATATCGAGACAACACTTCAAACTATAATGATTTGGTGGAGTGTCATCACACGAAACCGACATGCTTGATTGCTATAATGCTTAAAAATGACAATTAGTTAGAAAGCTGATAGAAGTTTCAAAGCAAGTATCAACTTATCAATATTTCTGAAAAGTCTAAATTCAAAGATTTAACCTAAACATTAAATTCATATCCTTTGTGTAATAAATGAAGTCATTTTTTTTTCATTTTTAATGGGCTGTTTTTAAACTTGTGAACTTTATAAAAACATTTCCATAAAATTCAGGATGTGATATTCCTTTCACTATCAGAAAACGACGTGTACAATTATTTTTTTTTCAATTATAGATCGATACTTTTGGAAGAATTTAGAAAAAGATTTTATTAACTTGTGGTATCAATAACCTTGTTTGAATAATTTTGCAGTAATAAAACGGTTTTTATTATTAAAATCAGAAACGTAGATTCTTTTTTGGAAGAAGTTTTAGGTTTTAATAGAATAAATACTGGCGGCCAAAAGAAATTATACACATTTGAATGCTCTCTAAAATAAGATTAATAGTGCAAAGTAAGAAAAATATTGTTTGAAACATTTTAGAATTGTTATGATGACGTGACTTCAATTCTAACCATCAAACATGCAAAGATGAAAACAAGAAATTTTAAGATCACATTTTTTGAAGAAGTGTATTCTGTTAATCATTTAACTGACGGAAAAGGGTATCTGGATACCTTTCAGTCATTTTTTCTGACAGCCAAGGTAGTGAAGATTGGAACTGTGGAAGTTTTCTATTGATTTAAGCAATCACTTCCGGTTGCCAGAACAGCCTTTCAGAAATCACAAATTCGATAACCAGTGAAAACAACATCGATTCGAAGGAACATTTTTGTGACAGAGCATCTCCTCACTTACGATAACGTGAACTGCGCTTAAATTTGTGCATGAAATCATCTTTTGTAATTAAATGGACATTGCACGCTCCCCTCCTTACGTTTTGAAGACTTAAAAAACCTTGTGGACACTAAATTTTTCAAAGAATCTTTTGCTTTCCTGACACCTCCAAACACAATGAGACCTTCATTTGACCTTTTGATTAAAAACCAATAAATCTTCCATACGAAGCTTTGATTTTCATGGGGTTTTTTTAATTCAAAATGGTTGATTATCGCTTCATCAAGTTTCCTGATTGGTCATGCCAAACCTTTGAATAGACAAGTTTTAAAAGGATAAATCAACGATATTTTGACAAAAAATAAAATTTTGATAAAATACGATTTTTTTTCAATGTGTATGCTTTCTTTTGTCCGTCAGTATATTCAACATTGATAGGTATGGGCCACATAGACCACTCAGCTGAGAATATTATTTTTTGGTATCAAAGAAGTAATTAATTCATTCATAATTAATACTATTCTAATAACAATAAAATATGTTTAAAACTGACACTAAATTTCTTTTAAGTTCTTTTTCGGTCAAGCTTGATGGTGTTAAAAGAAAATGTTATGATGTCATTTTAAACCTAAAGCAATGTATATGTAGATTGTATGTCCATGAAGGGAATGATTTACTCCCACGAATGATTTTTTTGTTTTTATTAATTATGAATACAGTTGTGAATATGAAATAATCGAATTCCATTGATAATTCAAAACTGCTTTACTTAAATAAAACTAAAGAAATAATATAATTCATTTTTGATATGAAAGTACAATTTAACCATGTGTTTTTAAAGCACGTGACTAACCCTAACCGAGGTTACAAAATACAGGTAGTTGCTTCTCATTTAAATAACTTTAGATCTAATTTAAATAACGGTACTGCTGGTGTAAAAGTTATTGAATCATTGAATAGACTATTTTCATATTTCTGGGATGACTGATTATTTTAGTCCTTCTAAACACTTTTTAGAGAGTTATCTTTTCCTGAGTAGGACAAACAAAAAATATTGCATCAATAAGGTAAGAATAAACTTGATTTAAGTAATTTTTTCTTACAAATGTTTCATTGTAATCTTGATGGATTTGAACTAAAAAATAAGGATACATCAATTAGATGTTGATTTGGAACTATTTTTAGCTTGAAATAAGTGTAAAAGGGCATTTGGTCATTTTACCTGAACTTTTTGCTCTATGACATATTTGCATTCAGAAAGACAGTAACGAATCCTCTTTAGACATATTATTTGCTAAAACCAATAATTTCAATAATTTTAATCTAGATTTCCTAAAATAATGTCTTAAAACTTTACTATTTTTCCTTTGCTCAATTATACAAAAAATGGTAAACCAGTCCATGTCGGGTCAGGTTCAGTCCAAAAAATACTAAATTATTCAGCAGTCTCTGAAATATGAAAATGGTTTATTGGATCAGAAATTGTATTGATAAACATGGAAAACAATTCTCTTTTTTATCGCATTTTAATCTTAGATAATGCAATTTTGTAAGAAGGGGGAGCTGCCTCGGCTGTTCGAGACACTTGTTACAGGTTTTCTGAATCGATAAACGTTCAGTTCTACTAGAGAGAACCTTAGACAAAAAACATACGACCAGTAGGTGAACTCTCTTTGAAACACTCGCTGTTTCTGACAGTTAGCGGAGAATTATTAATCTTACGATTGATGTAAGAAAAATCAAACATATCGATTTTAAATTTGACACAACACTTCAACAATTTAATTTATGTTCACACAATACCGACACACTTGATTGCTATTATGCTTTAAAATGACAAAAGGTCAAAAGTTTTATTTTAACGATTTGAAATAAGTATTAAGTTATCCACATTTCTACAAAAAAACACAAGTGTCAAAAATTTAAACAAAATAAAGTATAAGGGAAGGTTAGCGATTGCTGGAGTATAACTAGTTGCTTTAGGGATACCAATGACTGGGCGATAAATTTGCTAAAACACGATTTACTAAATAAGTTATCGGATTTACTAGTCACTTTTCCATTGATCGAAACGCCATTTAACCAAATGTTCACATTTATTTTTGATAAAATTATGAGGAAGGTTAGTATACAAAGTGAAAACTTTTGGTTGGTATTTTCAAAAGCACGGTGTTTGTCCAAAACATCAAGCGAATTTTTAACACTCCAAAATTAGTTTACCACTATTTTCAAATACCTTTGTGTAGTATCGAATAATAAATTACTTCATTGGATTTAAATCAAGAATGAGGAAACATTTGTTAGAGTGCACTTCCTTGAAGCAGAGATAAAACGAGATTGACCGGGATTTTTGTACAATTAAGGTATCCAGTAAATTATAGATAATTTATTGTATGTTTAGACAGCTCGTATAGTTACATGTAAAATATGATCGTCAATAAACCTTGAGTCTGCAGATTGTACGTGCATGAAATTAATATTGTTTATGTCCGAAATTTCTATTTTGGATTTTTTTAAACATTATTGTTAATGCTGTGTAGATACTTTTTTAGATACTTAATAGTTTTCATCGAACCTTCTCCTCATTGTTAGACAAGCGTTGACTTAATTTACAGATCGTTCTATGTATTTATTTGGTATCTTAACTTGCCCCATTGTTTCTCTTTTGCTATGTAGGTTTCAATGATCCTTTATTTTACCTTAAAATTGTATTTTCTGTATCTGGCTTCTCTAGTTTTTCTTTTATCAATCTGAATTCTGCTTCTTTGTCCCTTATTGTGTCTTCTATGGAACTGATTTCGTCTTCCTTTGCTTGTATGTTTTTCCTGCAAAACACATGTTCTAAATACCGGATTTAAAATACAAAACTGAACAACTGACCATCAATACAACAATGTCTTAATTATGAACATTTATGAAAACCCATCAACACTGAAAATTAAAATACTCTTAAAGGAATATTTTCCTAAGTGCCTATTATTGGCCTTTTTATTGAGCTGATTTTGCATGTTTCAACAATCGCCAAAATCGAAAGTGGCCAAATGCTCAAACCAACAAGGCGTTTTCTTATTAATTGACTACTTAAAAGAGAGTATTTTTGATCCGAAGTATTTTTATACCACTTTTTTCAAATACCATTTTGCATTAGCGAATAATTTATTCCTTAATTGCATTCAAAGCAACACTTACTTGAAGCAGAGATATATAAAACGAGATTTATAAGGATTTGTTTTATTTAGGTATCCAGTACATTGTAGGTAATTCATTGTATATTGGGACAGCTTTTAATGCTGTGGTAAAATATGATCTTCAATAAAACTGGATTCTGAAGATAGATTGTACGTGAATGAAAGTGTTGGTTCTTTTAACTTTATGTCCAAAATATCTATTTTAAAATTGCTTAACACATCGTTAGTAATGCTGTTTACTTTTGTAGATACCTTACTAGGTATCTGAACTTGTCCTTTTCTTTTCCGACTTTTGAAATTCCAATGCCCTTTTGTTTCTTCTTTGCTATGTACGTTTCAATTATCCTTTATTTTACCTAAAAATTGTATTTTCTGTTTCTGACTTCTTTAGCTTTTCTTTTATGAATCTGATTTCCACTTCTTTGTTCCTTATTTTGTCTTCTAAGGATCTGATTTCGTCTTCCTTGGCTTGGAGGTTTTGCCTGCAAAACACATGTTCTTAATACGCATTAAAAATACAAAACTTAATAGATGGTCATAATTATATCTATGTTTTTATTATGAAAATTTTATACAACCCATCTTCACTGAAAATTAAAGTACTCTTGAAAGAATATACTCCCAAGTGCCTATTATTGGCAATGTTTCATGTTCCAGAAATCTCATGCTTGCTACCACAACAAATCAGAATACCTTTATTCTTTTCACGGACACCCTAAATATGAAGAAATTTCATTTTTAGCTCACCTGGACCGAAGGTCCATGTGAGCTATTACCATCACTTGGCGTCCGTCGTCGTCGTCGTCGTCGTCGTCGTCGTCTGTCGTCGTCTGTCGTCGTCGTCTGTTAACAATTTTTCAAAAATCTTCTCCTCTGAAACTACCAAACAGAATTTAATGAAACTTGGTATGAATGATCCTTAGGGTGTCCTGCACCAAACTTGTGTTTTGATTTTTGATCCGTTAAAAAACATGGCCGCCGTTACTAAAAATAGACTAGGGGGGTCAGACTACTGTTTTTGGCTTATAAATCAAAAAGTATAAGAGATAGAGGAAATCTGAGGCCACGCTACTGATTCAGCATCAAAAGCTCTACAAAAGTCTCCATTTGGTCAAAGTTGTCAGATGACCCCTTATAGGGGTTACGGCCCCTTGAAGGTGAAAAATAGCATTTTTTCATGTTTTTGGCCTACAGAATGAAAACTATTGAAGATAGAGATTAGCTGTTGCTTGCTTAAATGTTTAGCTCATTTAACTCTACAAAAGTCTCCATAGGGTCGAAGTTGTCAGATGACCCCTTATAGGGGTTACGGCCCCTTAAAGGTGAAAAATAGCCATTTTTCATGTTTTTGGCCTACAGAATGAAAACTATTGCAGATAGAGATTAGCTGTTGCTTGCTTAAATGTTCAGCTCATTTAGCTCTACAAAATTTTCCATAGGGTAGAAGTTGTCAGATGACCCCTTATAGGGGTTACGGCCCCTGAAAAATAGCGATTTTTCATGTTTTTGGCCTACAGAATGAAAACTATCGCAGATAGAGATTAGCTGTTGCTTACTTAAATGTTCAGCTCATTTAGCGCTACAAAATTCTCCATAGGGTCGAAGTTGTCAGATGACCCCTTATAGGGGTTACGGCCTCTGAAAAATAGCGATTTTTCATGTTTTTGTCCTACGAATGAAAACTATTGCAGATAGAGATTAGCTGTTGCTTGCTTAAATGTTCAGCTCATTTAGCTCTACAAAATTTTCCATAGGGTAGAAGTTGTCAGATGACCCCTTATAGGGGTTACGGCCCCTGAAAAATAGCGATTTTTCATGTTTTTGGCCTACAGAATGAAAACTATCGCAGATAGAGATTAGCTGTTGCTTGCTTAAATGTTCAGCTCATTTAGCTTTACAAAATTCTCCATAGGGTCGAAGTTGTCAGATGACCCCTTATAGGGATTACAGCCCCTGAAAAATAGCGATTTTTCATGTTTTTGTCCTACAAAATGAAAATTATTGCAGATAGAGATTAGCTGTTGCTTGCTTAAATGTTCAGCTCATTTAGCTCTACAAAATTCTCCATAGGGTCGAAGTTGTCAGGTGACTCCTTATAGGGGTTATGGCCTCTGAAAAAAGCGATTTTTCATGTTTTTGGCCTACAGAATGAAAACTATTGCAGATAGAGATTAGCTGTTGCTTGCTTAAATGTTCAGCTCATTTAGCTCTACAAAAGTCTCCATAGGGTCGAAGTTGTCAGATGACTCCTTATAGGGGTTATGGCCCCTTATAGGTGAAAAATGGTGTTTTTGGCCTATAGAATGAAAACTATTGCAGGTAGAGAAAAGCTGTTGCTTGCTTAAATGTTCAGCTCATTTAGCTCTACAAAAGTATAGGGTCAACATCAAGACCAGGTGAGCGATTCAGGCTCCTGGGAGCCTCTTGTTTTCTTCCCTTTTCCAGCGTTTTCCCAAAATTCAAAGGTGGCTAAATGTTCAAACCATAAAAGCTATTGGTTTATTAATTTGAATTTAAAAGTGAGTATTTAATTCATTAAAAATTCAGTCAGAACATGCGGTCAATATTATATTCAACATGATAATATTTATATTTCACTAAAAATTGGCTAGCGTATCAAAAATGGACATCTAATCTCAAAGGATACATAATAATACACATTTTTTTCCACTCTTTATTTTTTTGAAGTCTGAAAAAGGGTGGTATTAAAACTCAGCAAAACGTCTGTTGGCATTTCCATCGATAAAACTTGTTAAAAATTTGTTCTTTGCCAAGAAGAGGTCTTTCTTTGACACTTGAAGGAGATAAACAAAGGAGTACCAAAGGAACAATAAATATCGCTAATACAAAAAGACAAACAAAAAACATCGGTAGACAAAAGATCACCATAAGAAACACAATCCAATATGAAAGCCAAAGTGAAATCAGAACGAGAGCTCAAATCAAAACGAAAGTGAACGCAGAATCTCCGAAAGAGTAAAAAAATCACACACCCGTCACGTTGCCATCGATTTATAAAATGTGGGCCAAATCCAGTTAGGATAATACTAAAACGTATGTCTAGTCAACAACTGTGCGCAACTGTGTGAGAGAAATTCCGTATTTGTCTACAAGCTTAAGCACATGATGTCTTTCGTACACGTAATATTCTTCGGTAAACTGCATACTAGGCTAAAGTGGACGGAATGTTGCTACACAAAAATGAAAGTTAACTTAAATAACTTAATAACTTTACATCCATTTTGGGGTTAAGTACAAAAGTTAGTTTTCAATGGCTTCAAGCTGGTTAAAATTAGCATATTGTTTTTGTATTGAGTCAATAAATGTTCTTCTTATAATACTATTGATTTGACAATGAAAGAAGAAAGGAGCTTCATCATCCATTATTTTGCATGATTTACAAGGTCTTTGTTCTCTTGGTATATTTTTGTTTCTACCAAGTTCGATTTCTAAATTATGGTCACATATACGTAATTTGGTACTTATTTTTCTACTATTTAAGTTTTGAAGGTTTGAGTAGTCTGAAACATCAACATCGGACTTTAATTTGCTGTAAAGGTATAATTTCGAGGAAACACCAAAGCTAGATATTTTATTTATCATAAGTTCATTATATTTCTCTTTGATAGTTTTATTTGTTTTCTCTTTTTATGTGCAACTTATTAATTTCCTTAAAACTTTTATTGTCATTCTCAAAATTTTCATAATCAATTTCAAATTCTGTCATTACAGATCTAGCGCGTTGCTGAATGCGGTTTTGTTGTTATGTGTGTGTGTTTTATGTTGTTATGTGGTTTGTTTTGTTGTGATGATTTCTGTCTGCCGGTTTTGTCTTTGTCTTTACGGTTTTATGAAACTGATTACTCCTTTGGTACACCTTTGCTTTTTTAGCAAAGCTATTCAAAGTAAACACACCGTCTGTGTGAAGATTTTTATTTTGATAGAGTGCTTCTTTAACAAGAGGGTTTATATCTATACAGTTTAGTCTGGAAAAGTACCAAATAACTTGTGTTTTGATAAAAGAATCTAGTGGTAATCTACCAAGTTCAGATTTTGCAGCAATATTACATGCTGTTTTTCTTACACCCAAAACACTTTTACAAGATTTATTGTGTACTTTTTCAAAAGCATGCTTATCAGAAAATGATAGTGTATCAACATTTTTTCCACTTACATAAGATCTTTGAAGTGCTTTATACATTGAGAAATAATCATCCATATACCAGATCTCAATGTTATATAAAATTATAGATAAAATTAAATTGTCAAATAATTTACATGACAGTTCTACTGGTGTATGTCTGAAGTTGGACATATACTTTTTAAATCCTTTTTAGAAAGCGATTGACATGACTTACACACACAGTGAAAAATGACCGTTGTACATTTATCAAAATCATTTCAATATGTGGATCGTGTCTTTCTGGCACATATTCCATATTCTTTCGTTTTTAATATCAAATTTTCCTGTATGAAAAATTACAGTGCCTAAGAAGTTAAATTCCTTCATTTCATTTTATACATTATTTTTACAACAAAAATTATTAGAGATAAAACTTGCCTTTGAGTTTTTTGCAAACAAAAATTTTAGCTTTACTTGTATTGACTGTTAATTGCCATTTATGACAATACAGTTCCAACTTTTTTAGTGCTTGCTGTAGTCCTGAGGCTGTTTTTTTTTATAAAATAACAAGATCATCAGCAAAGCTTAATGTACTAAGATATGTATTACATAAACATACAGGATAACAATGGTTATCAAATTGGTTAGCGCTGCTGGTGGAGTTTTAATTCCCCGAGGTTAATCCGCTCCGGCATCAACACTTTTGTGCTGACGAATACATCAAAGCTTTAAATTATCTGTTTAAATTTCAAAATCGTCTAAACCCTAAGTGTCTTCCTACCCCAGACATAGGTTGATTTTAGTCATTATTTGGTGTTCCATTTCGATATTTTATTGCTCAATGCTCTTCATGATTTAGATATAATGTTTGGCTTTTTTAAAAATGTTGGTTGAGTATCTCTGATGAGTCTTTAATAGACAAAACACGTGTCAAGCGTAGTAAAATTTATTGTCTGGAACTTTGTTGTAATTTTTATTATGAATGCAAGTCATTAATGAAACAATTAAACAATGTGGGACTCAAGCTGCCACCTTGCTTTACACGTCTTTTGATTTGAAAATAGTTTTAATAGGTGTTGTCAGTTTTAATTGAAGACTCACACGATTTATACATATCTTTAATATTGCTAAAAATTTTAATGCCAACATTGTTTTCCCTCAATTTATACAGGCAATTTATCAAAGGCACGTCTTAAATCAAAAAAACAAGAAAATATTTTAGTCCTCTTTTTTGTTAAATACTTGGTTATTAAAGATTTTCATATAAATATACTATCAGTGGTCCTGTGATTGGCTCTAAAACAAAATTGTTGGTTTGCAAATTTATCTTCACAAAAATCAACTAGTCTAGCATTAATTATTGCACTAAACAGTTTTGCCATGCAGTTTTGTAGGGAAAGACCCCTGTAATTATCAATATTATTTTTATCCCCTGATTTATGTATGAGTGTTATAAAAGACTTCCTCCAACTAGTTGGATATTTGCTTGAGTCCAAAATTAAATTAAAAAGTTTCAAAATAGAATTGCTCGTAACAATACTATTATATTTAATAATTTCAGTATAAATTTTATCAGGACCAGCACTTTTTCCTGTGCTTAACTTTTTAATACATTTATCTAGTTCAGTTAAGTTAAATGGACTATCTGTAACTTCATTTGATAACGGATACTTGTTTGACTCAGATTTCTTTAAAGTTCTTTTAAAATGGTTTATTAAATCATCAAAACCAGCTTCATATTTAAGAGACTTTAAAAGTTTCCAGTATTGCTTAGGATGAGTGTCTCTTAATGTGATAAGTTTATTAGATATTTCTTTTTTATATTTCTGTCTTTTTCTTTTAATCATTTTTTTTTTACATTTTAGGAATTTTGTCCTTAAATCTTGATTATATGGATCTCTACTTAAGAGGTTGCCTAAATAAAATAATGTCTTTCTAGTGTCTGATAACTCTTATCATTCCATGGCATTTTTTTTACCTTCTTTTTCTCCTTCTTCTTCACTAATATCATTTTGCAAGATCTTGTGGGCAGATCTTTAAAAATACAAATTAAATCAGATTCTGTCATATATATTTACCAAAACTATCATTATCAAATAAATAATTTTCATAATTAATTATATTATCCATGATGGCTTTATCTTCTAAAGAAGTATATAACTTTTCTTTAGAGACATTTTCCCATTTATATAAAAAGTCTATTTTGTGTGAATTGCCACTCTTTTTTAAAAAGTTTTTGTTTATTTGACATTTTAAATGTACTACTATTTGAGAATGGTCAGACAAATAAGTTAGGTTAAATGTTTGAAAAAAGACAACATTTTCAAAGAGACCCACACTGGTCAAAGCATAATCAACAACATTACATCCAGTAAATTTAAAACAGGTAATATTACCAATATTATTACCAATAAAGCGCCCATTTAGAATTCTTAGTATGGAGAAGATCAATTAATTGCTGCCCTTGTGTGTTGAACACATTATTTAATGAGTTTCTGTAATCCTCATGTAAAGTTTCCTAAATGGAAGGATGTATCTGGCCTTCATTATCAATAAAATCTAAATGATTACCAATTCTTGAATTAAGATCGCCAATTAATAAAATGCTTCCTTTATCAGCTATTTGTGATATTTCACTTTGTAGTTTTATATAGTCATCATTATTAAGAGAGTTTACTGGTGGTATATATAACAAGCACAAAGAAAAATATCTTCAGCTAATCCAAAAAAATATTTATCAAGTTTAATTAAGCAACAGCCTATTGGGAGATATACTCAAATCTTTTAACTCTTTTATCTCTTTCTGTAACTGCGATTTATAAAAGTTGACTATACCGCCACTATACCGTTTTGATCTCAGGTCTTGTTTCGGCATTTTTGAATAGTTTTGAAATTAGAAACATTAACATCTGAATCAGTGCCTCTCCAAGTTAAGAATAGAATATTGATATCATTTTTAATATTAGTCAAGAAAAAAATCATCTTTGCATTTACCTGCCAAACCATTTATATTCCAAGAACTTATTGTCAATGAATTCAACATATTCATAAAGTGTTCAACATAATACAGCAAAACTAACAATACTTCGTAAGTGAAAAAACTAGTAAACCCGAACTAGAATAGAGGGAAGAACTATTGAAACAACTATGTCTTCTGTTGTATTGTTCCACAAGACTGTTCTCACTAATGTTGTGAAGAGAGAAAAAAAAATGGTCATGAAATTCTGAATTCAGAGGAGGATCGAACGACAAACATCAGTGTTAGTAGCAAAATGCAATAACCACTATTTCACCTCCTAATAGTCTTAAAAGTTAGGTTATGCTGTGGGCTTATACCAGACCCAAAAGCCATTTTTACCAGATGGTTTCCTTTTTCAAGTTTTGTCTGTTAACTTTTTAGCTCACATGGAGTCCATGTGAGCTATCACCATCACTTGACCTCTGTCGTCATCGTCGCCTTTCGTCATCATTCGTCGTTTGTTAACAAATTTTCAAAAATCTCCTCCTCTGAAACTACTGAACAGAATTTAATGAAACAATAATGTTAAACAGACATCGACGATGACATCATGATACCATAATAGGACAAAAAAAATTTGACACGACTGCAAATTTTTTTTGTCCTATTATGGTATCATGATGTCATCGTCGATGTCTGTTTAACATTATTGTTTCATTAAATTCTGTTCAGTAGTTTCAGAGGAGGAGATTTTTGAAAATTTGTTAACAAACGACGAATGATGACGAAAGACGACGATGACGACAGAGGTCAAGTGATGGTGATAGCTCACATGGACTCCATGTGAGCTAAAAAGTTAACAGACAAAACTTGAAAAAGGAAACCATCTGGTAAAAATGGCTTTTGGGTCTGGTATAAGCCCACAGCATAACCTAACTTTTAAGACTATTAGGAGGTGAAATAGTGGTTATTGCATTTTGCTACTAACACTGATGTTTGTCGTTCGATCCTCCTCTGAATTCAGAATTTCATGACCATTTTTTTTCTCTCTCTTCACAACATTAGTGAGAACAGTCTTGTGGAACAATACAACAGAAGATTCATATTTCAAACTTCAGAGTTCCGAGTTCATATTTCAAACTTCAGAGTTCCGAGTTCATATTTCAAACTTCAGAGTTCCGAGTTTATATTATCAAACTTCACAGTACTGAGTTCAGATTTCAAACTTAAGAGTTCTGAGTTCAGATTTCAAACTTCAGAGTTCTGAGTTCAGATTTCAAATTTCAGGATACTGAGTTAAGATTTCAAACTTCAGAGTTCCGAGTTCAAATTTCAAACTTCACAGTACTGAGTTCAGATTTCAAACTTCAGAGTTCCGAGTTCATATTTCAAACTTCACAGTACTGAGTTCAGATTTCAAACTTCAGTGCTCTGAGTAAATTGAGACTTCAGAGTTCTAACTTCAATTTGACAATTTAATAGTTGTGTATACTAGTAGTAAATAAAATATTTACACTATAAATTAGTTCTCAAATAGTTATTATTAAAGGGGGCTCGAGGGTCTAAATTTGTAATTATAGATTTTTCTGTAATTTGGCACATTTATAGTCCTTAAAGTATGGATCAAGAATATGCAATGAAAAATAGGGGTCACCGTTAATTTAAGCCGGCTATTAAGGTTCTCAAAAAGGCTATTTCCCATCTTTTATATACAGATTATATAGGAAAAATGATAATTTAAAAGCTTAAAAATGACATAGAAAAAATAGAAACAACAGAATTTCTTCAAATTTGCAAAGAATGTGTGTTTTAATAAATTCTTCATATTGAATCAATGAAAGAAGCAGAGGTACCAATGGGGTATCCGAATGTCAAAAGTCCGAAAGGGCAGAGACTAAACCAGTAAACACAAACAAGAACGGGACAAAAACAGACAACACGTAAAACATGGAAACACAAAACAACTGAATATCAAATTTCAATAAGGGGGTCACCGTGCAAATAAAACAAGTAAATCTGTGAGCTAATGCTCACTAGTGATACCCCCGCTCCCCAAACTAAGCCACGCATACAAGTTTATATATTCGTTAACAGGAAGTAGTTGACCTAGGAACATAAAATCGCTATACACCATATTGGACTATAGGATAAAGCTGTATAAAAAATATCAGACTCCTATCTCATATAGTTACTTGGGAAACTGTGACGGAAATTTTGCATTTATGTCCATTATGTGTAAATACCTAAGTATTCGGTAAACAGGAAGTGATATACCTAGGAGCATAAAATCGGTATACACCATATGGTACTATAGGATAAAGCTGTACACAAAATATCAGACCTCTATCTCATGTAGTTGATTGGGAAACTGTTACGGAAAATTTTGCATTTATATCCATTATGTGTAAAAACCTAAGTATTCGGTAAACAGGAAGTAGACTACCTAGGAGCATAAAATCGGTATACACCATATGGTACTATATGATAAAGCTGTATACAAAATATCAGAACTCTATCTCATGTAGTTACTTAGAAAACTGCGACGGAAGTTTTGTTACGGACGGACGAACGGACGAACAGACGGACGGACGGACGAACGGACAAGGGTAAAACAGTATACACCCTCTTCTTCGAAGCGGGGGTATAAAAATGAAATTTAAAAAAACTGTTGGAATTTTGGCAATTTTTACACAAAATATAAAGAAAATGAGGATTTCAATGTAAAACAAAGCATACAGAAAGAACTGAACAATAGAATTTCTTCAAATTTGCACAGAAGGTGTGATGTTTAATGTAATCAGTGACGATGCTACAGAAATTGGAATGATTTACCGATACAATAACACTGCGTTAAAAAGATGCACAAATTTAGACCCGCGAGCCTCCTTTGATGAAAGCTCCATTGTCATCCAATGGCCAAGTCCCGGTTTGGCTAAGGGAAACCCCAAAAATCAATTTGACGGACTTTTGAATTAATAGATTATGTCATCGAGATTTTGTCAGTAAATTTCAGGAAATCCACTAAGGGATCTAGGAGACGTTACAAAATGGCAGGATGGACGGACACCCATCTTCGCTAGCCAAGGGTTACGCTCCGCTATCTCTCATCTTCACCTAGAAGGTTTTTGTAATCTCAACATTTTAATTATCTCCATGAAGCAATATCAACTACAAGTTAAAAAAATATTTTCATCCAGATAGTTGCAAAAATAGGAAATATTTCATTCCTTAACGACAAACATTTATCTACAGATACAATAAAGGTTATTTTGGTAAGATTTGATCAAAACTGCTAATATTTTTTCCAAAAATAATAATTATTTATCACCTTTGTAAACCCACATGTTTGTTAACAGATTGTTTAAACATGGAAATGGAGCAATTTGATTGGATGCAGGCAACTTTCACTGCATCCGATCAGATGAGTGAATGTATGACCACAACTGCCAAGGGTGAAGATGAGAGGAACCTGTCCTGAATTAAAATTCAACTTTTATTTAAATAAATACGCTGATGCAATAAGATCAACTACATATCATGGACAAACAATCCTACAAAATTTCACCAAAATCTCTCTCATAGAAGTAGTGCCCACAATGTGTTCCTATGACCTAAAATGAACAAAGTTAATGCTGTTGTGATATGATAAACTCTAAATCATCACAAACGAATCTACACAATTTCATCGAAATTCATTGAGCTGCCTCAGAAGAGTTGTCCTCACAAAGAATACCTTTGACGTCAATAAAGTCCCACAACTCATACAAACTTTTTTGAATTAAAATGTCATTTCAATATGACCAGATTTTAATTTCATTTCTGTATCACTTGCAGTTACTGAGATATTGACCTTTAAAACCTTTAACCTGAGTTACGCATGAGGAAAATATAGGCCAAGGTGAATCTATTTTGGTACGAATGCTGAGTACCATCAAGATGTACTCACTGACCCTATAGCATTCCTCCATCACTGGGCATCACTGGCAGTTGCTGCAATATGCATCTTGATTAAAACTTTAACCTGAGACATTCATGCAGAAAAGGTAGGTCAAGGTCACCTTATTTTGGTACTGATGCTGACTATTATCAAAGATGTACCAATGGACTAAATATTACCCTTTTATAATGTTTGGTTCCAAAGTAATAAATACCAAAACCCGGGTATAAACGACCAGGCTTGTGCTTACCCTCGGGGACCTCGGGTCCATCAGCAGTGGTTATCGCCCAGTGGTTTCAAAATTACAAATACCAAAACGCGGGTATAAACGGTTAATTTGGATATGCTATATATTGATATATCAAGGAGTAACCTCTCATCAGGAGCATTATAATCAAAACATTGTAAGGTCAAATTCCCAAACTGTTGAAAACGAAAAGTACTCAAAACCAAAAAGTTCGAACAAGGAAGCCAAATCCGGCACCGAGGTTATCGACAAAATTATTGACACAAATGTACGTAAATATGTACGAACGAACGTACGTGAGAAAGCACCAAATGCTATATCACCTTCCCAACTTCGTTGGACTCAGGTATAATAGAAACTGATTTTTTTTTTCAAAATTAAAATAATAAAATGTAATTCAGGGAACAAATTTTTTGACAAAAATGTTGAAAAAATATATGATCTACTACGTTTCCGCTGTCCAAACTAATCAAATAATTAATAATTTAACATTGTGGTTCGTGTTTTTCAACCCAAGATATATTTTACTATGTTTAAAGTCATTTTTAAACAACCAACTGCTGTTTTAAATCTGGTCTCACCCTACAATGTTAATTTTCTGGCATTAAAATCCTATAATATATAATTGCAGTAATTGTAAAATAAAAAATCTAGCCGCGAAGCAATGGAAAATATTTTTTTCGACTCGAATCAAGTGGCTTACAAAAACAATATTAGAAACTTTCGAGTTTTGATTTTGGCGCGCATTAAAATCTGATTAAAGAAATGTAAGTTTATATACTTATCAAATCTCTGAAGTCGTAACTCTGAACACTGAAATCTGAATTCTAAACCGAGAAGTTTGAAGTCGGAAGTAAGGAGTTCGAAGTCTGAATTATTGAACTAAGAAGTCTGAAGTCTGAAGTAAGAAGTCCGAAATCTGAACTCCGAAGTCCGAAGTATGAAGATACCTATCGCTTTCCATATAAAAGTGATGACTTCAATTTTCCAATCGTCAACTTTCCCTCCTTGTGTAGCAACATTCAGTCTGCTCCAGCTTATGGAGTTTACGTATCTCAATTGATTCGTTACTCCAGAGCGTGCGGGACTTACATCGATTTCCTTAGCAGAGCGACACGCCTGACGCAAAAATTGCTCACACAGGGTTATGTTGCTCCTCGGTGTTCTATGGTCATTACCGGATCCTAAGATCGCAATGGAAGAGGGAGGTCTGGCGCCATAAAACCTAGTTCAACCCACCATTTCGTTTGAAATGCCTGTACCAAGTCAGGACCATTGCGATCCACCAATTCTCCGGTATGACTGATTCGTTTTTGTCATTTTCTTTGGACTATGAGATTGATCATTCAAGTTCGGTAGTTTTGTTATTACCTTTATTTGCTGTCTTAAATCAAGAAATTTTACGGAAGACATCATGCACTAATAGACAAATATGGGATTTCGATCTCTCAGATGAGTGCAGATGTTGGTTTTCAAAGGGTTTTGTTTTGTCTTCCTTTACCGGATTTGATTGGCTGAATGGACAATTGGCAACGCGACGGGTGTGCTATAGCAAGCAGGAAGTGCTTATTTTTCCGGAGCACATGAGTTCTCTCTTGTTTCGACTGGAGTTCGCGTTGTTGATTGATATTCAGTTATTTTGTGTATCCATGTTTTACATGTTGTCTGTTTTTGTCCCATTCGTGTTGTTGTTCACTGGTTTTGTCTCTGCCCTTTCGGACTTTTGACATTCGGATACCCCATTGGTACCTCTGCTTCTGTACCAAATAATCAGCCTGGTTCAAACACGTAAACCAGGCGCAAAATATATGATCCAGGCGTAACTAGCTTTTACGTGTGGATAGGGAAACCAGGCGTCGAAAGACACGTAAACCAGGCGGAAAACAGACACGTAATATTTAATTGAGATTGATCAGCTGGTCGAAAATCCAGGCGTAATATGCAAATGAGTAATTTACGCCTTGCAAAAACTGGGTGTAAAATGAGACAATAACCAGGCGTACTATTTGACCTAACTCTTAAGACAGAACATGTATGTGCTACATAACTATAAAATTTGGTTACACAAAATGTGCCATGTGTATAGATAATTTACAGATAATGTAAGAAGACAATTATGTTAAAATCACTATGAGAATTAAAAAAAATAAGATTATGCTTTTAAATAAATAGTTTATATAAAACTAATACAGTCCAGTATGACCACCAAATTATTTCAGGCTGACAAGCAAATTGCTAACACAGGGTTAAGTTGCTCCCAGGTTGTTGTCATCACTCAAGAAATTTTACGGAAGACATCATGTGCTTTTATACAAATATGAGATTTCTATCTATCAGATCTAGATGAGCACAGATGTTGGTTTGACATAGAGTTTTGTTATGTCATCCTTTCCAGATTTGCCCAACACTAAATCGATCTTTGGCAACGTGACGGATGTGCTATAGCAAGCAGGTACTGCTTACTCTTCCGGAGCACCTGAGTTCACTCTCGTTTCAACATGAGTTCACGTTGTTGAATGTGGTTTTGTTGTTATGCGTGTGATTTTTTTTTCTATGTTGTTATGTGGTTTGTAATGATGATTTTTCGTCGATCGGTTTTGTCTTCATCCTTACGGTTTTATGATACTTATTACCCCTTTGGTACACCTTTTGCTTCTTTCAAAGCATATTACTTTTAATTAATGAAAATGATAAAATAACTATTCTTTTTTCAACTAAAAGAATAAAACTTGAATATACAAGCTTTCAATAAAAATAAATTCCAATTCTGATAACAAAAATGCATATGCTCAGGTTGTGTCTCAATATAACTGCATTTTAAAAATATGTTTTAAACAGTATTAAACTATGGCAAGTAATGTGTTGCAAAATTTTATATACAGTAGATTTTAAATTCATAATTTTCTATTAATGTGTAAGATTTTTTATTAATATGTAAGATTTTGTTATTAATATGGAATATTTTTTTATTAATATGTCAGATTTTCTTAATAATATGTCAGATTTTTTATTAATATGTAAGATTTTTTATTAAAATGTAAGGTTTTTGATTAATATGTAAGATTTTTTTTATTAATATGGAAGATTTTTGTATTAATATGTAAGATTTTCTTATTAATATGCAAGATTTTTTTATTAATATGGAAGAATTTTTATTAATATGGAAGATTTTTTTATTAATATGGAAGATTTTTTTATTGATATGGAAAACTTTTTAATTAATATGGAAGACCTTTTTTATTGATATGAAAGACCTTTTCATTAATATGGAAGGTTTTTGTTATTGATATGGAAGCCTTTTTTATTAATATGGAAGGCTTTTATATTGATATGGAAGACCTTTTCATTAATATGGAAGATTTTTCATTCATATTTCATTCCATCGGAATGCCCCCTAGAGGAAAGCGATGATCGATATAACACCTTTTTTCATTGGTTGTTATATCCCCGTCAGACCTTCAAGTTCTTAGTACGTTTTTAGAACGGAGTGAAAATGGGACGAAAATATTGTTTCCACGTTTTTACTACGATTGCTCTACGTCCTAAGAAGGACCACACAGAGTCTTCAAAGTCTACAACAAAGTTCCTTCTAGGTGTAACACGTTTTTACTACATCTTTTCTACGTTTCAACTCTTTCTCGCTACGATTGTACTGCTACCATCCGTTTTGCAGTACGTCTTTAATAAGTTTGCTTTTTAGCTCCCAAACCATGCAGTCCCGTGCGGGGCCCGGGTGGCGAATAGGCCCGCAGCAGAGCCTAGCTTGTCGTAAGAGGCGACTAAGGGTCTTGGGATTCTGATGTCGGGTCAGTGCTCAGCCCACAGAGCGACCAAGTGTGTACCCTAGGTGGCTGAATAGGGTAGCCCTCGTCCGCGGGGGTTGTCAGGTCTATAATACGGAAACCCTGACCGCCGACCATAGTGGGCCAACGTGTGTGGAGAGTGCCACGCTCCATGCACATAAAAGACCCCTTTGTGGACCGCCAAGTAGTGCACCACATAGGCTAAATTTTCCGCCCATACCCACCTCTCCCTGTGGTTCTTCAAAATTTACCGGTCCTTTGTTTCCCACCCCATCCCAATTTTTCATTTATCATCATCATTTCATGTTCATTTTATCATCATTTTCATGTTCATCGCCTGTAAATAACCTATATAGCGTTGCACGGGCGTAAAACACCAACTCACTCACTCACTCACCCAAACCATGCAAAGACAGTACGATGACCGGATTAATTCGTTTAAACCTCTCAAATACTGACTGGATAGGGATTTACCAACAGCTAGCCGTTTATATTTGTCATACTAAATTATACTAACTTGGTGTACAGTAAAAATTGCATCCATTTATTTGTTTTTTATGTTTTTTTGTTACTCCCAATCCCCAGAACCGCAATGAAAAAAAAAGGAAATTTAGTGTAACAAAACCTGGTTAAACTCAGGTTTAGTACTTTTAGCAACCAGTGCCACGAGTCAGGACCATCGCGAGTGTCTTTGCATTGATTGCTCGTTTTTTCTTGGACGCTTAGTTTAAAGTGGATTAATGCTCATGTGAATCCCTCTTCAGCTAGCAGTTTGCAAGTGTGGCCTTTGTAGCGACCCCCATTGAGCCTATACTACAAAGGGATCATAAATGTGCATGGGGTATTGCTCTCCACATACACTGGACAACCTTTTTTCGTTCCTTCTGAAGGACTAGCATCGTTCTTTGAGACCATCCTCGCAAATGATGTCAAGAGTCGAAAAATTGGTTCATGAAATTTTCACCTCAGACGAGGGTCGAACCACGAACCTTGGCGCACAGGGACTTGCTCCCCTCTATCAATATTTTGTTAAAGTCAATGTGCGGTACGGAAAAAACACGTGTTTTTTTTTTCGTACCGCACATTGACTCTAACAAAATATTGGTACACAGGGACTTGCTCCCCTCTATCAATATTTTGTTAAAGTCAATGTGCGGTAAGAAAAAAAACACGTGTTTTTTTTCGTACCGCACATTGACTCTAACAAAATATTGATAGAGGGGAGCAAGGAGCAAGTCCCTGTGCTTGGTGTTAGTAGCCCGACGCGTTGACCACTACACCACCGACTCTCTTGGACGTTTGAGATCGGTCATTCCTGTTTGGTCATAACCTTTATTTGTTGAAATCTTATATCTGCCCCCCCCCCCCCCCCCCCGCCACAAGGCGAAGTGGAGAGATAGAAATTTATGTCGGTCGTCCGTCCGTATGTGCGTGCGTGAGCGGATGGGAACGTGTGTGTATACATGTGGGTACGTCACACTTTATTTCGTAAAATATTTTCAGCTAAAATTATTCGTAGGCTTTCGATATTTGGTATGCAGCTTCAAGTCTCATGTGTCTCATATGCATAGGAGGCTGCATTTTCAGGTCTGTTGCTGAAAGATTTTTTTTCGAAATTTGAAAATGTTTTGTAACATATTTCTGTACGAAGGCTCTAGACATTTGGTATTCAACTTTTGGTAGGGGTCTCATTAGATAGGTTTCAGGTTTGTAGCTTATTTACTTCCTTTTTTACGAGCCGTCTTGGAATTTCTGTAGGGTCAAAAATTGAAAACAATTGTTGATAGATTTCTCAGATACTATTTTACATTTTGCATGACGTTTTAATTAGGGGTCTTATCTAGTGGGATGCATGTTCAGGTCTGTCACTTATTTACTTCCTGTTGAACAAGCTGTTTTAGATTCTTTTGCATTTGGTGGAGACCCAGAAATTCTGGTCTTGTATATAGTAAAATTTAGGGCGAAGAAAATCAAGGCCTTTTGTGGGGTAAAGAAATCTTCCTTTTTGCCTACTTGAACTTAGCACGATCCGGTACGTACTTTTTTGTTATTTCAACCAGAAAATTATTCTATTTTAAAGAATAAGTTTTAAAATATTATTATAATCCTGCTAAAAAAAATGTGTTAGTACATGTTTATACATACAAACACTATATGCTTTTTTTAATTAAAACGATTTTTATGGAAAGGGAGGGTTGTTTTACAACATGTGTCTTGTATGTCTCTTATATGTCTTATAAATTGACGAATCGCGCATAGAGTGTGCGTTCAATTTAAGATTTTACGGAGCATAAGCATCCATGGCTCCATTAACACGAAATTTCATTTCAGATATGTTGCTTTATATCTATCTCTATGTGAAACTTGGTAGAATGGTTGAGTATGACAAACTTTACGCTCTAAGCGACTTTCATACATATCGGACTTCTTCTTCCTGCTTGGGGTACGAACGTGCAGATATATGTTCATGTGTCTACGAATTTCCGCCAATCCTTTCTCAGAAACGGTACATGAGAATGATTTGAAACTTAAAAGGATGGTTCAGTATGACAAACTGTACGTTCTACGCAACTTCTACTTGAACTTCCTACTTGGGGCTTGCAAGGTTATCCGTGTTCTATGGACACATTTCTTCTTTATCTTAATGCTACTTTTAAAATATAATATAGCGTCCAAACACTGAATTTATCAGAATTTGATACTTTAACAATAAAGAAATAAATGGAATAAGTGTACGCGACACAGCTCAGATGACAAGCGGTAATTTAGAAAAACAACAATGAAAAACCGCTAGCAGCCTTCAACGAGGCCAGTTAGCGCTGCTCGCCGTTCTGCAATTGGCCCAAGGTCTAAATAAAATGCACAAAATTCAAATCCAGTCCTTAAATAGTCAAAGATAGACCCCCTTCCAAAACAAGGAACACAAAACATCAAAAAGACAAGGACAAACAAAAGCTTTGTCAAGGAGTTGCTTAGCTCAAGATTTGATTTGTTGCATGGTCAACGATCAGTCCAGATAAAAGAAACACTCATTTAATTTGTAGGTGTTTCATGTAGCTATGGGGTAACTTAACATCAAAAGCCATGATTGTCTCATTCGTCAGGAAAAACGCAAAATTCAGCAGACGCAAGACAGAACAGATTCTGAAAAGTGGGGGCCCACTGACTGGCCTAAGAGCCAGTTAGAGGGGACCCGCTGTGGCCACGTTTCAATGATTTCCTATATATCCAACCAAATTTTCCGCCAAAGTGGGGCCCCAGGCCCCCAGCCACCCCCTCTGGACCCATCCATGGATTTATTTACATGCATGTCCAAATTTTATGAGAAAATGAATGTGAACTGTCAGAAAACTTAGTAAAAACGTACTACAAACGGCGTAAAAACTGCTTACTATCAACGTGGTAAAAACAACACGGACGTGTTAAGGACGTAGTAAAAACTTCCTTATGGTCGTACTACAAACGTGAAGGAAACATACCGTTATATGAAATCATAGTGAAAACGTACCACGAACGTAGTGCAAACTTTTAGGACCAAGTGAAAACGTAGCGTAAACGGCACAAAATATCCTACCGTCCGGGCCATGCAGTTTGTAACACGTTCCTTCTACGTTCATGGTACGATCATGAAGTTCTCAATACGTTCTTAGTAGGTTTTTACTGCGTTTTGACTTCGCCACGTCCTCATTAAGTTTGTTTTGAACATGTTCAAAATTATTCCACGTCCTTCACATTCTTGAAGTTCGTAATACGTCCATTCAAGTTCGCACTACGACCATGCAAGTTTATAGCACGTCTTTACTACGTTCAACAAGTTCCTTTCGCGTTTTAAGACTTTTAAGGACTTAGCAAGAACGTAGTCCGAACTTTATCCAGTGTGAGGGGGGCATAAGAAAACACCAATGGCGCCTTCCATGTGTGACCACATATATGCGGTCTGATGCTAGTGATGGTATTATATTGCCCCTAATAGTGATTAGCGGTAAGAAATCACGGGTGTTCAATTGTTTCGTCTCCCTCTTTAATAAGGCGAATGGGTACCTGCGGATCTTAGCGTTTGTAAAATAGGTCCTTTGATTCCTCTTTGTCGCAGTTCGAGCATCCACAGAGAGACCAAGCGGCAATACCCCCTTTCCCTTAAATAGTCAAGTCTATTGAATATCTTAAAGGAAGGGGAGGTAGTTTTTCTTGCATATATAAGTGACCGCGTAGGCCAAGCCCATGGATAATTTCAGTGTGTTAAGACTTGAGGGAGGGTAGGAGGGGGTATGATCCCGGATTCCTGTGAAAATAAATGTGTGATTCCCGCATCCCGAAAAATGAAAATGGCTAAACCCCGTTCCCGTTAAGGGTTTTACCGAATTCCCGTTGAAATGAATTGTGAATTGGCTTTCCCGCTGTCCAGCGAAAGGTCATACCGACCCTCAGACTTCTACTAGCTGCGAAACGTAGCTCTAACTATTTTTTGGTTTTTTCTTAGATCGCAAAAATCAGAAAATATAAAAAGACCAAGAGCTATGAATTCGCAGCTAGACTTTTACCAGTTAGGAGGGGGATAACAGGGGGGTCTCTGACCCCCACTCCCCGCCCCCTCAACCCCAATCACCGTCCATTCATTCTACCACCGCTCCCCCCCCATATAATTTTTTCTTTACCCCGCTCCCCGTATTTCCTCCCATTTTTTTCTCCCGCTCCCCGTTATTCGTCCCGTCAATCCCCGTTCTCCGCCCCATCTACCTCCGCTCCCCGCCCCTTAACCCCCGTATTCCCCTACTTGAAACTCAATCTATTAAAGGGAAAAGGGAGTATTGCCGCATGAGTCTCTTCAAGGATCCTCGAACTGCGACAAAGAGGAATCAAAGGACCCATTTTACAAACGCTAAGATCCGCAGGTACCCATTCGTCTTATTAAAGAGGGAGACGTAACAAATTAACACCCGTGATTTCTTACCGCTTATCACTATTAGGGGCAATATAATACCATCACAGGCATCAGACCGCATAAATGTGGTCATACATGGAAGGCGTCATAAGTGTTTTCTTAACAACCAATGAACAAGCATTCTGAGAGTATTGCAAAACAATAAATAGTCCCCTACCGGCCTCCTATTTCAGTCACTTGTAACAATTTGTCAAACAAATAAATACCAAAACTTGATCAGTTTATTATCTACAAGGAACAAAAAATAGTGTAGAAAATAAAATTGCAATGGACGTTCAAAGTTCAAAGGGCCATAGCTCTCATAAAATTTGGTGGACCGGCATGAAACTCAAACTTGATCTGTAACTCATCGTCGTAAACTCACATACCAAAAATCAGTTCATTATCTATAAGCGTTTAGAAAAAAAAGTGTGGAAAACTGAAATTTTAGTAAATTTTCAAAGTTCAAAGGGCCATAACTCCCATAAAAGTTACTGGACCGACACGAAACTCAAACTTGATCTGTAACTCATCAAGGTAAACTCACATACCAAAAATCAGTTCATTACCTATAAGCGTTTAGAAAAAAGTGCGGAAAACTGAGGCGTGACAGACGGACAGACGGACAGACCGACAGAGCGCAAACCTATACTCCCCTTCGGCTTTCGCCGGTAGGAGACTAAAAAAGTTGTTATATCGATCATCGCTTTCGTCTAGGGAGCGTTCCGATGGAATGAAATATGAATGAAAAATCTTCCATATTAATGAAATGGTCTTCCATATCAATATAAAAACCTTCCATATTTATCAAAAATGTTTCCATATAAATAACAAAAACCTTCCATATAAATAAAAAGGTCTTTCATATCAATAAAAAAGGTCTTCCATATTAATAAAAAAGTTTTCCATATCAATAAAAAAATCTTCCATATTAATAAAAAAATCTTCCATATTAATAAAAAAATCTTACATATTAATAAAAAAATCTTCCATATAAATACAAAAATCTTCCATATTAATAAAAAAATCTTACATATTTAATCAAAAACCTTACAAATTAATAAAAAATCTAACATATTAATGAAAAATCTTACATATTAATAAGAAAATCTTACATATTAATAAGAAAATCTTACATATTAATAAAAAAAATCTTCCATATTAATAACAAAATCTTACATATTAATAAATATCTTACATATTAATAGAAAATTATGAATTTAAAAGTTACTATATATAAAATTTTGCAACACATTACTTGCCATATTAAACAGTATTAAATATTAATCTCTCAAAAACATCATGCATGCCTTTTATAATTACCTTTATACATCTGGAAACATAAATCCTTAAAACAAACTTTTAGCACCATTAGATCAAGACACAAGCTCCTAAGCATCTTTTTGTAAGTTTTAAATGTTCAAAATGTGTAACAAAATGAATTTGATAGGATGAAAACAATTTCCTGTTATATATATATGCATCATTGGAGAGCAAAGAGTGTTATACAACCAGTTGGTCAAAAACCAGCTGGTTGCTCAAATCGTTAATTTTATAAAATTCTAAGTCCAAAGTTACGCCTGGACAGGACTAAAACCAGCTGGCCAAGTGTTTTACGCCTGCATTTTCGACACGCAATCCTACTACAGACAGACCAGGTTTACGTGTCCTGCTCATTTACGCTTGGTTTACGCCTGAAAACCAACTGGTTTCCGTGTTTAAACCAGCTGGTTTACGCCCTTTCATTTCGTACGGGTTAACTGTCAACATATGTTCTGTAACAAATTTATGGTTTAACATGTTGCCTAAATTTAAAGCATCGAAACTTTTATTTATAACCGGGAGAGAGCGGCTTTTCTTGTTGTTCACATGTGAAACGCCAACAGTTGTAAACGATCGAGTGTCATGATTGTATCTATTGTCAATAGCATCTACTGTAAGACGATACATGTTGGGTTTGATATCTAACACTGAATTTTCTAGATGCTCCTTGTGTGTCAAGAAAGAGGAATAAAACACAATGTAGTGCGAATATGATGAACTCCAAGAGGCAGTATGATAAACGAAAGCAGTTCATTGGTAGAAACATTGTGTACCTATGGTGAATTGTACCTACGATGTCCACGATTTCGTTTGTGTCAGACTTTTAGAAAAAAATCATCACATTAACATCATTCTATCTTTGACTTTACAAGTAAAGTAATATTGTCTTTAACCATAAGGTTATGGTGTATATATCCACCTAATCCACTCCAGATTTTTTTTGCGTTTCCGATATGGTGTCCTTGTAGGATTGGTTGGTGAAATGTGCACATTATATTTTTAACGATCTTAAGCCTATGCAAAACAGCAAACAGCGACCACTCGTCACATTGAATGCTGCTTGGCTGTTGTTCATTGTGATTTTTTTTTAAATAATGCTTATTTTTGCTGTTTATACATGAAGGTTGTGTCGCATACACTTATTCTATATCTGATTATCTTCAGTTGTTATTTCAGCAATAACCTGGTTGTTTGTCTAAATGTAATTTTTTAATTATCATTTATTACCTGCATGTATTATTTTCTGTTTCGATCGTCATGATTTTGTCTTCTAATGCTCTGATTTCATTTTGTAAGCTTTGACTGAAATACATGTGATATATAAGAACTTGTCAACAATTGGTCATGCGGAAATCCAAAGAATGAATTATGAAAAATAAATGAGCACATTTTTTCTACTTATGTACTTCATAAAAAATACAAGAGAGTAAACAAAAGTTGTAAAATGCAAACCATACTCAATGGTACATGTTCAAATTTATATTTCTGATAAAGACACAAACTTTAAATTTTGATTGTATCGGAGCTTTGGTGAACTGTAAGATAACGAGAGGCTCCCAGGAGCCTGAATTTCTCCCCTGGTCCTTAATCCATTAGGGTCTTCTAGAAAGGGTCATCTGAAAACTTCGACCCAATGGATACTTTTAAGATCTTAATGAGCTGAAGGTTAAAGCAAGCAACAGTTTTTATTCTGTCTGCATTACATTGTTTTCATTCCATAGGGTTAAAACATGAAACAAGAGGTTCCCAGGAGCCTGGATCGCTCACTTGACTTAAATGCCTGAATTATATGCTTTTTGGAATTGAAAGGGTCATTAAGTATATAATAAAATAATTTAACTGGATGCCATATACCGTATAGCTGGTTATTTTTGCGGTGGTTTCAATTTCGCTTATTTTCACGAATCAAGGGTAATCGCGAAAATAAAACCCGCGAAATTTTTAATCTTAATACATATATTTTATTTGATAAAGTACTATATAAACGATGAGTTTTATCAACACACACACTACATTATTATTCAATTAAAGTTAAGGAGTTAGTAGCTTGTACATCTACCCAAACCTCAATGTCAGTCGATTACTGAATTTTAATTGACAATATATCACAAATACCTTCATTTGATTTTTAAAATAAACATTTAATTCATGTTTATAAAATATTCATTCTACATTAATTAATTTAATTAAGACTTATTGTCGAATTTTAAATAATAGCTTGCTCTGCGTATTGGTAAGTTAAATCTGATTAGACAGGTTTTGAACAAAATACACTATTTGTTCATTTTGCGTATACAGCTAAATTCATAACATCATATGGAAATACTTTTCCTACCAACCAATATGTTTAAATGTTTCATAAAAGGTCTAAATGTAAAAATTGAAAAGCAAAATAAAAATATATATATATCTGTATGTAAAATACAAATTTGCGATTTATCTTTTTTAAAATAAAGTTTAAAATAAACTTAATAGAAAACTTAATAAAACCTTGATATGTTTTCTCATAATTGAAAAAGAAGATTTCAAATATATCCAAATTAACTGTTTATACCCGCATTTTGGTATTTGTAATTTTGAAACCACTGGGCGATAACCGCTGCTGGTGGACCCAAGGTCCCCGAGGGTAATCACAAGCCTGGTCGTCAAACTTGTCTGACACGATTTACCATAAAATTTCTAATATTTTAGTAGCTGAAATTTTCCGATTTTTAAATTCAAAATTGTTTAAACCTGGTTGCTTGTCTAAATGTAATTTTTTAATTATCATTTATTACCTGCAAGTATTATTTTCTGTTTCGATCGTCATGATTTTGTCTTCTAATGCTCTGATTTCATTTTGTAAGCTTTGACTGAAATACATGTGAACAAATGATATATAAGAACTTGTCAACAACTAGTCATGCGGAAATCCAAAAAATGAATTATGAAAAATAAATGAGCACATTTTTTCTACTTATGTACTTCATAAAAAATACAAGAGAGTAAACAAAAGTTGTAAAATGCAAACCATACTCAATGGTACATGTTCAAATTTATATTTCTGATAAAGACACAAACTTTTAATTTTGATTGTATCGGAGCTTTGGTGAACTGTAAGATAACGAGAGGCTCCCAGGAGCCTGAATTTCTCCCCTGGTCCTTAATCCATTAGGGTCTTCTAGAAAGGGTCATCTGAAAACTTCGACCCAATGGATACTTTTAAGAGCTTAATGAGCTGAAGGTTAAAGCAAGCAACAGTTTTTTTTTCTGTCTGCATTACATTGTTTTCATTCCATAGGGTAAAAACATGAAACAAGAGGTTCCCTGGAGCCTGGATCGCTCACCTGACTTAAATGCCTGAATTATATGCTTTTTGGAATTGAAAGGGTCATTTTTTTTTAAATAAAGTTTAAAATTAACTTAATAGAAAACTTAATAAAACCTTGATATGTTTTCTCATAATTGAAAAAGAAAAGATTTCAAATATATCCAATTTAACTGTTTATACCCGCATTTTGGCATTTGTAATTTTGAAACCACTGGGCGATAACCGCTGCTGGTGGACCCGAGGTCCCCGAGAGTAATCAACAAATCAACGACCTCAAAACCACCAGACTGTTCTTGTGACAAATCCCCATTCAAATATAGTCCCTCTGGCCACGTCATTACCGGGGACCTCAACATAGTGGAAAATGACCAACTCCGCGATGTTTTGGCCAAAGGACCAAAATATCGTGAGCCTAGAGCAATCAACTGGAACCATAATTTCAAAACAATTAGGGGTTCAGTTGAATACTATACCAGAAAATGGGCCAAAAAAGAACATGAAAAAGAAAGCGACGGTCTTTCTGAGTGGGTAAAGTCTGTGAGGTCGTTGGTTTTGAAAAGGATTAACTCTTTGAAAGGCTCGATGAGCACCAAGGCAACATCTATTTTCACCAACCCTGATGTTGCGATGACATTGTCTACCTTACATGACAAATATGTTGTCGTACCTGCTGATAAAGCGCATAACAACATCATTTTCGTATGCAAAAGACACTATATTGATTGTTTAACAGCTGAATTAGGGGTTGGTTGTACTAGCAAAAGCACCACATATACAGCAACAACACTGTCAAAGGAGGAAATAATCAACAATCATAATTCTGTAATTTCTTCTTTTGGCATTTCTGTTGACAAAAAGAACGATGACGTTCCATCCTTGTATTGGATTCCAAAGTTACATAAAACTCCATACAAGCAACGATTTATTGCTGGGTCATCCAAATGTACAACTAAGCCTCCTTCAGTTTTGTTAACATCAATATTGACGGCAATAAAATCAAGCCTTCAAAAGTATTTCGATTGTTGTTACTCTAGAAATGGCGTCAATCAAATGTGGATTCTCAAAAATTCTAAAGAACTGATGGAAAATCTCCATTCTAAGTCATTTTCATCATGTAATAGCATTAAAACGTTTGATTTCTCTACATTATTTACTTCAATTCCACATTCACAATTAAAATCTCGTTGGGCACAGCTGATTAAACGTAGCTTTATCAAAAAGAATGGAAAACGCAGGTACAAGTATTTGGTAGTCGGTTATAAAAAGACTTACTTTGTCATCCAAGAGTCTAGCAAGAAAAACAAATTTACAGAAGATCAAATAATAGAAATGCTCAACTTTCTAATCGACAACATATTTGTACAGTTAGGTGGACGTGTTTTTCATCAAACAATAGGTATCCCAATGGGCACAAATTGTGCACCATTGCTTGCCGATTTGTTTCTTCATTCATATGAAGCAGACTTCTTACAATCACTTCTAGACAAAAAGGACCGCAAACTTGCTTTATCCTTCAATCTCACATTTCGTTATATTGATGATGTCCTTTCACTAAACAATCCTCGATTTGGTGACTATTTACATCTCATATATCCGAAGGAACTTGAGGTAAAGGACACTACAGATTCTAGGAGGTCTGCTTCATATTTGGATCTATTTGTCGAAATTGACACACAAGGAAGGCTTTGTACAAAGCTCTATGACAAACGTGATGACTTCAACTTTCCAATAGTTAACTTTCCCTTTCTGTGTAGCAACATTCCGTCCGCTCCAGCATATGGAGTTTACGTATCACAATTGATTCGTTATTCCAGAGCATGTGGGGAGTACAACGACTTCCTTGATAGAGCTACACGGCTGACAAGCAAATTGTTAACACAGGGGTACGTTGCTCCCAGGTTGTTGTCATCACTCAAGAAATTTTACGGACGACATCATGTGCTTGTATGCAAATACGGGATTTCTATCTCTCAGTAGAGCACAGATGTTGGTTTGACAATGTCAGAGTAGAGTTTTGTAATGTCATCCTTTCCGGATTTGACCAACACTTAATCGATCTTTGGCAACGTGACGGGTGTGCTATAGCAAGCAGGAACTACTTACTCTTCCGGAGCACCTGAGTTCACTCTCGTTTCGACTTGAGTTTGCGTTGCTGAATGCGGTTTTGTTGTTGTGTGTGTGTGTTTTATGTTGTTATGTGGTTTGTTTTGTTGTGATGATTTTTTGTCTGCCGGTTTTGTCTTTGTCTTCACGGTTTTATGATACTGATTACCCCTTTAGTACACCTTTGCTTCTTACAAGCCTGGTCGTCAGACTTGTATGACACGATTTACCATAAAATTTCTAAAATTTTTGTCGCTGAAATTTTCCGATTTTTAAATTCAAAATTGTTTAAAACACCAGGTTTCTTTCCTTGTATTGCACATGGTCGATATCCTCGGTGCTGGATTTGGCTTCCTTGTTCGAACATATTGGTTTTGAGTACTTTTACAGTTTGGGAATTTGACCTTCCAATGTTTGATTTAAATGCTACTATGAGAGGTTACTCCATGAAATATTGATATATAGCATATCCAAATTAACTGTTTATACCCGCATTTTGGTATTTGTAATTTTCAAGGGACATAATCATGTATACTAATATTTTAAGAGAGAAAAAGAAACCACTACACCATGATTTTCATAGTATTAAAATTTCCAACATGATTGTTTTGCACCTAATGCTAATGAACAACTTACCAAGTTTGGTTTCAATTACATGTAGACTTATGGTGTCAGAGGAGTTAAAGTTTAAATCATAATAAAGAAATGCTGTTAAAATGGTTAATTTTGACGTTCTCGGGGGGGAAAACTCCGAAAACAAATGGTCATAACGCATGGATTTTAAATTCTTTGTTAAATAACATTCATTTGATAGTTTTCAAGATATTAAGTTTTAAAACTGCAAATATGGAAATAAATCGGAAAAAGGACACAACTCCTACATGGGTCTTTGTATTTTCTTTAAAATGTCAGGGCAGTGGATCTTAAAGTGATGAACATTTTTGTATATTGGAATTTTCATATCTGTGACAGTTTTTTAGTTATTAGTAAAAAAATGCACATAACCACTATTTTCTATTTTTAGCAATGACGACCATGTTATTTTACAAATCAAAAATCCAAACGATAGTTTAGTAGTGTTAAACAATATACAATTTACATTTCGTCAATAACTTAAATAGTTTTTTAGGATATTGAGCTTAAAATGTTCAATTTTTGCAAAACAGTCGGCAAAAGGGCAATAACTCTTATATGGGTAATTTGATTTTCATGAAAACTTCAGGGCCGGTAGATCTTGACATGCTTATTACTTTTACACATTCCAGAATTTTGATATCTGTGACCGTTTTGAGTTTTTTGCAAAAAAACAAACAAACTGTAATTTACCCATATGTTTTATTTTTTGCCATGACGGCCATGTTTTTTTACGAATCAATAATCCAAACCATGATTTGTAGAAGATATAATAAGCATCTGTACCAAGTTTGGTAGCAATTGAACTTATGGTGTCAGAGGAGTTAACGTTTGAAAAAGTTTGCGGACGGACAACGACGGTATGACTACGGACGCCAAATGATGGCAATAGCTCACCTGGTGAGCTTAAAAACGCTTTTTTTAAACTTAAAAGGGACAATATCCCTATAAGACGTCATCTGAAAAATCGACCCAATAACGATTTTTGTAGAGCTAAATGTGCTGAAGGTTAAAGCAAGCAACAGTTATCTGCAATAATTTTCATTCTAGAAGGCAAAAACATGAAAAAGCTATTATTTAACCTTCAAAGGGCCAACTTCGACCACATGGAGACTTTTGTAGAAGTTTTGATGCTGTAAAAGGAAGGCATCAGATTTTCTCTATCTGTTTTACTTTTTGATTTACAAGCCAAAAACAATTCTGTGACCTCCCCTGCGGCGGCCATGTTTTTTGACGAATCAAGAATCGAAACATGTGCAGGACGACCTCAAGATTAATCACACAAAATTTAATAAAATTCTTTTCAGTAGTTTCAGAGGAGAAGATTTGAAATATGTTATCAAACGACAGACGACGACGACGGACGCCAATTGCTCAGAACTTAAACGGCAGGATGCAAATAGCTGATAATAAAACACAGGCATGCTTTGACTTGAAACTAAGACGAAATTGTGTATCTGGCTTCACATCTTAAAGAAAATTTCAAGGCTTTTGGTTTTTAAAAAAAATAAAAAGCAATATGGAAAAATTCATATTCCCAATAAACTCAAATGATCTTATGTTAACAGTTGTGTACAATCAAGTAGGCAATCTTTGCGAATGCTAAAATACGTAGTTTCAAATGATCCAATAATAAATTACAAAGAGAAGTTCAATGCCAGTGACAAAGATGAAAATATGTGAGAATAAATCCATCCTCTCATTTACCTTTGTGTTTCATTCACATATTTACTGTGTATACTTTCATATTCATCTAGTTTGTTATATAATCTAAAGAAAAGAAAAAAAAGAAAAGTTACTTGAGCATTTTATTCTACATCTTTGGCGGTTGAGGAAAAAATTTTATGTTCACATTTAAAAAAAGATGCTGTGATAAAACAGAAAACATTTAAATTAAATTTCCCGCTAATACTGTCCCCCTAAAAAGCCTTTTGAAAAGAAATCTAGGGAAAATAACCTTTGAAAGCAAAACTACAATGTACTTTCTCAACTATTTTCTATACAGACAGAAAGGTGGTGACACAATATTATATACCTATTAAATATTTTGTATGTTTAATTTTAAATGAGTTTAAATGCACATCATTATTCAGTGACGGGCTGAGCTGAAATCATTAACTTAATTTTTTGATTAATGAAAAGAAGGTAATGTTTATTTTCAAGTTTGGGAACAAGTAAATGAACAAAATATTGTTTTTTTTTTCTTAGTTTGGATGTTTAACGCATAGAATAACAATTTTCGAGACAAAAGAATTTTACTATCTCAAAGGAATAGCCGGAACTCTCTAAAGGGGATAAACATTTTGAATTTAAAAAATAATGGTAAGTGCGACGGGTTACATTCTTTGACAGATGACGACCAATCCATATGCGTTTTGCGTTGTCAAAATTTGAAGGATATTGGAGGTTGGTGTTTTATTTGTCACAATCAAGTCTAAAAAGTTGCAAGGCTGACGACGAGAGATTTCATATAGAATGAAAAAAATAACCATTACAGGTATTAGATTTTATACATTGTTATTAATTTTTGATATTTTTGTCATGGTTAATTGTGTAATTGTTAAGTTCTGTTTTTTTTTAGCAAAGTCGATTTTAATCTAAGATTACTTTCACCCCTTCACCTGGCCTCAAATATCATTGGACATTTTATCATTATATAACTAAAACTTAAAGTGTTCACCTACCTATCAGTTGAGAGGTACATTAGGAAAAAAATGTACCGAAAACACTACATTATCTTGAAGTAAAAATGTGTCAATGTAATAAGGTGTATCCATTTCAAGGTCCTACTACTCTTTATATGTGGTATATGCTGTACATATACTAAGATTTTCTTTTTAAAAGTTACAAATATCCTGATGAACCTCAATGAAAGTAGAATTGATGAACCAGTTTAAGCAATTTAAGTTGCAGAATTTAAGAAAAATATGTTAGGAAGTCGATTAGACCGTTGTTATTTTGAACAAGGTGTGAGATACTCTCAATGTATTTATTTTTTAATGAAATTCCTCTATTTAGAAAGGGGAATCACAAATAATTTGTGAAATAAGCACAACTATTAATCAAATATATTATCAATTCTGCTATAAGATACAGGTTCAGGACTTTTTTTATCAGAAAGTTTGATATTTATTTGTCTGATGTTTTGGAGCATGGTGTTTTTTGTCACTAAGGAAATTAGACCCCATAATATCACTGAACATGAGGAATGTGCGTTTTTCCCGCTACATATTTAAAATAAATAATGCTAATTCGGTGTTATTTGATTTCAATTTACATAATATGTTATATCGTATTTTATTATTAAACGTTACTTTTATACACTTTTAATTCCCATAGTTACTAACAATGACTAAGTTCACGGCCGTCATTCGGTATTGTGAGTTTTTGACTCGTGAAGGAATCGACAACGGCGGCAAAGTATAGAAAGCTGCTCGTGGAGGGAGGAGGCGACGGTTCGTGGTGGAGCATAAACTATAATTTTTCTGAAAGTTGATTTATTTCACTCAATTTCAAAGTTATTTGAAGAAAAATAAAGAAAATAAAACTGTCTCACAAAATGATTGTTTTTACTCTGTAGAATGGAAAAAAAAGTACACGAAAAAGCTTTACCAATTTCGAGAATTATTTAAAGGCGTTACTGCACCCTATATTTTTGGGGGTTATAAAAAGGACAATTTTTATACAAGTTTTAAGCATATCATTATATCCAAAACAATTTTTGCCACATCTTGACAGCTAATATGAAACGCAAAGTTATTAAAATGTAATAAAATTTCATTTTTTCCAAAAAGCGACGATTTATCGCTCGTGAAGTAGCAAGCGTGACCAGTAAAAAATGGCCACAAAATAGTTAGATAAAACAATAAATCGGTCATTAAGTAGGCACAAAAAGTAAATCCAAATCAAAAAAAAATATATAGATACGGTTATTCCGGTAATCTACAGATCATAAGCGGCCAATCTCTAATAATTTAGATACAATACGGACCAAAACTTGGAGAAAGATTATAGACAAATATATAAATATGTTGAAAAAAATAAAATAAAATTCATAAATGAACATTTTCGTCAATATGTGCAGTGAAACATTCATTTACATATCGCCGTTTGTAAAAGTGCTTACTATTGAAGTTATCATTACATGTATGTTCTTCATTGTATATTCAGTGAAATGTCAAGGCAAAAGATCTACTTTGCGGAAATGATTGACTATAGTCCGAGTCAGGTAAATTCTGCGCACGGTTTTCTGTATTTATTTTAAAACTGCTTACCAGAATCACTCGAGTTGTCTCTCTTTCCTTAGATCGTTTTTGTCCAGGTACCAGTCTTGTATTAAAAGTTCTTGCGCGGGTGGACGTCAAAACATGGAGGCTATTAAAATATAGTGCCTTTTCCCTGAGTCGTTTGCAGCATTACTTTTCATGCATTTTTTCTAACTTTTGGCTTAAATTGAAGGTAAGACACCAAACTTTGACATCACTAACTTTTTGAAATGTAAAAATTGCATTATTAAATAAAAAAGTTCTCATTAAAAGGGGGGTATTTTTGAAATGGAAGTTAAAGTGAAAGTAGGAAAAAAAACTATTTTTAGTTCAACCAACTGTGGTTTTCTTATCTTCGTGCGACTTTTTTTCGGCCCACCCTTTAAAATGTTTTCTGACACTTCCTTTATTGAAAAAATATAGCAAAAGTTGTATTGAATCATTTTAACTATTTTTTAAAAAATTCCAAAAATCTCAGGTTTACTATAGAAGTCTATGGGAAAAACAATACAAGACTGCGACCTGATTACTGGGTTTTACAGTAAAGTTGAATATTAAATAAGTGCTTATTATCTGTTTTATTCTAAAGAAAACCATGTCTTTGAACACTTTATAAAGATTTTTTTTACTTTTTGCTTAATTTGTTTCAGCTACCCTTCAGTTTTTGCTATAATAGTACTTTTTGACCAAATTTGGACATTAAAATAGAATTTGTCTCTTTTATGAGAATCAGTGGATTTAAATGTCTATATTCTTTATCTTTAGTAAGAATGACTTTATTGCACTGCTAATATTCAATTTAAACTGCCATATTTTATCCGGTGTAACTTTTTCAGCACTTTGCATATGTTCAGTCCAAACTAAGAAATGAAGGCTTTCTTTACCTCTCCACACATATGGGAACTGTTCTGATTTTAAACATATTGACTTTCTAACCAAACAAATGGTGTGAAAATGTTCTAGATAGACTTTATGACTGATTTCAGCAAAGAAACTCCAAACAAATTCAGTTTTTTTTTCTTTATGGTGTTTTGTGATGTGCAAAATTTTGACTTTTTGTGTGCAGTAGGTTAAAAACTGCAATTTTATAGTTAATAAGACCACTTTCTCTTCAAGTCTGATAACCTTGCACACTATGTTGGTGATTTCTGTCTTCTACACCTTCTTCCCATGTAACAACTCAAGTTTCATCAGCCTAGTATCTGAATTCCTTAAAATAATGGGCCATTTATGTATGCCTGGGGCACCAATTTTACCTGAAAAATCCCTAAATTGGTATATAAAATCCAATTATATTCCAAATAATGTATTTTATTCCACATTTATAATTTTTGTTACAATAATCTTGCCAATTTTGTCAGTTTCAAACACCTGATAGGTATCCTTCTTATATTTGGATAAACAAGAGGCTCCAAGTTGTCTTTGTAGTAAAAAAGGGGGTTCCTAACATAGTATTTTCTACTTCAAGAACTAAAAACTGTCAATAAATGAATATTTTTGCACTCAATCCATTGCTAAGGTAGTATTGGCATCACTTCAACTCAAATATTCTATATGAATATAACCTAACAAGGAAAGAACATTAAAGTGTTCACTTTAAGTCAATATAGAGAAAACTGGCCAAAACCTTGAAGAGGGTACCCTTTTTAAAATTGTAATAAAAAAATCAATGAAAGCATTTTTGCTATGTTTTTTTCTTGATTTGATTGGAAAATGTATAAAGAAACAGAAAAACAAGTTTATTTAGAAATATTAAATCATCTTTGATCCTAATAGGTACCAGTCTTGTATTAAAAGTTCTTGCGCGGGTGGACGTCAAAACATGGAGGCTATTAAAATATAGTGCCTTTTCCCTGAGTCGTTTGCAGCATTACTTTTCATGCATTTTTTCTAACTTTTGGCTTAAATTGAAGGTAAGACACCAAACTTTGACATCACTAACTTTTTGAAATGTAAAAATTGCATTATTAAATAAAAAAGTTCTCATTAAAAGGGGGGTATTTTTGAAATGGAAGTTAAAGTGAAAGTAGGAAAAAAAACTATTTTTAGTTCAACCAACTGTGGTTTTCTTATCTTCGTGCGACTTTTTTTCGGCCCACCCTTTAAAATGTTTTCTGACACTTCCTTTATTGAAAAAATATAGCAAAAGTTGTATTGAATCATTTTAACTATTTTTTAAAAAATTCCAAAAATCTCAGGTTTACTATAGAAGTCTATGGGAAAAACAATACAAGACTGCGACCTGATTACTGGGTTTTACAGTAAAGTTGAATATTAAATAAGTGCTTATTATCTGTTTTATTCTAAAGAAAACCATGTCTTTGAACACTTTATAAAGATTTTTTTTACTTTTTGCTTAATTTGTTTCAGCTACCCTTCAGTTTTTGCTATAATAGTACTTTTTGACCAAATTTGGACATTAAAATAGAATTTGTCTCTTTTATGAGAATCAGTGGATTTAAATGTCTATATTCTTTATCTTTAGTAAGAATGACTTTATTGCACTGCTAATATTCAATTTAAACTGCCATATTTTATCCGGTGTAACTTTTTCAGCACTTTGCATATGTTCAGTCCAAACTAAGAAATGAAGGCTTTCTTTACCTCTCCACACATATGGGAACTGTTCTGATTTTAAACATATTGACTTTCTAACCAAACAAATGGTGTGAAAATGTTCTAGATAGACTTTATGACTGATTTCAGCAAAGAAACTCCAAACAAATTCAGTTTTTTTTTCTTTATGGTGTTTTGTGATGTGCAAAATTTTGACTTTTTGTGTGCAGTAGGTTAAAAACTGCAATTTTATAGTTAATAAGACCACTTTCTCTTCAAGTCTGATAACCTTGCACACTATGTTGGTGATTTCTGTCTTCTACACCTTCTTCCCATGTAACAACTCAAGTTTCATCAGCCTAGTATCTGAATTCCTTAAAATAATGGGCCATTTATGTATGCCTGGGGCACCAATTTTACCTGAAAAATCCCTAAATTGGTATATAAAATCCAATTATATTCCAAATAATGTATTTTATTCCACATTTATAATTTTTGTTACAATAATCTTGCCAATTTTGTCAGTTTCAAACACCTGATAGGTATCCTTCTTATATTTGGATAAACAAGAGGCTCCAAGTTGTCTTTGTAGTAAAAAAGGGGGTTCCTAACATAGTATTTTCTACTTCAAGAACTAAAAACTGTCAATAAATGAATATTTTTGCACTCAATCCATTGCTAAGGTAGTATTGGCATCACTTCAACTCAAATATTCTATATGAATATAACCTAACAAGGAAAGAACATTAAAGTGTTCACTTTAAGTCAATATAGAGAAAACTGGCCAAAACCTTGAAGAGGGTACCCTTTTTAAAATTGTAATAAAAAAATCAATGAAAGCATTTTTGCTATGTTTTTTTCTTGATTTGATTGGAAAATGTATAAAGAAACAGAAAAACAAGTTTATTTAGAAATATTAAATCATCTTTGATCCTAATAGGTACCAGTCTTGTATTAAAAGTTCTTGCGCGGGTGGACGTCAAAACATGGAGGCTATTAAAATATAGTGCCTTTTCCCTGAGTCGTTTGCAGCATTACTTTTCATGCATTTTTTCTAACTTTTGGCTTAAATTGAAGGTAAGACACCAAACTTTGACATCACTAACTTTTTGAAATGTAAAAATTGCATTATTAAATAAAAAAGTTCTCATTAAAAGGGGGGTATTTTTGAAATGGAAGTTAAAGTGAAAGTAGGAAAAAAAACTATTTTTAGTTCAACCAACTGTGGTTTTCTTATCTTCGTGCGACTTTTTTTCGGCCCACCCTTTAAAATGTTTTCTGACACTTCCTTTATTGAAAAATATAGCAAAAGTTGTATTGAATCATTTTAACTATTTTTTAAAAAATTCCAAAAATCTCAGGTTTACTATAGAAGTCTATGGGAAAAACAATACAAGACTGCGACCTGATTACTGGGTTTTACAGTAAAGTTGAATATTAAATAAGTGCTTATTATCTGTTTTATTCTAAAGAAAACCATGTCTTTGAACACTTTATAAAGATTTTTTTTACTTTTTGCTTAATTTGTTTCAGCTACCCTTCAGTTTTTGCTATAATAGTACTTTTTGACCAAATTTGGACATTAAAATAGAATTTGTCTCTTTTATGAGAATCAGTGGATTTAAATGTCTATATTCTTTATCTTTAGTAAGAATGACTTTATTGCACTGCTAATATTCAATTTAAACTGCCATATTTTATCCGGTGTAACTTTTTCAGCACTTTGCATATGTTCAGTCCAAACTAAGAAATGAAGGCTTTCTTTACCTCTCCACACATATGGGAACTGTTCTGATTTTAAACATATTGACTTTCTAACCAAACAAATGGTGTGAAAATGTTCTAGATAGACTTTATGACTGATTTCAGCAAAGAAACTCCAAACAAATTCAGTTTTTTTTTCTTTATGGTGTTTTGTGATGTGCAAAATTTTGACTTTTTGTGTGCAGTAGGTTAAAAACTGCAATTTTATAGTTAATAAGACCACTTTCTCTTCAAGTCTGATAACCTTGCACACTATGTTGGTGATTTCTGTCTTCTACACCTTCTTCCCATGTAACAACTCAAGTTTCATCAGCCTAGTATCTGAATTCCTTAAAATAATGGGCCATTTATGTATGCCTGGGGCACCAATTTTACCTGAAAAATCCCTAAATTGGTATATAAAATCCAATTATATTCCAAATAATGTATTTTATTCCACATTTATAATTTTTGTTACAATAATCTTGCCAATTTTGTCAGTTTCAAACACCTGATAGGTATCCTTCTTATATTTGGATAAACAAGAGGCTCCAAGTTGTCTTTGTAGTAAAAAAGGGGGTTCCTAACATAGTATTTTCTACTTCAAGAACTAAAAACTGTCAATAAATGAATATTTTTGCACTCAATCCATTGCTAAGGTAGTATTGGCATCACTTCAACTCAAATATTCTATATGAATATAACCTAACAAGGAAAGAACATTAAAGTGTTCACTTTAAGTCAATATAGAGAAAACTGGCCAAAACCTTGAAGAGGGTACCCTTTTTAAAATTGTAATAAAAAAATCAATGAAAGCATTTTTGCTATGTTTTTTTCTTGATTTGATTGGAAAATGTATAAAGAAACAGAAAAACAAGTTTATTTAGAAATATTAAATCATCTTTGATCCTAATAGGTACCAGTCTTGTATTAAAAGTTCTTGCGCGGGTGGACGTCAAAACATGGAGGCTATTAAAATATAGTGCCTTTTCCCTGAGTCGTTTGCAGCATTACTTTTCATGCATTTTTTCTAACTTTTGGCTTAAATTGAAGGTAAGACACCAAACTTTGACATCACTAACTTTTTGAAATGTAAAAATTGCATTATTAAATAAAAAAGTTCTCATTAAAAGGGGGGTATTTTTGAAATGGAAGTTAAAGTGAAAGTAGGAAAAAAAACTATTTTTAGTTCAACCAACTGTGGTTTTCTTATCTTCGTGCGACTTTTTTTCGGCCCACCCTTTAAAATGTTTTCTGACACTTCCTTTATTGAAAAAATATAGCAAAAGTTGTATTGAATCATTTTAACTATTTTTTAAAAAATTCCAAAAATCTCAGGTTTACTATAGAAGTCTATGGGAAAAACAATACAAGACTGCGACCTCCAACTTTATTGCCAGTAATAATTTGCCTGATCACCGCCTTTTAAATCGATGGCAGCTAAAAATAGATTGTCTACGGGGATTTATAATGGGAAATCCGCCATTGTTTTTCTTTGTTGTCAAGCGGAAGTGACGGCGGGGATCCAATATTTACATCTGTGATCCGAGCACCAGAGCGACACCTGTCAATGCAGGTGCTTTGTGGGATTGCCTTTTCGTACTTCTCGGACTTTTACTCCAAATATAAGGTAAGCAATAGAAACTTTGAAAACAAAGCAGACGAAAGTAAACAAATAACATTTGCAGTTCTGCAATACAGTTCACACCGATTGACTAAGTGAATTATTTGAATAATGCCAAAACTAAAGTCAAAAACATTAGTTAAAAGTCTCCAGGTACATAAAATAGAAAAAAAACAATTGCACCAGAAAGCTGAATATGCTACCAAAACAAAAAATCATAACCCCAACTTGTCCTGGACATGTCATATTTATGTCATTTGTTGACAGCAACACCATTATTATTTCATTCTTTAGGCTTAGAACTGTCTGCTTCCTTTTACTTTTACAGCATTGCATCTCTCCTTCAGCATGAAAGTTACATGGTAATTGGTATTCTCCCACCAATAATACAATGCTAAAATAAATTACAATACACATATAAGTCATTATTGTTACCAAGTTGCGGCATGTATAAGTAACTTGGTGCATTAACTACTTTATATAAATTACCCACCTTAGGCCAATATATTATTTATTTTGTAAACCAGTTCTTTTTATATATTAATTGAGCCTGTGCCAATATGATAATGTGCTTGTGTCAATAAAATTATTCTATTCTGCTCTTTATTATAATATAAAAAAAATATCCTGTATTCTCATCCCCTCCCACCCTTAGCTGTGGTTCCATACACCAATGGTCCCTTTAGAAATTTTCTGATCTGGCAGTTCACCAAAATAAAAATAAGTATCAAAAGGGCTACAACATGACCAAGAGCTACGAATCGCAGCTACTCTCATCTTAATGCCATCTCAAATACATAGGGTACTTTTTTTTAAATTTTGGCAATATATGTTTAATTTTTTGGTTCAACTCCCTTTTTACCATTTAGCAAAATATTTTACATTTGGGAAGTTGGGCTACTTTTAAAATTGGTGAAAATGGATGAGAGACTGGGGAAATTTATTGGGGTTTTTATAAGTTCTTTCTACATGTATATACACATAGAAAATTATTTTAAATGTCTTAGAATAAGTATTTTTTTAGTATAAATTTCTCCATATTTTGAGTTCAAAACTTTTTAAAAGAGGGTCCATAATATTAAAACAGATAAGGGACCAACCATGGAGTGCAAAAATAGTAATACTTTTTAAAGGCAACATGATAAAGTATTTTTTTCATCATAAGCATTATTTCATATATGGTAGAAATTCCTTTTGAGAATATTTTTTTCATAGCCCTGGTACAAATATTTTTAATCAAATTTCTAAAATAATTTGTAATAAACTAAGAATATCCAACCTGTAACGATTTTAAAAATATATAATTACCTTAAATGCCATATTAATGTCCCATTGATAGGAATAAATATTTTGATGGGTTTGCAAATAACAAAAGGACTGTATTTTTGGACTCTTCGACTAAAAATAAGTGCTTGTATATGACACTGATGAATACTATCATGTTGGTCAAATTTATATTATGAGTTAAAATTCAAATAATATATATAAAGCATCATTATTGTTTTAATATAAAATATTTAACAGAAAAATGGGTTACTAATAACCATATCTGGCCCTAGCTTATATCCAAGCCAAAATTTAAAACTTGCTTTATACAAAAACAGTTTTAAGTTAAAAAAAAATTTAAATTACATTCTAAGAAAAAAGGATTAGAGATTCATTTGCTGGGCACTTGAATTTTAGTTTTAATATAAAATACCTAAATTGCTTGCCTGAACAGATTTTTACTGGCCAGTAAGCACAAATTGATGATAATTATCAAAATTTATCAATATTTGGTTTACTTTTGGGAAAATAGAGAAATGGTACCAACTTTTTGCTTACAAATTTTTAACTTGAAAGATATTTAATTTGGTTAAGTTATGAAATTAAAAAAATAAAATTTTGGCAACATTATGCTCCACATCAAGAAGAGCAAAAAGCTAATGTCATAATTTGCAGATCTTGACCACTTTCTATAAAGTTTGAACAAAAAAAAACTTGTGATCCACATTAGATAGTCAACATTTTTGAAATTATGAAAAAGTGTTTCAAATAAAGAAAGTTTTAAACTTTTACTCAAGGGCAAAGTATGGAACTTAGGGGACAACCATTTGATTCTGAGGGGGGGGCCTGGCAGTTTCGGTCGAGCCAGAATATTTATTTTCAATATTTTCCGGGTTAGAAAATTTATTTTTGGCCGCTTCGCGGCAAGAATATTAATTTTTATGGCCCGACCACGTATGTGGATCGGACATATAGTTTTACCCTTGTCCGTCCGTCCGTCCGTACGTCCGTACGTCCGTCTGTAACACTTTGGTTAAGTTCTTGGTTAAGGTCCATTACTCGGATACTAGATGTTGGGGGTCAACGATATTGCACCACCAGATGGGTCTTGGGTAGGGCTACACCACCCACTAGAAATTAGGTCACTGTGACCTATATTTTATGCATGAACGACTTCGGTTAAGTTCTTGGTTAAGGTCCATAACTTGGATACTAGATGTTGGGGGTCAATGATATTTCACTACTAGATGTGTCTTAGGTAAGGTGATACCACCCACTAGAAATTAGGTCACTGTGACCTATATTTTACGCATGAATGACTTGGGTTAAGTTCTTGGTTAAGGTCCATAACTTGGATACTAGATGTTGGGGGTCAATGATATTTCACTACTAGATGTGTCTTAGGTAAGATGACACCACCCACTAGAAATTAGGCCACTGTGACCTATATTTTACGCATGAATGAACTTGGTTAAGTTCTTGGTTAAGGTCCATATCTCAGATACTACATGTTGATGGTCAATGGTATTTCACCACTAGATGTGTCTTGGGTAACATGACACCACCCAATAAAAATTAGGTCACTGTGATCTATATTTTATGCATGAATGACTTCGGTTAAGTTCTTGGTTAAGGTCCATAACTTGGATACTAGATGTTGGGGGTCAATGATATTTTTTCACTAGATGTGTCTTGGGTAAAGTGACACCATCCACTAGAAATGAGGTCACTGTGACCTATATTTTACGCATGAATGACTTTGGTTAAGTTCTTGGTTAAGGTCCATATCTTGAATACTACATGTTAGGGGGTCAATAATATTTCACTTCTCGATGAGTCTTGGTACATGGCACCACCCATCAGAAATAAGGTCACAGCGACCTATATTTTACACATGAACACTTTTGGTAAAGGTCCATATCCCAGGTAATACACATTGAGGGTCAATGATATTTCAAGAACGGGAGGGCCATCCTGTGGCTCATAGACACATTATCTAGTTTTTATACTATAATATACTATGGGATCTGGGGCCAGGATATTTATTTTATTTTCTTGGGGGTGAGGGCCAGAATATTTATTTTCAGCTTTGGCCAGGCTAGAATATTTATTTACAAAAACTGCCAGGCCCCCCCCCCCTCAGAATCAAATGGTCGTCCCCTTAGTGAAACATGTCCTTTTAATCTTAGCATGAATTGTTTAAAAAAATAGTATTACAACACTAATATGCATAACTATACCCCTTGTAAAGTGGGAGGTATATAGTGATGGTGGTGTCTATCCATCCATATGTCTGTCCATGTGCCCTTCTGTCCTTCAGTTTCAACTTAGGGTACCCATCTCTTAATCCACATCTCCTCCCAAACCCCTCAATGGATTTTCATGAAACTTTCACACAATTTTTGTGATATTATACATTGTAATGTAAATGTGCACCTTCTATTTAAAATTTGATCTGATGAATTTTTATTTTGGGAGTTCCCATAGCAAAACATGGACTTAACCATTACACAGCAAGGGGGTACCAATCTCTTATCCACAACTCCTCCCAAACCCCTCAACAGATTTTCATGAGACTTTCACACAATCTTTGTGACATAATGTAGATATGCACTTATGGTACTTTTTAAAATTTAGCTATAACTATCTGAACTTGAAATACTGAATACATATGTTTCTCTCATATAAAAGTTCCCATTTTGTGGAATAAACAAGCACGATTTGACAACTTTTTAAGTAAAAAATATATATATACATTGTATTATATCTGCACATATTTCAAAAATACATGCATGTCAATTTTGTTTTACACAATTAATAATATAATTCTAATTTATTGCATACCATCATCTTAATGTTGTGGGGATATTCACAGATTTGTGAAATCGCTCCTTCCATGTGGCAACCTAACGGTGTACAATACTTGGCCCAAGTATCAACATCAGCATGGAAGCATTGATATGATGGTGTGCAAATACTGCAACATCAAAGATAATATATGTAACTGTATATATATTTCATTTAAATTGAAAAGAATCATTTGTTTACTTTCAGACAATTGATCTTCTTATGAAGATACTAAGCTTTTTCACTTTTGAAAAAAACCAAAAGAGGCCATGGGGGCTGAAGAAACCAATGAAAAGGCTGAGTAAAGCAACAGGTATTATGCTTCCAAATAATTTCAAAAATACTTTCAGTGTCCTTATTCAGTCATAATAATGAAATATCATAAACAGTTTAGAGCTTTTACAATTTTTTTACACATTGCAGCAATGTCAGAATGAAATATATCCAAAAAAAAAAGTGTAAATTTGACGAAATTCATTGCAGGATTATGTTTTTGATAAACTTCAAGTTCATTTTGTATACCTGGGGTAACAAACTTTATTTATTTTTCACAATTTGTGTTGCCCAACATTACAGAAAAAAAAACAATGATTAATTTCTTTCATCTTTGCATGAAATTTATTAAGGTACATGTACAAAGAATCCTTGATTTAAAACAGGTTTTAATAAGAATTGGAATTAATATCAAACATTGAATTTTATCTTTTTTCAGCAGTAAACTAACATTATTTAAGACAAAAATGTCTTTTCAACAGTTACTACAAAATCCTACACTTTAAATTTACAAAATTCCTAAAAAGTGAAAAATGAACAATTTAAGGGCATATTTATTCACTTATCCTACCTTGTCTTTTCTGAGAAAATAAGAGTCAAATCTTATTTACTTTGTTTACTTGACAAATAATTTAAATTTCATATTTGATAATAATTCAATTATTAAGAAATACCATGTTGGGAATTAATGAAAATGAGATTGCTGGAGTTATTCCCCTTTGACCTTAAAGATGTTGGTTTCTTTTAGTGATTATTTGATTTTAGGGGGGTGAAATTTGAAATAAAATGGCAGGATGGCAAAAATACAGAAATTGACAAGTAGGAAAGTGTTTTAAATTAAAAACTAGAAAAGAAACAGTGAGCAGCTGCAAATATATACCTCCCCTCCCCCCAAAAAAAAGCTTACACCCAAAAATCAATCTGCTCAAATTTTAAATACTTACATGACTCTTTCTTTAATTTTATAGGTATAAAAGAAAGTACCCTGAGATATTATTGTAAAGGGAGTGATCCTGTGGAGGAGGTTGTCAAAAACCTGAGGAAGGAGAAGGCCAAGAAACCTGCTACAAGTACCCAGAAGCTGGATGATTTCAACAGATGTGTAGTGAGAAGTACCATCTATGATCTGCACAAGAAAAATGAAGCTGTTTCCATGCCAAAGCTGCAGCAGGTGTTGAAGGAGAAAGACATTGATGTTTCTGTATCAACGGTGACGAGGACAGTGAGGATACTGGGGTTTCGGTAATTTTAAAAAAACTTAGGTTTTTCTTCATTCAGGTGGTTAACTTCAAAATGAATTTCAGACTTTTAATGTAAAAACTTGCAAATACCATATATATGCAATTAGGTATAAAGCCAGTGCATTTTTTCTTGAGTTATGCCAAACTGTCTCTTTAAAGTTTTTGAGAGTCAAGTTTTAATCAGAAACAGTTACAGGAAAGAACTATATCTGGAAAAATAAGAGTGGGAAAAAGATTGCAAACTTACAAAACAGTAAAATTAATTTATGATTAACTTTATAAACATAGAAAAAATAAAGTCAAGCACATGTTTTTTGTATAAAAAGATAAAGCTTACATTGGTGTTTTACTACTATTGCATATATTTGAGGTAAAAAAAATTACACAATTACACAAATTTATAAGCCAACATAAAAATTTGGGTTCAATATATCAATATTTTCAGCCAGTCGAATATGGAATTAGTAAATATTGGTATTTTGGTTGCATTTGCATTAAAAAAATAACTTAAGTTTTACTGATGCATGAACATTTTTTGTTTATCTCATTTCAGGTTTTCCAAGAATGCAACAGACCGAAGATTCGTCTCTGAACGTGCAGACATTGTACAGATGAGACATGTATATCTTCGCAAGATCCGAATGTTTAGGCACCAAGGCCGTCCAATTGTTTACTTAGACGAGACTTGGTTAAACACAAATCATGTAATTAAGGGAGATTGGCTGGATATCCCCAGTACATCCATGTCTGTCTTTGAGCCAACCACTAAAGGTAGTCACCGTGATGTGGCTTCTGGCAAAGGTACCAGATTGATAATTCTAGATGTCGGTCTTGCTGGAGTGGGCCTCATTCCTGGATGTGGTCTCATTTTTGAGTCAAAGACCAACAGCTCGGATTATCATGATGAGATGAATAAAGAGCACTTTACTGAGTGGTTCAAAGATGTTCTTCTCCCTAGATTACCCCCTCAGTCTGTAGTTGTAATGGATAATGCTCCTTATCACAGTCACTTGGATCCTGACTCAAGGGTTCCTAACACGAATTCCAGAAAGTCAGATATCTTGGCATGGCTGGATCGGAACAATATTCATTATGACAAGAAAATGAAGAAGGCTGAGTTACTTGATCTTGTGAGGTATAATAAGCCACGTCCAAAATTTGTGATCGATGGCATTGCATCAGCTAATGGCCATGAGGTTTTGCGATTACCTCCTTATCACTGTGAACTCAATCCTATTGAAATGGCTTGGTCCCAGATAAAGGGCTTCGTGGCTAGAAGAAATTCTAGCTCCAAGAAGTCAGACATCTTGAAGCTCTTTGCTGAGGCCAAAGCTCATTTCAGTGCTGAGGACTGGGCTAAGTATGAGGCACATGTGATAAGGGAGTATGAGGAAAAGTTATGGCAGATGGATGGTCTTAGAGATGAGGAGGTTTCTAGGGTGGTGATTCACTTGACAGACGATTCTGACAGTGATGACAGTCAGGTGACAATTCCTTACTGTATTTCGGAGGTGGAGGGGGATGACGAGGAAAATGACTGCGACGGGGATGACGATACCTTTGAGACCATCGATCAAGCTGGTGAGGTTTTGTGCAACACCTGTGGCAACACTGAGCCACCAAAATCTATTCAAAAAGAGCGTCACATTGACTGGTTTCAGTGTGACTTTTGTGACCAGTGGGTGCATAACAGATGTTGTACAAAACGTGCTCTTGCGAAGAATACATGTCTTCGGTGCTTTTCCATTCTTAACCACCGAGACCTCAGTGCACCATTGTCATCATCACCTGAAGATATGGAGCAGTAAATGTCTTGATTCAGGCAAAAAATTTGTTGTATATTTTTTTAAAGACTACTATTTATAAAACACAAGTTCATTAATTTTAAAAAATGCAGAAATTTAAAATCCAAGTTGTTTGGTGAAATTCCTACATGACATCATGGTTGGTTGTCCACAGGGGTGGTCATGTGACTTTTCATGGTGTTCTAACAGGAACAAATGTACAATATATCTATATAGTACTGAGGATGCCCAACAATAAAAATGTTATGGGGGATGTCTTTGATTAAATGATAAGATATTCTGTTAATTAATTCTTATTATTTAACTGATTTTGAATTAACATATCTTAATGCATCTGCAGAATTCTCTAAGTCTTTTACCTCTTAAATGAAATATACAGTGTCTCATAGAAATTATTTTAAATGCAGTTTAAAGGACAGATAGTAATATACAACAAATTTTATGCCGTTTCAATATCTGATGCAGTAATCACATGGCAACAGCTTTATTTTAAGGACATTTCAAGATGACTTCTCAATACACCTTTGTTTAATCTCCAGTTTCTGGTTATTTGTAGCAGTTTCTTGGCCTGAACATTTCTGTGATAAAAATACAACTGTGATACAAGCGTTCTGTGATAATTATAAACAATTAATCTGTGATATATTTTAATATAATGAATGATTATTCTATTTAATTTTAACATCATAAATAGCATTATCATGTGAATTGTTGGTTTAATCATGTTGTTAATTGTTGTCACTTATATTTCTCTTTCATGTTTCATATATTATGTTAAATTTCATATCTATCAAGTATTTAAAGATTACCTTAAAACAAAAATACAGTGTTTAAAATACATTTTCATTTGAATTCCGTGTTTTTTTCATAGATATCAATGGGACTTTCAATAATCGGAAGTGAATAGAGATCCCCCATTTAACTTGAAGGAGAGCCTTGGTTTTTTTTTTGTAAAAAAAAATGAATTTGATATTTGATGAAAAATATTTTGGCAGCTAAGGTTATAAATAAAATATTCTGGAGAATGATTTCTGTCATATGAAATAATGCTAATTACATGAATTATGAAGAAAGAAAAAATTGGTTGCTGTTTCTTTAGAAAATAAATATTTTATGACCAGAACAAAAAATCCAGCCTCCTCTCCAAGTTAAATGGTATGTCCTATTAAGGCAAAGACAAAATCAGTTGACTCAAAACACAACATGACAAAAAATATATAACAATATATACATTACAATACAGACACACAAAACAACCGAACTGCAAAATAGCAACATATTAAAACTTGCAAATGTATTGGGTTATTCTCACTCAATGCAATAACACATCTGTTGGGTTGCCAACTCAACAATGATATATCCGTATGTGATTTGTTTAAATAAAACATGGCTATAGTACTTATGAAAAGAATCCATCTGTAAAGATTCATTGGAGTTGCTCAAGCTACATAAACTGAAAAAAAAGGTATTGACCAGAAAATATCTACTTCATCCCATATCAGTAATATTTATTATTTACACCATGTACATGATGTAATAAAAAGAACGATATTTGAGAATCTGTTTATGAACCACCAGTGGCCCACATACAATGTATTCTTGAAAAAATCATTGACCCCTACATGTAGTACCGAATATACATGATACACAAACCTATAACGCATTGGTAAGGAAAAACAAACCTTTGACAAACATTGATGTTCAGTTTTCTATTGTGAGTAATTGAGAATGAAAAACAAACTTAATTCTCTGAAGTTCAGTTTTAATTGTATCCTGGATAGGGAAACAAGCTTAGAATGCAATGAAAATCCCTAAATCTCAAGAAGTTTCCATTCTGGGAGTTTGGTTTTCAATAAGATGAAAATGACAGATATGATATATGAGAGATATAACTATTCTTCTTCAAATACATGGCATGGAATGTGTTCACGCAGAAATATAGAGAAATATATCCACATTTATCATCAAACAGGTTACTTAGATGTTACAGTTCTTTTACCATATATATAGCTCATTTAATGGTCACTGATTTAGTATCAGTTTAGTGCCATAAAACCTGGTTTTAACCACCATTTCTTTTTTGAATGCCTGTACCTAGTCAGGACCATTGTGATGTTCAATTTATGATTATCTGGTGTGTCTCATTTTCTTCCTGAACATTTGAGATTGGTCTTTCTAGTTTGGTAGTCTTTTTATCTTTATGGACTGAATAATCAATATTTCATGTAAGCATGAAGTAAGAAAACTAATTTGATTTTTAATTTTTTTTGTTGGTTTTTTCATTCATGTCATTATTATCACAAACCATATCTTTATCTGATCATGGTCATCATTTGTGTAGAAACATGTTCTGACCAGAATTTTTTTTGTACTTGTCAGTTTAAGGTGGTTTTGATCTTTGTTAAAGAGGGGCCCCAGGGATCTTTCTTGGATTATTTCAGGACTGGAATTGAATTGTTTGAATCTTTATTCAATATTGGACCAATGGCAAAACGGCAAGCCGCTCCTATTGGCCTCGTCAAAGGCTCATTTTTCATAGTGGTTTTTATATTTCTGCTTGTTGATGCAGGCTATAATGTGAAATACTTATCTCTGCATGGTTTTTGACAATGTTTTTCTTGGATGTGGAAATTTGTAAATTTTCATGGCACAAAACAAGTAGACCTGTCACCATAAATATTTTATAGCAACTTCTTTAAGGGCAAACCATTTAACTTGAAGGAGAGCCATTTGGTTTTTTTTGTTCAGGTCAGAAAAAAAAGTTTCTGCCTAGAGTCTCAAAAAAGTTTTTATTATTTTAAAGGTGTCAAGACAACATTTTTAAAAACATGTACAATTCAGTATTTCTTTCAAAACATTTACACTTTCTGAAAAAAATACAGAGCAGCACCAATCGTTCAAAGTTCTATCAAATCATGTAATCTCAATTTATTTTATATATGACAGAATATTTTTCTTAGCCTCTGGTGTGTTGTTTTTCATCACAAATCAGTCTGAAAATACCTTTTTTAGGAAAAAAAACAAGGGCCCCCTTTCAAGCTAAGTGGTCAATCTTATCAAAAATGTTGCTCAAACATGGACCTAGATATGTGACTATGCATGAATAAAAATTCAATTTCAAACTATTGAGTATTGTTTTGTAATTCATGGGAACAGAAATATGTAAATACGAATGAGTTAGGGGCATTTTCTGTCAGGAGTTCAGGTCATTACTGCCAGTGAAATTCATGACTGTAGAATGTTGTTTGAAAAGAAGAAAGAAACTATTTAAAAAATTGTCCTCACACTCTCAAAATCAAAAAAATAATATTGGTCTATGATACTCCGTGTACAGAAGATCAGATACTTTTAAGTAAGTAAGTAAGTAAGTAAGTAAATTTTATTTAAAGTCGGCACATAAATACAAAACAAAGACAAACATGAGCTGCAAAGCTCTTAACCGACTAGGTAACAAATAACAAAACACATACATTACAAACACTTTTAAAAACATCATTCTTCTTTCCATAGGCATACACATGTAACTGTACGCCAACATCGCTTTTTAATAAACATTTCACTTCACGTCTTTGTCCGATCAGCTGTTGCATCAGTTTTCATAAATATAAGGTCAAGGATGCAAAGGGACCACTTAGTTTACTTTCGTTTTTCGGAAAAGAGCCGCCGGATCAATAAAATCTTGACAGGAAAAAAAGCGCGGGAAATCGTGTCACATTAAATAACGCGGTAAGCGACGAGAAGTTCCTAACACATATTTATAATAAGCGATCCCCTTAGAAACCAAGATGGCGACATTACAATAGGAATTCCCCGTAAGGATTTTATTTTTAGAAAATAACAAAGTAAAAGGCGGTGATCAGGCAAATCATTGCTGCCAAAAAAGTTGGACAAATACGATCTAAGGAATGAGAGACAACTCGAGTGATTCTGGTAAGCAGTTTTAAAATAAATACAGAAAACCGTGCGCAGAATTTACCTGACTCGGACTATAGACCTTTTTACTGTCTAATCGCGCATCACAATTTAATATTGGATCAGTTTAAGTTAATAGTACATGATTGGACCCGACGCGAGTTCTGCCAATGAAAAACTTATCAACACAACATACCAATATCAGAACGGTGAGTTAGATGGTACATCACATCGATTTTTTATTGTGAATCTCTATGGTATTTATACATGTTTTAAAACAATTAATGGGAATGAAAATGTTAAAACAATTATTGGGTAGAGTTGAACATTCTTGAGTATTCTTTGGCAGCATTGGTCCATCATAGACTAGTGTTATTGTCTCATCTTCGACTAGTGTGTGGATGTTTCATCTTCTACTGGTGTTACTGTTTCATCTTCGACTTGCGTGGCTGTTTCATCTTCAACTGGTGTTACTGTCTCGTCTTCGACTGGTATTGTGGTCGTCGTCCCATTTTCTCCTGGTGTTGTTGTTTGTACCTTTCTTCTCTTCGTTGCCCAATGTCTCTTTCTGTTGTCATAATTATTGTTCTTTCTTCTTTTCATGATCTACAGTTGTAAAAATATGAAAATAAATACCAAACGAATTTGTTAAAAAATATATAAGTATTATATGCAATATCATTTAGGTTATGATTGATTCTAGTGCCGGTACAAAGTTTTGATAATTGATAAATTCCTCCATCACGAACATAATTCACGAGCAAAAAATTCACCATTCATCACGAGTCGATTTTTCGGTACCGAGCATATTTTTCTTAGCTTATTAATACATTTTTCTTTAAATCATTATAATGGTGTGGAATATGTCAAAACAAAAGATGCTGCACACGCACATACCAAATTTGTAACGTTTTATGCAAAAGGCAACCCGAAATTCGTAGAATAACATGTTTGTTTACAGAAAAAATGATGACGAAATATTCGCCTTGAATGAGTTTGAAGAAAGTAATGCATTTTTATTTTTATTTTTTGTTGGCTTTTGTTCATAATGTTCTTTAATTTTGTGAGACATATTTGTTTTTTTGAATATTTTGTATATAAATATAAGAAAATTAGAATAAAAGACTTACCTTCTATTTGAAATGTCCGAATTCCTCCACCACGAACCGTCGCCTCCTCCCTCCACGAGCAGCTTTCTATACTTTGCCGCCGTTGTCGATTCCTTCACGAGTCAAAAACTCACGATACCGAATGACGGCCTTGAAGTTAACATCCCGGCTGTAATTCTTATTCACTAAAAAATGCATATTCTTTTGTCTCGTTCTGACCACCTTTCGGACTGTATAGAAAATATCACTCATTTTGATATATATTTTAGCCAACTTTTTCTGCTTGTATCATATCAGGACAATATTATGGATTTTCAATTATAAAAAGCTTTGTTTGTTTAATAACATACTAGAATGTCTTCTTTTAACGGACAAATAAAATTGACCAGAAGTAAAATACATGCTCCCTAAGGCATTCCTTGTTTAGCAATTTGACCAATATCAAGGAAACGTAGTTTTAGATCCCAATGATCATAAGATTAAAATATGTTTTTGAACCATTGTGTTTAAAGTTTCCTGACTGAAGTTTCTCGGATTCTGAAACGTAAAGCTTTTTACCTTGAGCAGTAAAAATAATTCTCATGTAATCGACGATTGCATTAACACTTTTTTTCAAAAATAGATTTGTTGAAACATATAAAGAATTGTTTTGTTTTAGTCTTATATAAATATATAATTCATAATCACAATATTTTTCAATAAATTCTTACTAGTAAGCAATCTTTTTTTTTGCAAAAGAAAACTGTTCAAGCTTTAAACAAATAGTTCTATTGACATAATAGGCAATATTCGGAACTAGTTAATTTGTAAAATGTTTTAACACATTTGTCGTAAAACATTTTAATTGGCTTCTAACCTTATTATCTCAGCACGTTGTTCTTCATAAGTTTGGTCCACTACAAATCTATAAATAAAAGTTTGACATTATATATATCTTCTCAAATCGTCATATGGTCATGTTTTTGTCATGGTTTTTTTTAAGACGTTGACAATGGTATTTGTATCTTACAATCATAACAATGCACTTCACAATTAAAATTTTGTTGTTAGAAATTATAGGTGTGACAACAACAAAATGATCGGAGAGAAGCAAAGAGGTGCCAATTTAGCTTTTGAAATCAAAAAGACAAAATCATTAAACACAAACGTTAACTGAACGATAAAACAGACAACTGAACATAAAAACACACAAAAACAACTTAAAATAAATCCACAAGGAAAACTCTATTCGCAACGAGATTGTAATGAGGTGCCTCAGATAGAAGATATGACCCTGCTCGTTGCAACACACTTATCGTGTTGCTAACGGTCAACTTAACGTGTTTATTCAGATAAAGAAAAACAAAACAAAAAAACATGACAAATTTATACCTGTACTCAACTGAGAGACAACTTAAAATAATCCACAAGGAAAACTCAAGTCGCAACGAGAGCGAGTGAGGTGTCCTAGAATGGAAAGATGTTCCTGCTCGTTGCAACACACTTATCGTGTCAACTTAACGTGTTTATAATAAGATAAAAGAAACAAAACCCCCCAAAAAAAACATGACAAATTTATACCTGTACTCAACTGAAAGTTAGATATCCTATAATATATATATGATTTCCTTTTTAAAAATGTTCAAGCGAAGACAATAATCGAAGGTCAACACAACCATTTGCTAGCAATTTTAATGTTTAACGTGACGCTCCATCAAGGAAATATATATATGATCCATACGCTATGGAATAACAAATCGTGTGTTGATATGCAAACTCATAACTCTAAGGGAACGGAAAGTTGAACTCATCACATTACTCATAAAGATTTGTTGAAAATCGCCCTTAAGTGTCTATCTCGAGATGTAGATCTAAGTATGAAGAATACTTCTAAGAACATGTAGTGTCCTTTATCTCAAATCTCTTGCAATATGTAATATAAAGAAAGTCACCTAACCTAGGATTGTTCAATAAAAGGACATCATCAATTTTACAGAGGGTAAGGCCAAAATATGGAGATAGTCTACGATATTTTTGTAAGAAGACTGCTTCAGGTGAATGAAGAAACAAATCAGCAAGTTAGGGAGTATAATCATTGCTCATTGAAACACCGATTGTTTGCTGAAAAAACGTCCACTGAATTGTAAAAATGTTGTCTATAAATAAGTTGAAAATTTCGATTATGTGGTCATCTGTAGATTCGTTTCTTTATTGGAACTCATTGATTGCAACGTAAGTCTTTGTAACATCAAACACCAGATATTTGTAATTGCGTTTCCGATTCATTTTCAAGCGTTGTTGAATTCTGTTCATTTGCTTTTTTTTGTGATTTGTCGTTGTCCTTTTGGACTTTGACCCTCAAATGCCCCATTGGGTCCTCTTTGCTTCTTTAAAAAAATATTATAAATAGCGCTTCATTGTGGGGTCATTAAAGTTTACCACTTAACCTCTTTCGGTTCTGTTGGCTTCAATACTGACACCAAAAAATCTTATTCGACAAACGGTGTTAATCAAGCGTGGATCATAAAGAATTTTAAAAAGCCTGATTATAGATTATAAACTCTAAATCAGTTCCATTTTGTAACAGCATCTTAACTTTGATTTTTCCACACTTTAAACTTCTCTTTCACAAGAACAACTCAAAACACGATTGGCACAACTGATTTTACGCAGTTTTTTCCCCAAAAGAATTGAACACGCTTGTACAAATGTCTGGAAGTTGAATATACTCAAACTTACTTTGTCATCAATAAGATCATCACCTAAGAAACAAAAACACTGAAGAGCAAATAATCGACAAGCTCAACTTTCCTATAGACAACTTATTTGTTCAGAAAACTAGGAATTCCAAAGGACCCTAATTGTGCTCCTTCGCTAAATGATTTGTTTCTTTTATTCATATCAAGTAGACTGGCAATCTCTTCTGGACAAAAAGTTCATAGACTAGCCCTCTGTTTTAACCTAACTTTCTTTTATATTTTTGATATCTTTTCAATGAGCAATGCTAGATTTGGTGACTTTCACCATTTCATATATCCCCAAGTACTTGATATTAAGGACACAAACGTATTCTAGAAAGCCTGCTTTATTTTAGATCTGCATTTTGAAATGGTAAACTTTAAACAAATCCCTATGACATACGGGATTTCTTTAATTTTCCAATCGTCAACTTTACTTTCTTGTATAGCAACATTCCGTCAGCTCCAGCTTACGATGTTTGTGTATCGCTATATATTGATTAATTATACCAGAGCTTGCGGGACTTGCATCGATTTCCTTAACAGAGCGTCATGCCTGACACAAAAATTGCTAACACAAGGTAATGTTGCTCCACGATTGTTGTCGTCACTCAAAAAAGTTTATGGAAGACATCATACGTTTCTACTAGACAATATGGAATTTCTATCTCTCAGATAAGTGCCTTGTCATAGGGCTTTGTCCGTGTCTCCTTAATTTGATTTGACAAGCTGAATTAACAATTTGAAGCACGACGGATGTACTATAGCAAGATGAATTGCTTACTCTTTTGATGTAAAGAAGACTTTATTTTGCGTTTTGGAATGGTGTTCCGTTATGTTATTTTTTGTTTTGTGTGTTTGTCGTTGTGTTTTCGTGCGTATTTACTTGTTTTGCCTTTGCCATTTCGCCTTTTCTGACTCAGAAATTCAAATGCCTCATTGGTGCCTTTTTGCCTCTTTTAAACCAGATGTGTCAATCATGACATGAGCTGCGCATGCAGAACAGAAGTGTTTGATAGTGTTATAAGATGAAACTGATTTAGTTTAATCATATGAATAATAATGGATAGGGAAACAAGCTTGATGCTTATGATGATCCTTCTCCTCTTAGCAATTTGCGAGGTCGGGCTTTGTAGCTGCTCCTGTATGGATCATACTCTTATCGAACTCGACAAAGTGCATGATTATTATTATCCAGTTCATCTAAAAAAAACTTTTCCGTCACTTTCAAAGAACTTTAATCATGTTTTCCTCGACCATCTTTGCAAATGTTGTCAATATAGAATCGGCAAATTGCCTTGGTTTATAGAATTTTCACTACTGACGAGGATCAATCCACGAACCTCGACTGATATGAATTTAGAATTATCGTACTATATTGGTAGAACTTCGTTGTGGAAATAAAACAGACATGTAAAGGTTTCACTCTCTATTTCAATTCTTAATTTTCCATAAAGAGGTCAAGAAGTATAATGCCGCGAAACATTACATTTATATTGCGCGATTGCCGATGCGGTAATTCAATTATTAAAAAACCCTATTATCATTTCCTGGACTGCACAAGTTGATGAAATTGGCTTCATTTTCCGAATGTCTCGGGTTTGAGTTATTTTCGTTTAATATCTTGGTTTTCGACCTTCCATTTTTTTTCATTTAAACGCTGATGAGAGTTTTCTCCTTGAAATACCACATACCTATATAAACCTTTTTTTTACCTGTTATGATATGTTTTCTCCTTGAAATACCACATACCTATATAAACCTTTTTTTACCTGTTATAATATTTGTATATTAGACTAGCAACAAAATATAAATAATTAAGCATCATATTTTTACATGCACCCGTTCCTTCTTCTCTATTTAATTTCAATACATTTGTAGTCAGACCGTAAAATGTTATTATTTCTTTTATTTCAAAATAAAAAAAAATGTTTTAGGCCTACGGAGTTAGAAATTAAAAAGATCTAATTTACTTGCTTCACGATAATATGTCTCGGGTGGTCATCTCAGTTCGAAGATATACGATAAAATATTCGACTTTAAAATTCAAATACCCAGCTGCAAATGGTGATTATATTTCATAACTTATTTGTTATGCATGAGCTTATTTAACTTTTTCTGATTATAAAACATGAGTATCGTTCGGTCTGAATCAGCCATAGGAAGAATTATTCAAATTGATGTCAAATGTAATGACTTGTGATTTTTTATTTTTTGTTTGCTGTCCTGGCATGATCACCTCACTATCTCTTTTATGCTTTTAATGTGATGTCAGTTACTGTCAGACCCTAAGATTGCCTCTCAGTTAGGTTATGTTGCTATTTACGTTCTATTATAATGTACAAATTCGATATTTTCATTTCTCAATTATATTTTCTCTTCGAACCTTGAGGACTTTAACAGTTTAAATAAGTTCTCAA
>OZ020306.1:48101015-48221801 GCA_963971305.1 Arcuatula senhousia
TAATTAAGTACCACTGTTTATAAGAACCATGCAAAAAGCGATTCATGGGTGGAAAGCCTACACCACTTTATTTTTGATATGTTACTCCTACTAGCACCCTGATTCGATATTTTGTACTCTTTTTCTAAACAAACGTTGGTCCTGAGAGAAACAAAATATATAGAATGCATTGGAAAATTGTAAGAAAGGGAGACATTGGAAAATTGTAAAAAAGGGAGATAAATCTTAAAACTGTCAATTATTTCAATAAAAACCACTGTAACAAAATGGCAAGATTTCATGAGTGCAGATTTTGGTTTGTCATAGGGTGTTGTTTTGTCTTCCTTTACCGGATTTGACACGCTGAATGGACTATTGGCAACGCGACGGGTGTGCTATAGCAAGCAGGAACTGCTTACTCTTCCGGAGCACCTGAGTTCACTCTTGTTTTTACTGGAGTTCGCGTTGTTGATTGACATTCAGTTATTTTGTGTTTCCATGTTTTACATGCTGTCTGTTTTTGTCCCGTTCCTGTTGTTGTTTACTGGTTTTGTCTCTGCCCTTTCGGACTTTTGATATTCGATACCCCATTGGTACCTCTGCTTCTTTCTCCCAGGACCAGACAGTTATGAGCAAATTGTTATTTATTTCTTATTTTGTATACTTTGAACTATCATTTGTTTAAAATAAACCACTGTAGCCTTTTAATCGATGAATCACTTTTCTTCAATTTTGCATGATTCTTAGGTGGAGTACTACTTAAACAATACAATCTTTCAATTCGATCAACAAAGGTGCTTGAGTTAATATCAGCATACTTCATTGATCTTGTCACAATCATTTTGAATTATATATACACCTTACTATTTATATCTCCGCTTCGAAGAAGAGGGGGCAATCTGTTTTACACTTGACCGTTCGTTCGTTCGCTCGCTGGTCCATCGACTCGTTCGTCCGTTCGTTCGTTTGTCCGTCTGTAAAATAATTTTCGTCACAGTTTTCTGAGCAACTACACGAGAAAGCGGTCTGATATTTTGTATACAGCTTTATTCTATTACCATATGAAGTATACCTATGGATGCTCCTGTGTGATCTACTTCCTGCTAACGAATACTTAGGTTTTTACACATGACAGATATAAATGAGACATTTCCCTTACAGTTTTTTCTCCTACTGTATGAGGTAGCGGTCATATATTTTGTATACAGCTTTATTCTATGTATACCTATTTAATGCTTCTGGGTGATCTAGATTTTAGAGCGCCAAACCTCCCTCTTCCTATGCAATCTAATGGCCGGTAACACAGAACACAACACGTTTGTGAGACATTATATCATAGGGATAAAGAAATAATCTTCTCAGTACAACAAACTGTCACAAACTAATTGAAACAAGCGGCAATCATTCCAACTGACATAGTTTTGAATTTTGCTACTAGTGGCTGATATCGGTATAAAAAAACTTTTTAAGACACTGGAGGAGACGTATTTTCTTGTAACCTTGGTCTAAAAGCCGATCAAGGATGGGTAAAAAAATCTGAAAAAATGGGTATAAAACGGTTAATTTGGTTTTGCTGTATATCGATATTTCAAGGAGTAACCTTTCATCAGCATTTGAATCGAAACATTGGAAGATTACAAACCAAAAACATTGAATGATTCTAAAAACCAAAAAGTTCGAATGGAAAGCCAAATCCAGCACCGAATATATCGACCATGTGCATTACAAGGGAAAAAACTCGGTGTTTTAACCAATTTTGAATTTAACAAGCGGAAATTTCAATGACAAAAAATATTAGAAATTTATTGGTAAAATCCTCGTAAACCTAGCAGTTCTTCTCTCGCTCACTCATTTATTACCCTTGGGTTAAATCGTGTGATTTTGTTCGTATCGCGTTCATGGTCTGAACTTGAATTCGCTATTATTCAAATATAGAAACTTGTTTAAATCAGATTAGAAAATGTAAAGCGACCAATCAGAAGTCTCGATACAAAACTATAAAAAACGAGGTATTTCATGTGCTTTGTCCTAGGTCCTAGGTGTGATGAACGAGTAAGCGAGAGAAGAATCCCTGGGTTTTCGAGGATGGGAAGTAATATATACTAATCAGACTTCCATGCTTCATTTATCCATAATGTGCCTCAAACCTATAAGGTTCAACATATTTCTGTTTGACGAATTACAAGGCATATATTGGGTCTTGTTTAACAATACCTTTCAATTCAGTTCATTTATTTATCATTGCCTCCTTAGTGGTTTGTTTTATTTCTTGATACATTGTAGGCTGGGATACCTTCACACCGTTTAGTGATCGCAGTGCAATCCGATGCAGCGTCTCTGTGGTGTCAGACTTTACCACAGGAACAATACATCGGACCCAGTAAAGAGTTTCCTAGCGATGATTCAAGTTATTTGGTCGTAGATATTGGAGGTATAGTTTTTTATTAAAGCTGTCGCGCATATTTTGTATGAAAAGAAGGTATTATGTGCTAGTACCAGTTTGTTAACGAGTTTACACTTTCTTTCTCAGCACCTCGTTTCAGCATCTGGATAACTTGTGCTTCTATTGCCTATTTGTTTTAAGGCGCGATGCTTCTTGTTAAAAAATGTTATTGAAAGAATACGAGCAAATGCATGGCGAAACTTTCTGTCACTCGATATTATTATCGTTGTTTCTATGCCTGTTACATACATTCTTGTTGTCTGGGTGTGTTCCTTATGCCCCTTGTTGATAAGTATTGAACAGGTTCTTTTTGAGCGGAAGAAGCAGAGGTACCAATAGGGTATCCGAATGTCAAAAGTCCGAAAGAGCAGATACAAAACCAGTAAACACCAACAAGAACAGGACAAAAACAGACAACATATAAAACATATCAATCAACAACGCCAACTCCAGTCGAAACAAGAATGAACTCGGGTGCTCCGGAAGAGTAAGCCGTTCCTGTTTGCTATAGCACAACCGTCGCGTTGCCAATAGTCCATTCAGCGTGTCAAATCCGGTAAAGGAAGACAAATCAGCATCCTATGACAAACCAACATCTGTACTCATCTGAGAGATCGAAATCCAATATTTGTCTACAAGTGCATGATGTCTTCCGTAAAATTTCTTGAGTGAAGACAGCAATCGAGGAGCAACATAACCCTGTGTTAGCAATTTTTGTGTCAGACGTGTCGCTCTGCTAAGGAAATCGATGTAAGTCCCGCACGCTCTGGAGTAACGAATCAATTGAGATACGTAAACTCCATAAGCTGGAGCGGACGGAATGTTGCTACACAAGAAGGGGCAGTTGACGATTGGAAAGTTGAAGTCATCACGTTTGTCATAGAGCCTTGTTGAAAGTCTTCCTTGAGAGTCAATTTCGAGATGTAGATCTAAATATGAGCAGACTTCCTAGAATCCGTTGTGTCCTTTATCTCAAGCTCCTCTGGATATATGAGATGGAGAAAGTCACCAAATCGAGAATTGTTTAGTGAAAGGACATGATCAATATAACGGAACGTGAGGTTGAAAGAGAGAGCTAGTCTACGGTCTTTTTTGTCTAGAAGAGATTGTAAGAAGTCTGCTTCATATGAATGAAGAAACAAATCAGCGAGCAAAGGTGCACAATTAGTGCCCATTGGAATCCCTATTGTTTGCTGAAAAATACGTCGAAATATGAAAAAATGGGTTAAATAATTTGAATGTCGGGTGGGGAGCCTTATCAAATCCTTTTGATATTAAGAATGTAGTATCAGCTTTTTAGCACAACCTAATTTTCGTTCGATTGGAATCAGGGCTGTCACTAATTTACTTCATGTTTTCACATGATTCGTCAACGGTATAGAATTTTTGTGAAAGTCCGTTTACAGGAACATTGCCTTTTCTAAGGAATCCGTGTATTCTTTTATAATAAACGTGATGTTTTTCTAAAATATGAATTTTGGAATTATGGATTTTTTTATTTCGTAATTCTTAATTGGTATTATTTTAAGGTCAATTGTTTGAAGCTAAGGGCCATGTAAATTTAGAATATTTCTTATTTTCAGTTAACCAAGTTTTCCAAATATAGAAATTTTAACGAAAAATATTTGTTTCTCATTTTAGATGAAAAAATGAAAATAACCGCATACCATAAAATAAATGAAATGGAGAACGAGGAACTCATGTGTATTTCCATTGACGATTGCGGAAGGTCTTCTGTTAATAGTGAGTTTTTAAAACTTATCGAAGAAATAGTTGGTGAGAAAGTCATGAGGAGGCTACCCAGACTTGATAAAGTAGATTTATTGAATAATATTGAACTGAAATTCACGTTCACGCATAAAACTATGCATTTTGACAAGGAAACACGCTGGATAACATTTAAGTTCCCTTTAAGTTTTGCCGAGCTTTGTCTTGATATTTTAGACAAGAAATTGGAAACAGCAATAGCAGATTCAAACTACAAGAATAAGATTAGATTAGTTGGAGGCAGGATGAGAATAGATAGTAGTCTTGTAACATCATTTTTTGTCAACCTGAATCAAAGGATTGAACTTGAAATAAAGAAAGTTTTGACTGAATTAGAAGTTAAAATTGAAACTTTTTTACTTGTTGGTAAATGTGCCGGATATCCAATTATCCAACATAATATGCAGGAAGCCTTCCCTGGTGTGCAAATGCTGATTCCCGAGGCACCAGAGTTCGCTTTTGTAAGAGGGGCAGTACTCATTGGTCATAATCCAAATTATATATGTTCAAGAGTATCGAGGTGTACATGCGGTAGACGGATATGGCCATTATCAGATTAATTAGAAGGCCCACTATTTTTTAAGCATGTAATGGGAGTAGATTCATACCCTGAGAAAAGCATTGTCAACTGAGGCGCAGCAGAGGTTGACAATGTGTTTTTGAAGGAAAGCAATCTACTATATCCCCCTCTCAGATATATGTTATTTAATTTATTTTACTGAATCATTTTAGTACTTTTACGCATGGATTTTTAAATCTTTTTTTTTTCGAAGTAAATTGAAATAAAAGTTTACCTATGAGTTGACTTTGGAATACACTTTTTCATTTGTTTAGGAATTTGTCTCTTAGCAGATGCATTAATTAGTTCTAGTTAGAATAAACACTTTGTAAGAAATATAGTTGAATCTATATATTATCAATTTTACAACTGATTAAGAATGTCTAATTGAGGCTGTGCACGAGCTCGGCGCACGAGAGGGTGATAGATAAAACAATATCACCCGCAAGTGTGACAGATAAAAAAATATCACTTGCTGGGTTTCGTTTTAGAAATATATTCTATTACTCGTTTAATAGCATTTTATTAGGAAAAAATCTTATGAAGTATAATAAAATGTCATATACATTGCTACCTATAATATTGATTGATTGAAAATACATGTATATGTCATTTCAAAACAAATAATGTGATGTGGGATATATGAGTTTGCTTGTAGTTTCTGTTTTTTGTGATATTTGCTTTCTTACAATCTGATTGACATAATTAATTAAACGAATTAATCAGCAAATGCCAGAGCAATATTTTTTTCATTCGTTAAAATGAAATGAATAAGCATGAAATTTATTTCCCCTGTGTGTTAGTCCATCAAGAGGCGTAGTAATTTTTCATTTTTTCGCCAGGGCCGGATTTCTTATTTTTGCGCGTATTTTACTGCTTATTTCTTCAGCTTGAAAACGTTTTACTGAACGGTTGGTATTTTTTTTTAATTTTGATTTTGTTTTGCATTGTAATGCAGATGAGATTTATTTGGTATATTACAGTTGTGATTATTTGTATGTAGATTTGTATTAAAACCAGATGCGGCGTTTTCGATCCACTAAATATGCATTGTATTTGCCCCTTTTATTGTTAATGCCTATTACAGTTTGTTGTTTATTACAGTTTAAAGTGCCATCAATGGTATCCGTTCGGTTTTGATTTTTGATATATGGTTTGACCATTGAGTTTTTACTTTCAATTGATGAATGACTTTGGTAGACCAGGAGGACAATAATGATATTTTCAAGCCTTATTTAGTTTGTAAAGTATATGAGGGTTTTGCAATCAACAGTTTTTCGTTTATGAATACAGTATATACTGTTTTGTTTTTAATCTAATACTTACCAAGTCAATCAATGCTTATTAGAACTTTTACAATGATGTTTTTTATCTTTTATGTAATGATTTCTGTACTGATATATTGTTTTGTATTTTTGGAGGGTGTTTCTGGACACTTATGAATGTAATATTTTTCATTAAAAACATTATCTTAAATTGAAATTGTTTAAAAATTTCTAGCTTAAAAAAGTAACAATAAAATTACCAAAACTGGGATAATTAATCTCGTTTCTACAAAAAGACATGACAAAACAAGGCAAAGAAATTCCAGAGTAATTGAAATTCGAGGGTTAAACCAGATTGTTTGCGCTTAATTACAAGAACACTATATCCAATCTGTCTTAATTATACCTAAGGTGATACAGTTCGAAAAACAAATTTCACGATACATGTAGATTAGGTTATTGGAACAAGAAAACAATAAAAAAAAGGTTATGGTCACAATAAAAAAAATAAATATAAGAAAATAAATGAAGAGGAAAAATTCAGCGAGACAATCCGATTCAAATTTATGATAACGCCACTTAAAATGATACAATTAAACAAACAATAAAAAGGCAAACCTACAAGAATGGGATTGAATTTAGCCGTTTGGAAAAGGTCATCAGTTTTTGCTGACTGCACTAAAGACGACAGCACCTTCTGAAATATTCTGATGCAATCTTTTTCTAGAAGAAATAAATCCTATCCAATACAGGAGGAGTATGGAAACTATAGGTTTGAGACCAACCCAATCTGGTTAATAAGTAATCATGATGGTTAATGTTCATGTACTTTGATAAACTATGATACGAGCATATGTCCCCCAGAGGGGATACTTCCTTTATATTGGTATACAGGGACGTGCGATAAATTCGGGAAGCGGGGGTGAAATTTCTCGTATTTATTTGGTGTGCCATTTTTAGTCCCCTACCGGCGAAAGCCGAAGGGGACTATAGGTTTGCGCTCTGTCCGTCTGTCCGTCCGTCCGTCTGTCTGTCTGTCTGTCTGTCACGCCTCAGTTTTCCGCACTTTTTTTCTTAACGCTTATAGATAATGAACTGATTTTTGGTATGTAAGTTTACCTTGATGAGTTACAGATCAAGTTTGAGTTTCCTGCCGATCCACAAATTTTTATAAGAGTTATGGCCCTTTGAACTTTGAAAATTCACTAAATTTTCAGTTTCACTAAATTTTCAGTTTTCCTCACTTTTTTTCTAAACGCTTATAGATAATGAACTGATTTTTGGTATGTGAGTTAACCTTGATGATTTACAGATCAAGTTTGAGTTTCGTGCCGGTCCTCAAATTTTTGTGGGAGATATGGCCCTTTCAACTTTGAAAATATATTGCATTTTTCTTTTCTAAACTTTTTTATTGTTCCTTGTTGATAATAAACTGATCAAGTTTAGGTATTCATTTGTTTGACAAATTGTTACCAGTGACTGAAATATGAGGCCGGTAGGGGACTAAGTATTGTTTTGCAATACTCTCAGAATGCTTGTTATCTTTTTGTATTATTTTAGGTATTAATTTTACATTTGATATTAATCATGGGTATCTATAAGTATTAATTTTGGTTTATAAATTCCTGATAATTATTAACCCTACACCAAACAAGAAGGCATAAAAATAAAATTAATTAAATGATATGCACATATGAGGACATAATCATAGTTTTCGTTGTTTTACCAGAGTTGTTTCTAATACCACAGACAAAATTGTCTTTTTTACAAAGAAATAAATTACAGCATGTGAATATTTACATTTTTTCGTTCTTGGTTCTTGCAATGCATTAGTTCTTCTTTATTTTTGTGTGTAATATAATCATTCATGCTATTTAATTGGGTATCAAAATCCAGAGAGTCTAAGTAATTAATCCGATACCAAGTTCAGACCGGCTGCTGCATGTCCTCGTACTAAAAAGAAGAAAGTGCCCCCCCCCCCGGGTATGTCCCGAAGTTCTTATTATATGTCATGTAATCATGTATATGGCAATCAAAAATGTAGCTGCATTTTCTGTATTCTCAAATTTTGGCAATCGTATGAGAAAAAAACTGAGGCAACTTCGAAAACGGCATCTTACATCTTACGGCATACAACAAAATTACCTTAACATTATACAAGTTTAACGAAAATACAAACAATAAGAGAATCAAAAGAGTTAACGTAAAAAATCAAAATGAACTTGAACATTACATGAAGATGGGACAATTGCACAAATAATTCATTTCAATATAAGATTGAATGAAAGAGCATACATGTAGCAATAATCATTGATCATAACCTATAGTTCTACAAATAACAAAAATAATCATGGATTATAACCTATGGTTCAACAATGAGAGAAGCAAAGATGTACCAAAGGGGTAATCAATATCATAAAACCGTAAAGACAAAGACAAAATCGATAGACAAAAAATCATCACAACGAAACAAAGCACACAACAACATAAAACATACACACACACATAACAACAAAACCGCATTCAGCAACGTGAACTCAATTCGAAACGAGAGTAAACTCAGGTGCTCCGGAAGAGTAAGCATTTCCTGCTTGCTATAGCACACCCGTCACGTTGCAAAAGATCGATTCAGTGTTCAGCATAACAATAATCATAGGTCATAACCTATGGTTCTTCAATGAGCATAACAATAAACATAGATCATAATATATGGTTCTACAATGAGCATAACAATAATCATAGATCATGACCCATGGTTCTACAAATACCATAACAATAATCACAGATCATAACCTACATGTATGGTTCAACTTATATTTCAACTAAAACATGATATCCACCTAGATATTACTTCAATAATTGGATTCAGAATACTATAGCTTGATGAGTGAGTGTTAGTGGTGTTACGCTCTTTTTCCTGCATTGTTGGTCGTATATCAGTTGAGGGAACTTTAATCACTGACTCAGAGAAAAAGAATAGAAAATCCGTTAAAAGGATTATGACGTTAAAGTCAATAAGAAAAATTAAGCGAGACAATATAAGTTCACATTTACGACAAAAGCTTGCAAATAACAGTATTTTTTGGATTAAACAACAGAAAATCAAAATCAAACCAATAAGGTGAATTCAGTTGTATTGGGAGGGTCAGCATTTTTGTTCATTGCACCAATGAAGTCAGTATCTTGTGAAATATCTAAATGAAAATTTGTTTCTAAAAAGAAGGTGGGAGGAAGGGGATTTCGAGTAAATCTTGTTCAATTAAGATGGACGAAAAGTAAAGGTTATATGAAAATCTATTTTGGTAAATGAGGACGGTTAAATTTAATGACAAACCCGTATCTAAAGTCATTAAAAAGGCTTAGACAAATGAAATAAAATCTTTATCAAAGCACAGTTATTCCCCTAGGGGTTGGTGGCAATACAATTACAATTATAAACAAACACTAAACAGATATAAAAGATACAAGATATTATCAAATAAAAAAAATCCAAATCATGCAGTGGTGGAGTCCATCTTCCTCAGTACAAAATACTTTTTTTTAAAAATATGATATCATATTGCTTATATATATGTATAAGCAATATGATATCAAGCTAAGGGTTTTCTTGACCTAATTTTTAAACTTTTATTTTTATAAAAACCCCTTTACCGTATTTCATTAATATATATATATATATAAGGATAGGTTTAATTAAAGATAAAAATAGTTTTATTTATGAATATTGATTTACACATTTCCAATCGGTTTTAGATATTTAAATAATGAAAAAATGAACTTTTCTTTCCTTTCTTTGAAAATTCTAAATGAGATGGAATCATTACAAATATTATTCAGTTGGCATTAAAATACTACTCTTATATTAATTGTGCCATTTCAAATGAGTAACCAGTCATCAGAAACATTTGAATAAAAAAGTTGAAGGTCCAAAACAAACTATATTGAAGGAAAAGTATTCGTATCAAAAACATTCGAAAAGAAATCCGTATACAACCTCCAGGATATCGACACATGTGCAATATCAGAAAATACCATGATTTAAAAAAAAGAATTAGACAACCGCACAAATACAATAATAACGATATTGTTACTGAGTAAAATACATGTCAGACATGTCTGACCACCAGGTTTGTGATTAAACATTTGAATTCGACAACCGGAAAATACAATTATAAAGATATTTTACTGAGTAAAATACATGTCAAACAATTTGATTACCAGGTTTTTAATTATCCTCGGGGACCTCTGTTCCATCAGTGACGGTAGTTGACTCAGTGGTGACAAAACACAAAGTATCAAAGTGATAGAAAAGTGTCCGTTTAGCCATGTTGTTGATGCATATTTGAATAAGTAACCTGTCACAATCAGCATTTGAATAAAAACAATTCTAAAGTCGATGGAAAGAAAAGTTTGGTACCCAAAACATTCGAAAATGAAGCACATAGTATATCGACAATGCGCAGTCAAAAGAAAACAAAAGCTTAATGGAACGATAAAAATTCAAGAGGAAATATTTTGACAAAATTAACGCATATTTTGATCTCCATACAAGTTTTTTTTCACAAATAACCAGAATTAAAATTGTAGCCGTGCAAAATTAGTCCTTCAAGTCGCCTCACATGACGATTTCGTTGTAGTACTTTATCGTTCATGCCCAGTCTTGCTCTTTAGTTGACCAACACGAAACGTATATCAAACAGGATACAAAATGTTTAATTCGTGACGATCTGACACGGATTTTACAAATATGTTGCCGATCATTAAAGTTTAAAACCGTTTTAACACCAGGGGCATGTTCAACAAAAGTGTCTTTAACTAATACGTGTCTAAAGATGGTCTATAGACAAATCTTACTCCTAAATCTGTGTATCGAAGACGTATTATTTTTCGACATGTTGGCTACGAATTGACTACGAATTGGTTGTATTATGGTGGTCTTTAGACAAAAATGGTTTTAATGTCTTAAAAAAGTAAACATGTCATGAATATATATTACGTATTGGTGTCTTTGGTGCTTATTTACATAGTATATAAGTTAGTCTGCTACATAATAGAGTAAATAATTACTCCTGAGCCATGTGAACGCACACCTTATTTTTTGCACGTGAATTACTAGTACACTAAGTGCATGTAACATAACCGTTTCTTAATTCATAAGTATTCAAAACATGCAAATGTATTGACCAACTTGATCTTTGTTGATCTTGTTTACACGATTGTTGTCTTATTGAAGAGGATACATTGAGCATTAATGGGTTGTTTTGTGAATTACCAGAAGTTGAAGTTTTAACGATAAGTTGGAGTTTGAAACTTTATATACCTTTTTTTATTTTATTTAGTTCTGTTTATTTGCCATCATATCAATAAAAAATCCTATAAATGAAACCGAACAAATGTTTTTCTTGTACTTTTGATAAATTTAATATATCAAAAAGACTAACAGTCAAATCTTGTCAATCACAAATAAAATTATAACCGTTGCTAACATTAAATTATGACAATCAAAATACCATTTTAACTGAGGTACCCAACAAATAGCTTTGTTGTGTGGTTTAAGACATGTGATGAGTTTCAAATCTCAATTCCATCTCTTATGCTCGTCTTTAGACATATCTTTAGTTATTTTTGTTTAGCATGCCCCAGATTTTATTTTGTTTGTTTGTTGGTATCGACATATCAGTGCTGCATTTGACTTCTCTTAATGGATATTGATGACTACTTCTCTATCGAGAAGTTTGAATGGTTTACTGCCTTTAAATTATTATTGTGATTCGAATTCTGCTGATGAGAAGCTACTAACTGAAATCCTTAAGTTATACATCGAAATGAAATTAAAGTTGTTGACACCCAGCTTTGTATGATGATCAATGGTAACCTCTCTTTAAAGAAACATTCATCCAACAAAATTTTTTTTGTGAAGTAATGTCATGCCTTGGTGCATTTCTGTTCCTGTTTTTGTAAGTAAAGTGACAATTTTAACTTCTATACACAGAGATAATTGTTCGGTAAAAAGCTCCACAGAGCTTGTGTTGTATTGTTATATATATGCACCGAATTGATATAAAGCTTTTATTCATTCGTTCATTCATTAGCTGAGCGCCTATCTTAAAGACTGCTATGAAAGGATGGGTTGCGATAAGGCCCAATTTGGCCCATCTAGGGGCGAAAAATAAAAAGTATTTCCAAATCTGTTATTTTATACCTTATTTTGTAGCCAAATGGTTGTGCTGTTATGAAAGAATACTATTTAATAATTTTGCATACACACAAGTTGGAAAATCGTGTTCAAATTGACCATTTATGAATGAAAATGTCATCTTCATGTAAGAAATATTTCACGGTAGACCTTCAATACATTCAAATTGTGTGCTTATATACCTGAAGACAGTCTTTGTCGATTCTGTTAAAGGTTCCTGGTATATACCTTTTTTTAACAACAATTTTGAATTAAAAATAATCACTAATCTTGAGAAAGACGAAGAAATCACAGATATTTTGAACATTTTATAACTACTGACTACAAGGTTAAAAATTATAGTCTTTTTAATTTTTCAGTATGTCTTGCACGCAGAACCAGCTTGAAACTTTCACCAAAAATGTGTTTTAGTAATACAAGTTTTTCAACAAAATATGGACCTGGTTCCGCGTGCAAGGCTATACTTCCGGGAAGGATATATATCACTCAATTTGACCACTTTTCCATAGGCACATATTTAAATCTTTTGAGATGGTTCATCTCAAGCACCATTTACTAAAAATTAAAATGAACTTTTATACTACAGACGATTATTTTCACCAAATATGAACAAGATATTTTTGGTAGAATTTATCTAATTTTATTTTTGACTTTTATGGTGGGCTGGAAAGGGGTCTTAACACAACCCATCCTTTATTAAAAGCTCTTCATTGACTTTCCTCATTTTACTGAAAAATATACAATCAAAATTTTAAAAGGTCAAAGGTCAAGACAATTTTTGAAATCTCAGAGTGGAATAAGTAATATCACTTAAGCATGAAACTGAACAAAATATTTAAAACTTTATAAGGCCATCTGACACTAAAACATCGCCTAAGATTATCAATATTTGTATCAGAAAGACAGTAAAGTACTTGTAAAAATCCTGACATCGTTTTAGGGCTGTCAAAAGCAGTAAATCAAGAGCCCCCTAGTAGCTTGAGTGTCTCACCTGGTATCCAGGTATTACAGGAGCACTATTATACATACACCAGTCAACAAAAAACATGTTAACTTCATACATAAACATAAACACTATAAAGTAACATTAAACATAACCATATGAAAAAGACAAAGACACTACTCCGACGGTTAACACTCGTTTTGGATAAGTAAACATACATTTTTTACATTGGCTCACTTTCTTTCCCAACATTAATCTTTTGAAATTGTGGATTTCCTATGTTTGGGTTCTTGTGCTACTGACGAGAAATAAATTTCTGAAATGGCCATACAATTGCAGTTAGTTAATATATGTGTTGTGGTGAGAATAAAAATTTTACCGAAAAATTACATTTACAATTTTGTAAAAAAATATTAAATGTTCGAAGCAGCACCCCGAATTTATTGTTTATGTGGAATTAGGCTGATATTCTTTAGAGACTATTATTAATCAAAAGATGGTCATGTTTTGGAATAGTTTACTAGAAAGTGAAAATAAACTTTCATCAACTTTATACAAGAAGCAGAGGTACCAATGGGGTATCCGAATATCAAAAGTCCGAAAAGGCAGAGACAAAACCAGTAAACACCAACAGGAACGGGACAAAAACAGACAACATGTAAAACATGGAAACACAAAATAACTGAATATCAATCAACAACGCGAACTCCAGTCGAAACAAGAGTGAACTCAGGTGCTCCGGAAGAGTAAGCAGTTCCTGCTTGCTATAGCACACCCGTTGCGTTGTCAATAGTCCATTCAGCGTGTCAAATCCGGTAAAGGAAGACAAAACAACACCCTATGACAAACCAACATCTGCACTCATCTGAGAGATCGAAATCCCATATTTGTCTATAAGTGCATGATGTACAAATTATTATATCGCTTGCATCAACAGGGACCACAAAAGTTCAAATGGGTAGAATATGTTAAAAATATTTTTGATTCCATTGGTCTTAGTGATATTTGGAATGACCAACGTCCACTTAAGAGAATTATGCTGAAAAATATTATAAAACAGAGATTGCATAATAATTTCATCCAAACCTGGTTCTCACAGATTAATAATTCATCTAGGGGGAAATTTTACTCCGTATTCAAAAATGAGTTCAAATTAGAACCATATCTTACTAGGCTCCAAGTGGCTGATAGAATAAATATCGCTAAATTAAGATGTTGTAATTTGAGATTGCCGATTGAAACTGGACGATGGGCAGGCATTCAATGGCAAGATAGAATATGTAATCTCTGTAGACTTGGTCTGGGTGATCAGTATCACTATTTATTTGTTTGTGAACATGAAAGTATTCGAGATATTCGAAACAAGTATATACCTAAATACTACACAGAACATCCAAATCAAATTAAAATGTGTGGTCTATTATCTATTTGTAATGTGAAACTATATAAAAACTTAGCAATTTTCATAAAGAAGTTACTAGGAATTTTGACATAGAATAATTGTAAATATAATTACTTACCATGCTTGTATATATTAAATCCATGTACAGTTAAGTCCCTGTTATTGATGACGTATGTAATATGTGATATGGTGCGTTCGATTTGTTAAAAATTCAAAAGTACATGTATGGTTATTGAAATGTGTACCTGTCTGTCAATATATATTAGTTGTATTATGTCCTCTTGTACACTGTCTGTGTCTGAGGTTGAAATAAAGTTGTCTTGTCTTGTCTTGTGATACACACCTGTTCGTGAGACAGACTCTATCAGCCAGTACACATCAAAGGAAAAATGTACTAATTACCGATAAATATAGAAAATTAGTTAGTTAGTTAGTTAGCTATTGCTTTACACCCAAGCAGCGCTATTTCGGCTTTATCCGGGAGATGAACATGAAAATGGTGATACAATGAACACGAAACGATGATGAAGTGGAGGAAATGGGACACAAGGCCAATCGGGTAAGAGAGTTTTGACTGCCACTGGAAAAAGGAGTGATGGGTAGGAACGGGAAATTTAGCCTCCTGCATGGGGATCCTACGGGTCCTACTCTTACCGAGACCTGCAGCAGGGTTCTTTAACGTGCGAGGAACGTGACATTTTTCCCAACACGGTGCACCACTATGGTTTGCGGTCAGGTTTTCCGCATTATCGCCTGACGACCCCGCATCTCCCGATGTCAGGGCTGCCCCATTCAACCCCCTGGGGCACACATCCCAGTCGCTTTGTGGGCAAAGCGGCCTGACCCCGATGTCATGTTTCTGAGCTCTCTTTAGTGGTATTTTACCGACAAGCTTAGCGCTGCTGCGGGCCTATTCGCCTCCCGGGCCCCGCACGGGACATAAATATAGAAAAAAGTTTTCACTAATCTATATAGATTACACAGTGTTTCTAGATAATTAGTTTCGTGTTTCGATTGTATTTTCAACCGGGACAAAATATCCTTACTGTACCTCTTAAAAAAGATATAAGTGAGCACGTTTAGTAACATTTATGAATAAAATTTGAGGCCGCATGAAAGGTTGTAAACTTAGTTATTACAAAAAAACATTGGCTGTTCTGAAGAAAAAACGGAAACACGAAGACATTAATAATTGGAAAATGATACTTTATTTAATCTATCGACTGCTACACTGTATGATTTGAATTTGATTTCAGTCTTTGAACACATTCCACAAAATACATAATAAAATATAATACTTTTAGCCATTTGAATTGATATGTAATAAAATTGAAATCAATGTACACAGCACTTCTATATTTGTGTAAATACAACGTTACCAAGTGTCTAATTTATGATTCAAATCTTCCTGGTAAATTTGGATCAATACCTAATAAATGAGACAGGAGAAAAGTGTTGTCGATTTTTTTTCAAGCGGAAAATACATGTAACAGCAAAGTTTTCTGCATTGCTCAAGGTAAGATTGACAATGTTGGAACTTTAACAATTCATACATTTTTATGTTTAGTATTGTACAAAAGTGTTAAGGTCCATCAATATCTTTCGTTCAAAATGGCGTAATTTTCTATCTATTGTCTAGTATATCATGTATATGTAGAACTGAAACTGCAACTTAAACATGCTAGGCAAAAAAAGAAATGTTACATTGGTTTTCTTTTCAGATTTTCGAAACATATTTTGTTTTCATTTTTAATGTAATGATTAGGAAATAAACGGGGTTTTCTGTCAAATTTGCTCATTGAAGGCGATTTAAAAATGACGTTACGTCATTTTTTAAATTTTGACCAAAATTGCAATTTTAAAAATTTTACGTGACAAAAATTCAATTAGGCTAGTGATTGTGGTCGTTAATTGTAGCAAATATCACGGCTAACAAAAAGTCGAACTTGAATGTTGAAAAAATTGTAATTCAGGTAGTTTACGTTAACGTTGAAATTAGACAGAATTCTCTACTCTCGTGTTGGATACAGGAATGACCATAATATAGGTGATAAATCATTTAAAAGACTTAAGAACAACTATCCATAGTTCAAAGACTCGTGTCAGAGGTAGCAGTACAAAAATGGTGAGACCGGAAGTGACAGAACACCATTACCAACGCGATTTTAGATCAGGCGTTACCGCTTTATTTTTCTTCGTGATCGCTTTTAAAATTGTTCTAAAACATTAACTCGTGTAAATGGATAAAATTTCAATCGAATATTCATAAACACTGTTCCTACGGGGTCACGCAAAGCTGACGTCACTGTTCAAAAAAACGTCCTCTTATGTACCTTTCTTTGGCGTTTTGGTGCAAATGATTCGTATCATGACTAAAATTGACAAAGTTAAGTAAGACGCACCCTTTTCAAACCAAAGATTCAAATTTTAACAGAAATTTTGTAACTATCAACATTTTGTCTTTTTTAATTTAACTGAACAACGTTTTCAGAAATAACCAAAACCCACCGGACGCAGTAGCAAAATATCCCATCTCTGTAGTTTTACGGGTTGTTAAGTATCCCTTAATACTGTATTCAACTTCAAATTCATCAAAATGCTGTCAGATATGCAAAATGAATGGTTATTCAGGAACGATAATACTTTGTTTACTTGATTTTTTACAATATCTACGTAAAACTGTAAAGAGATGTAAAATTCGATTGAAAATTAGGTAGACTGGATTTTTGTCTCTTTTGACCAAAGATATGTTTATTGAACGGAAGTTACATTTTGTCGTTTGTTACAAAAGTTTTATCAAATAAAATATAAGTGTAACGTTTCTTTTTTGCCTTGTATAAAATAAAAAACATAGCTGGACCTAGATAAATTCTTTTTTATTAATTCTTCATGTTAATTTTTAAAAAATTAAAGACATCTTTTCCTCCTGTTCAGATTGTAAATCGAAACAGGACAAATTATCCCTATTATGCATCTTACTTGAAACGAGGTGAACACTTATTAAAAGTTGCATGAAATTTGAGGTCACAAGAAAAGGTGAAAGTGATAATTACCTTATATCGGCCGTTCTCAAAAGCGTAGAAAACAAATATCTCTAAAATGAAGGGATATAACAAGAATTATTCATAAAAGTAAGGTAAGAATTTATAATATCTAGATTCAGCTACGCTCAAGCCTTATAGTCTATCAGCCAACCCTCAAAAATATCATTTTGAATGTCTACCCAAGGAAACAGCATTTTTTCTGTGGTTTAGTATAGTTTAACATCTAAACTTAAAAATTTACCTTGTATACCGGACAAAAAGTGTCCAAACAGGGTATAACACGCGCTATTTTGAATGCACCCTTTTTGACAGACACGAATCATGTTGAAAGCATTGAACTCATATTGCTGTCAAATCTTTACAATGCGATAGAATATAATTTTGTAAGGTGATATGAAATCAGTATAATATAAATGAAAATATGGCGTATAATATTTATTGATAATTATCAATGAAGTACCGATATCGGGCCCTTTCAAACACTCTGTATACGTGGCTTTTTTTAAAAGCCATTGACTGTTATGATCAGAATACATACTAGTATCAATGAACGATTTATGGTCATTGAAAGCAAACATACATTGCAAATATGACTACAGCGACGAAAACATGACAAAAATTAGGCGAAAAGCCACATATACAGAGTGTTTAAAAAGCCCCGATATCATGGTATACGGTTATTGAATGTGTAGCCAGGCAATGGATCAGAATATTTTTCCCGAGGTATCCAGATTAGCTCAAAGTTCAACTGCACGAAGCCGTAGGCTGAGGGCAATGGTATATTGATCTGATCTGGATACCAAGGGGAAAATTCCTTTGATCCATTGCCTGGCTACACATTCAATAACTGTTTTATTACCTAATACAACTTTACAGCTATAATATACATACTATATCAATTCCGAGGACAAGGTAGAAATGAGTTAGCCCAGTCAAAACATTTTGTATACCCTAATCAAATTTATTGCAAACTGTAAACAATAGGCACAACTGTATTTCATAATTGCACATTTAATGAATATATATTTCCCTAATAACACCAACTCGGAATGGAAAATGGTGAAAACATCTTTTTATCATTAAAGTAGACAGAATACTTGTATACTTGTATGATAGTTCATTTCCGACTGACTCGAACTTCACATTTTTTAATTTGAATTCAAATCAAACATTTTAAGAATGCTCGAACATTTTACTAATGAATTATATGTTAAAATCAATAAGTTGACCAGGAATAAATCATAAATATTCATGATTATAAATTGTCCAAAAAAGTCGTCAGGCAATAGAACGTCGCCGGGCAATAGAATACTTTTCTATTTCCTGGTTTTATGTGAGAATGGTCAAAATTAAAAAATTAAAAAATAGTTAATAAAGAAGGAAATTTAATTGTATTAGATAATAAATATCGGTACTTCATCGATACTTTTCGATTAATATCACACACTATAATTTTATTAGCTCACCTGACCCGAAGGGTCATGTGAGCTATTGCCATCACTTGGCGTCCGTCGTCCGTCCGTCCGTCGTCCGTCGTCCGTTAACTTTTTCAATCGTTAACTCCTCTGACACCATTAGTCCAATTGCAGCCAAACTTGGTATAGTTGTTAATTGGCATGGGTGCTTCAAAACTATTGTTTGGATTTTTGATTCATTAAAAAACATGGCCGCTGTAGCTAAAAATAGAACATAGGGGTAAATTGCAGTTTTTTTGCAAAAAACTCAAAAACGGTGACAGATATCCAAATTCTGGCATGGGTAAAAGTGATCAGCACCTCAAGATCTACCTGCCCTGAAATTTTTAAGAAGATCCAACAACTGATGTAGGAGTTATTGCCCTTTTTCTGGAATTTTTCAAAATTTTTCACCTATTTAGCCCTATATCTTAAAAACTATACAAGATATTTCAAAAATTTAAAATGCATATGATTAAGCACATCAAGATCTACATTTCATGTAATTAGGTCAAAGCTGTGGGATCATGTCTTTTAGGAGTTATGGCCCTTAAAGCGTCAAAATTTACCGTTTTTCACTAGTCTTCCCCTAAATTTCAAAGATTAACTTGTCTGACACCATAAGACCAACTTCATCTAAACTTGGCACACATATTTAATAGCATATCTGCTACAATTCTATCGTTTGGATTTTTGATTCGTCTAAAAAATAAGGCTGCCATGGCTAAAAATAGAACATAGGGGTAAATTGCAGTTTTTTGCTAATAACTCAAAAATGGTTACAGATATCAAAATTATGACAAGGGAAAAGTAATCAGCACCTGAAGATCTACCTGCCCTGAAATTTTCAAGAAGATCCAACAATTGATGTAGGAGTTATTGCCCTTTTCCTGGATTTTTTCCAATTTTTTTCAATTATTTAGCCCTATATCTTGAAAACTATACAAGATATTTCAAAAATTGAAATTGCATATGATTAAGCACATCAAGATCTACATATCATGTAATTAAGTCAAAGATGTAGGACCATGTCTTTTAGGAGTTATTGCCCTTTACGTGACAATATTTACCATTTATCAGTACTTTCCCCCTGAATTTCAAAGATTAACTTGTCTGACACCATAAGACCAACTGCATCTAAACTTGGCACACATACTCAATAGCATATATGCTACAATTCTATCGTTTGGATTTTTGAATCGTCAAAAAATATGGCTGCCATGGCTAAAAATAGAACATAGGGATTAAATGGCAGTTTTTTGCTAATTACTCAAAAATGGTTTCAGATATCATAATTTTGTAAGAATCAAAAGTGATCAGCATATTAAGACCAACCTGTCCTGAAATTTTGAAAAAAGATCCTACTGCTGATGTGGAAGTTATTGCCCTTTTTCGTAATTTTTGCCAAATTTTGCAGTTATTAAGCCCTTTATCATGTTTATCTTGAAAACTTAATAAGATAATTCAGAAATCTAAATCGCATATGGCTAAGCACAATAATATCTACAGAATATGTGTATCTGTGTATTTCAGGTGAGCGATTCAGGCTCCTAGGAGCCTCTTGTTTATATTATACTGATTACATATCACCTTACAAAATTATATTTCATTACCTTGTAAAAATTTGACAGCAATATGAATTCAATGCTTTCAACATGATTTGTGTCTGTCAAAATGGGTGCATTCGAAATGGCGTATGTTATACTCTGTTTGGACACTTTTTGTCCGGTATAACAAGGTAAATTTGAAAGTTTAGATGTTAAACTATACCAAACCACAAAAAACTGCTGTTCCCAGGGGTACCATGCATCTCGAAAACTAGAGGCCTTTTTCGATTTGGCTGATGGACTATTAATATTTCAATTATTTTCACTATTTTTAGCATTCAAAGCATATAAATCTATAAGAAATTATCTGACAATTGATCCAGTAGAAATTTTGTAGAGAGCTTACTCAGCTGAACAATATAAGACACAATATGTGGAAAACGCAGAAAAAAATCGAGAAAAGGGACAATTACTCTCACATAGTTTGTTGGATTTTCTTCACAATTTCAGGGTATGTAGATCTTGACGTGCTGATCACTTTTAATCTAGCCACAATTTTGATATTTGTCAACATTTAGGGGTTATTTGCCAAAAAAAAAACTGCGGTTTTAGCCCTGTACTATCTATTGCAACGCGGCCTTCGGGGTTAAGGTTCATATATACGTCGACCAGAAGCCAAGGCCGCTTAGGATATTGACCAGGATTCAAGGTTAAGGGTTCACATCTATATGTTACATTAGGGTCAATGGTAATGCACAACTAGATGTGTCTTTGGTAGCATGACTCAACCCACTAGAAAATTGGTCACACCGACTCTTTATTTTACACATGAACGACTTTTTAAAATTTCTTGGTAAAGGTTCATATTCCAGGTAGTCTAGTCGATCCGTGCAGGTTTTTTGTGAAATTTCTCAAAGTATGGTAAAAGTTTCAAATTTGGCATGGTGGTAGAAAAATATTAGATTTGGACCGAATTCGAAAATTCAAAATGATGGCCATTTTCAGATGGCTGTCTAATGGTATATAAAATCAAGAAATTTATCAAATGAGAATTCTTTAAAAATTGTACTTTGAAGATAAACGCACCAAATTGTGTATGACAGCAGTGCAAATAATTCTAAAGAATATAGAAGAAAACGGTTTACCTTATATTGTAAATGGCTGTCATTTTAAAGAAACAGAATATATATCTACATTATGAAATCATGTTTAATTCAAGGTTATTTATGCCCCCAAATATAAATGAACGCAATAGATAAGTTATCAAACAATAGTTAAAGGAATTTCTATTCTATTTGAAGATATCAGACGGTTGAGATGTGAAAATTGTCACAAAGGAACCTGAAATAGTGACATATATTCAGCCTGCTGCAGACCACCTTAATAAAGACTGTTTAGTGCCACCTTTAAATGAAAATATTTAAGCCATAAAGACCATTAAAACCGACCAACGCCAGACTTTTTATGTCAGCATTTAAATCGAATCCTTAAACAGCAAAAATACTCAAACCCATGACACATTGGAACTCCCACCGGATTGGAAAAAGAATACATACTTTTAGTTGTTAAAAAAGAGGCTAAATCGAATGTAAATACTACAGAGTTTTATTGTTACTTAATCCTTAACAGAATAATGTCGTCTTAAACAACTTCAGACAAAAAATGCGGTTCCACTAAGCAGGTTGAAAAAAAGAAAATCTTGCATTGAACAGATAGTCAACCTGCACATCAAGCAACCAATTCAATGAAACAATATCCCTTTATATCTATTACATAGACTTCGTGGAAGCTTTCGTTATCCTTGATATGGAAATTCTGTGGAAACTTCTTGAGATCTGTTGTATTCCAAACAGAACTGTTACATCAATACCGAATATGTACAGCTCTAGGAATGAAATGTTAGGTAGTGCAACTACGAGATATAAGTCAAGAGTTTGAAATACGTCCAGTTTTTAGACTTGGTTGTTTACTTTTTCTTTTCTTTGTTTCTTTTGGCCACGCATTGATTGTATGATTAGAGACCCACGCCAGAGAAGAGGAAATTGAATCCACTATATGTAAGAAAACATAGACCATAATAATGAGAATAAACAAAAACAACATCAATATTAAAGAAATAGATGCTCTCACCATGCTCACGTTGAGAGAATAGAATTTTAATTTTTTATAAATAAACAAATTGTGATTAACAGATTTGGTAGAACAGATGATGAACCGGCCCTTGGAATGCCTAAAAAGTATGGGAATCAAAACAAGTATTTATAAAGACTTACCTAAGTAAATTAAACAGTTACTTGAATCATAGATCTGCATTTAACAAACATGGCTATGATCAAATCACTCTTGCTGTAAGGGTCCGAAACATGAGGCCTTATAATGGCCAACATGTAGAAACATCAGGTATTATATAAAAATATCTGTGGTCCATCCAACAGATCGCCAAACAAAATTACCAACGAAAACAAGCCAAAAAAATCTATAGTTCTCGAAATAAAAAAGGTAAAGTGGAAGTGTCTAGGGAGAAACCACTTGATTTTTATGGGTATGGGGGCTATGGAGATGTTCTGCCTTTTTATTTTCAAAAATGTCTAAGTCTGGATTTTGCGTGCACTTTTTTTAATTTTTAAAGCTACAATAAATTTTCAGCCAAAAATTCAATCCTGCCTTTCTTTTAATTCAAAGTACTGTCATGCTGCCTTTTTATTTCTGGATTTTTGCCATCCTGCTTTTTTTATGTCAAATTTCACCATAGCCACCCCCGTATGGTCGCTCCCATTGGTAGCACATTACGCAAAGTAAAAACCAGGCCATATAATGAACGTTACAGGAAAAATGAAAAAAGAAATGGTGACCTAGACTGACATTGATCAGAAAAAAAGATAGAGCATGGCTAAATGTGGGCCAGCAGCATCCCTCAACTTTTAAAGGACAGAGGAAGATTGAGAAGAATTGCCAGTAGCCTTTGCTCCATTGGGGAGTAAGATGGCTCAAGTCAGGTCATAACTTAAAGGGTCCATAAATGAAGCACCTCTATTGCAAGATAAACAAATTGATAGAAATATGGATAGACAGCTATGTGACACAGCAAAATTGCTTTTATGATTTTTCAAAAGATTGGCTTTAAAAACACCATTTCGAGTTGATAGTCTCTAATATATATATATAATTGTTTTTTTCAATATACAGATTGGTGCACACAAAACCTGTGCGAAAGTTAACATAAAGTTAACTTCATGACTGCTTTTAATGTCTGCTCGTGTCTGCTCTAGCAGACATTCAAGTTAACTTGCGTTAACACATTATCGGTCAAAGCAGACATGTGACAGCTCATTTATGACTGGTCAAAACCAGACTGTTTTAACAGACCAGTCATTTTTAAAGGTCTGTTCTAAGTTAAATAATGCAAGGGATATTATCTTATATTAAAATGAATTTCAACAACACTTTAGGAAATTGAACATAGACTTTGTTCTTTTAGATTCAGTCTTTAAAGTAGACCAGTCACGAAGTTACCTTGACCAGACCTGTCACAAGAATGTGACTGCTTTTAAAGGCAGACATGGAATTATGAATGCTTTTCAAGTTAACTTTGAACCAGTCACGCGTCTGCTCAGGACAGTCGCATGGCCAGTCGCAAGAGAACTTCAAGTTAACTTGATGTCTGCTTTTCAAGTTAACTTACCGTACAGGTTATGCGTGCACCCATCTATATATATAATTATTTCTTCCATGCTATATTTAACAACGTTAATATCTTAACACAGTTTTACCAAAATCAGATTGCTATGATTAGATATGCAGTATATTCCTGTACACTCCCCGTCTGATATCTTCAAACGAATCAATTTTATTTATACATCTTATCCAATTTGATTCAGCATATATCCATTGTTGTTTGTGCCTATTTGGGTCATAAATAACCTTTAATAGAAGATGATATGATTTCGTATCTATATATATGCTATATTGACGCGGCTATCTTAAAATGGCAGCCATTTGGAATTTCAGGCAAACCATCTTGCAAAATATATTGTTAAGAATATTATGCACTGCTATTATACATAATCTGATGCTTTTTTCTTCAAAGTTTTATTTTTAATGAATTTTTATTTGATTTATTTCTTAATTTTATGTTCCATCTTGCGGCCATCTTGAAAATGGCCGCCATTTTGACCTTTTGAATTGGGTCCATAGCTAATATTGTTTAGTATGCTTTGTGTTCTACCACTATGCTAAATTTCATCCTTTGACCATCTTTTTAACAAATCGATTGGACTAGTAAGGTAATTCATGTTGAAGATAAATGATAATTCAAGAACGGGAAGGCAATGTCAATGCTTTGGTTGCTGTCGTTTTGAAAATGATTAATTTCTGAGAGCAGGTATTTTATAGTTGGGGAAATTACTTATTTGAAGAAAATTTATTTCATTCTAATTTGATATTTTGATATGCAGTACGAGGTCCCTTAGCGTGGGATTCAATTTCTGGTCTTTCTTTCATCTACTTTCTGTTTGCCGACTTACTTAATTTTTGACATGAATAGTCAACGATAGAAAATTTTCTATAAAGTTTTCTTAACAACATTTTTGGACATATTCTCGTTTTGATTTCTTTTTAATGTTTTGTATAATTTTGTCTGTTTTCTTTTTTTTTTAATTAGAATTGATTTTAAACGTTGTAAAGTGAACTGTTTTCTTTTTTTTTAATTGCCTCAGGCTAGCTATTACAGAAGCTTCTTTGAGTAGGCAGCTCTTTTATTCTATGAACATGATGTGTGTTCACAAGCGCAAAAGCAGGGGTATCTGTGTTTGCAATTGTGAATACAGCCTGTTGTTTTTTTAGAACAAAAGTGTTATTCACACACAAAGAAAGTTTCTGAAAATGAAAGTTCGAATTAAAACAGTAGAGCTGGGTGTAAGTTGCTCATAGACACATTTTCTAGTATAATCTGGTCATACCTATCCGTATTTGTTCCGTGATTTCTTATTAACGCCTTGTATACGTTGATATTGACGGGCGAGGGAGCCATTAAATATTTGTCAATGAGCCGAAAAATTTAGTCTTTAATCATCTCTTGAACCAACCATTTCGTTTGAAATGCCTGTACCAAGTCAGGACCATTGCGATCCACAAATTCTCCGGTATGACTGATTCGTTTTTGTCATTTTCTCTGGACAATGAGATTGATCATGCAAGTTCGTTAGTTTTGTTATTACCTTTCTATATTTCTTTATATATTTAGTAGGTTATCTATGTAGACACTTTGCAATCTAGAGGAGCTGGAATTAAGTAATGAGCATCGTGTCCGACAGTGTACGTTAGGAATGGCCCAGAGTTCCAGGGTTAAATGTGACTTTATATGTGGAACAAATAACGCGTCACTGTATTGTTATGAATGCAAACAAAATCTATGCATTTCCTGTAGAGCAATTCATGACCGAATTCCACTGACAAACAACCATTCAGTTACAGATTTGAATCAGGTAGATCGTACATTTTTGTCAAATATTCATTGCAAAAAACATGATAATGTATTTATTTTCTTTTGTAAAACTTGCAATGATTTAGTATGTCAAGAATGTGTGCTATCTGAGCACAAGGATCATGGATACACAAGCATAGATGGCGTTGCTGAAGAGGCAAGGAATATAGTAAGGCAAATGCTAGCAGACGGAGAATCAAAACTAATTACAGTGGTTAAACTTTTAACAGATATTAATTCTTCTTTCACCGAAACAATCGAAAAAGAAGGAAATGAGCAGATTTCTAAACTAGAAACCGTTGTTACATCTTTCAAGTCTATAATAGATTTAGGACAAAATCTATTAATCGATAGAGTTAATACGCATATGCAAATTGAAAAAGAAGCTCTTAGAATGACCATTTCTGCGCTTCAAAATCTTAAGCAAGAACTCGAAGTTTCATGCCAATCCTTGCGACAGTTTTCAAATGTGACAAACAACACGTCCTTTGTTGTCGCTTTCCCTTCCTACAAGAATATGATAGGAAAACATGATGAAATTCCACAAGTAAAACCACCTGAAAAGATCGAGACATTCAACTGCAGGGAATTATTGGATAAATCAATTGCAATGATTTGCGAACAATTTAAATGGTAAGATTAAAAGAAATAGTATTACAGTGGATAAAGGATTAAAATACCTGATTTTTAATTGCTATACCTCAATGAACTCTGGAAAAATCAAGCTTAGTTCCTCTATTGAAATCTCTGTGATCAGTTATAACTCACACTGTCATTGAAAATAAAAACTACTCATAAGTAAATGATTTAACCTTAGAGGATAAAACTCAAAAACAAATCTTAACTTTAATAGATATTTATTAAATCTGTGATTTTGCAACTCAATAATTATTGTTTTATGAATCTTATGGGTTTTACAATTCTTTGAGAGTAATTTTGCACATTTTTTTGGTATTATTACCATTTTAAGCTATTTTTACCAATGTGAAGTTTTCAGTAGAAAAATGTTCTTACTAGGTAAATTTTCCCTTCATACAACATGTACAAGAAGTTAATCTTCTTTCAAAAGATGTGAATTTTAACTGATTAGAGAGATCAACTTCCAGTTTTGTACATTCAATAGGAAGATAAAGCACAGATACCCCAATGATGAATTATTGTTCAGTTTTGGGTGACGAAATAGTTTATTTGCTGTAATTAACATTACCAGACAACATTATATTTTACCCATGGTCAATTAAGTACCTTTGATGGAGAGACATAAAAATTGCTGTCACACGGTAGTGTTACTCCTCGAACATTGTCTACTTTCACCCGTTTTTACAGAAGATATCAACTGCTCATAGACATATATGGGTTTATATCTCTCTGCTGCGTACACATGCGTTTGGCATATACTTGTTTTTATTTTTCCTGTAATGATATCGCCGACGGAACAGTAAACAAACAATAATCAATCAATCTGGTGCCGAATTCGACATGCTCTAAATAAAATGTATGTTATTGGAACAAACAGGAACTGCTCACCAGGGTTTACATGTTACGACTGTGTTCGCTCTGCTGATATTTTTAATGGGTTTGAGTTGTTTCAATTGAATTTGCCTTTGTCCTCCCGGACCTCTTGCGTTCGGGTGCCCAATTTGTGCTACTTGTTTGATATCTCTCGTTTCCTTTACATACTATATATTAAAACCATAATATAAGGTTGGAAGTATATTTCCAATCCTTTGGCACATTAATGATTATCTTATGGTTGTTTTCCTGAAAAGTCACTTTGAAACTTTTCTGAAGGTTTTAATTTTAGCCATTCTATGGATTTATTATTTTATCATAATGATCATGATTGTATATGTATAACAATTTTGTTTTAATAGTGATATCTTTGATGGAAAGAACAACGAAATCCACACCTTAAGGTGCGTCAGTATAAACAGAGAAGTGTTTCAATTGATTTAACATGTTTATCACACAGCCACTTAGATCATGGATTTTCTCTTATATTCCTAACAAAATAGAATTTCGATTTAATTAGCCTTTTCTTGTAATTTCTTAACATATTATGTCAAAATATTGCTGCTTTATACTATCCAAAATTCGCTTTATGTATATCATTGGATAAAAATTTTGATAGTATAATACAGCAATATTTTACATAATATGTTTAGAAATGCCAAGAAAAGACTGTTTAAATCAATTCTATAGAAATTTTATTTTGTTAGGAGTATAAGAGAAAAAAGCGGTGGTCATATATAAAATCCATGCTCCAAGTGCCTGTAGTTTATCACAAATATCAATGATAAATAAATTAGCAACGAGTATCAATTTGAACATAATTTTAAAAAAGGTGCAAAAGTTTTCATTAATTTTGAAAGCTAAGAAATATTTTTTGTAGCAAGACTTGTCAATATCTTGAAAAATATCATAATATTTTGTAAAGATAAAGATACATATTTAAGTACTCATAGAACTAAAATTCAGCTCTTTTTCTTAAGGTCATCTAAATTGATAATTGTTAACTAATATAGATTATAAATACATATAAAAGTTTGAACAAGTCAGAATGATACAACATCAAAAAGCAAGTGTCTGAGAAGTTTGGCGGCTAAAATTATTTTGTATATTTTTTTTAAAAATCGCCAATTTTACCTTAAAAAAGTTTTAGAATATTAAACGTTTTACTTAAAAATAAAAACTAATGAAAGTTCAATGTTTATATTTTCAGGAAAAAGCTTACAGAAAAAGATGACACAATCAAACAATTGCAAGATGACATAAAGCACGTGGAAAAAGAAAATAATAGGTACGAGAAGGATTAATTGAATAGATAATATATAGTTTGTGCATAGCATAAAAATATAACTCTTAGTTGTAGGCTATTCAAATACTGGATTTGACTACATTATACATACACTTTTTTCCTAGTCAGGGGGAAAACAGTACGTTTATTTCCACGAGGTAATTACTATTTCACGAGGTTACCCTATGACCAGTAAACACTTTAACTTAAGCAACGCCTTTCAGTGAAATTAAGCCACGTCAATAACAATCATTAAAAAAAACCGGCGAAGTATTATTACGGTACTATGTTACCCTAGGGAAATAGTTGATACTTATACCAACATATGGCTTCTGTAAAAAAAAATATTCAAATGGCGGTACATGGCCATAGCCTTTACTATAAATAAAATATTACAATGCAATAAATGATATAAATGACAATGATATAAATGAGTAAAATGACAATGATAGAAAGTGACGGTTAACGCAAAATAATGGCAACCAATTAAATGACAAATGTATACGAGCGTAGGATACACAGCTCTTATAAAAAAATAGAGCTGCCGTGGGATACACAGACACAGAAAGGATCCCTATTTAAAGTTATATATGCATAAATCTGTATACAAGATACAGCGAATAATGCCAATCATAGGCTACTAGACGAAAATAATTGGTCCAGAGTTGTTGATCATCTACATGTGATACGGTTACGAAATTCCATTGAAACGATTTTTCGTGTAGATCTACATGAAGTTTAGGAAGGTTCAAATAACATAAATAGTACTTGAATGTTCCATTAACACAATTAAGGTAGATGACTTCATAGTGACATTAAAATTGTAGATTCACACCGAAGTTAGCGATAAATAGAACAAATTAATGTCATGATCAGTTCAGTAGATGAAGCAGATGCGCATCCGTGTCATTTCGACCTGATCCTTCTAATATGTTTCGACAAGTCCATTCATATCAATCTGAAAACCAGTTGTTATCTGGGATTACAAGCTGCATACAACCAACCTGGAAAATAAAATCAAAAAAGCCCATTCATATTCATTAATCATAATGCTTCATTCATTTCGAGCTAAACACTTGTTAACTGGGGCTGCAAACAACCAATCTGTAAAATAAAATAAAAAACACAGCAGAGCACATTCAATAAAGCATTGGCAAAGCTTCATCCATTGCAAGCTAAAAACACTTGCCAACTGGGACTTAGTGTAGACACATGCACAATTTCCGTCAAAGTTTGCTCAGGAACTCCACCAAACAGAGGTCTGATATTTTGCTTCATTTTGTTTGTTGCTTTATCCTTTAGCACCATAAATTTTATACCGATTTGAAGACTTCCTGTTAATTTGACACTTAGGTGCTTATACGACCACATTTTTTTTTTGTGATAGTATTATGTTATGGCGTTGTCGTTGTCGTTGTCGTCGTTGTCGTTGTCGTTGTCGTCGTCGTCGTTGTAGTTGGTAGACCCTTTGGTTTCCGTGCGATAACTTTAGGTTGTAGTGAACCAATTGTAATAAAATTTTGATACGATGTTTGTAACCACTAAAGGAAGGTTGGTATTGCATTTTGATTTCTGACCCTTACCGTTTCAGAAAAAAACTAACACAAGTGATTTTCCTTTTCGTTTTTCATTTCCCTTTTCAATTTTTTTTTTTCAAAATTTAGTTTTTTCGATTTTTTTTTTTTATTTTGAATAGGAAAATGGTCCATTTTCCTTTTCGTTATTCATTTTCCTTTTCAAATTTTTATTTTTCAAATTTTTTTTTCGATTTTTTTTTTTTTTCGATTTTGAATAGGAAAATGACCCATTTTCCTTCTCGTTTTTCATTTTCCTCTTCGATTTTGAATAGGAAAACGACTCATTTTCCTTTTTGTTATTCATTTTCCTTTTCGTTATTCATTTTCCTTTTCGTTTTTCATTTTCCTTTTCGATTTTGAATAGGAAAATGGCTCATTTTCCTTTTCGTTATTCATTTTCCTTTTCAAATTTTTTTTTCAAATTTTTTTTTCGATTTTTTTTTTGGGGGGCGAGGGGGAGTTTGAATAGGAAAATGACCCATTTTCCTTTTCGTTATTCATTTTCCTTTTCAATTTTTTTTTTCAAATTTTTTTTTTCGTTTTTTTTTTTTAAATTTTGAATAGGAAAACGACCCATTTTCCTTTTCGATTTTGAATAGGAAAATGACCCATTTTCCTTTTCGTTTTTCATTTGCCTTTTAGTTTTTCATTTTCCTTTTCGATTTTGAATAGGAAAATGGCCCATTTTCCTTTTCGTTATTCATTTTCCTTTTCAAATTTTGTTTTTTATTTTTTATTATTTTTTTTTTTTTAGATTTTGAATAGGAAAATTACCCATTTTCCTTTTCGTTTTTCATATTCCTTTTCGATTTTGAATAGGAAAATGACTCATTTTCCTTTTCGTTATTCATTTTCCTTTTCGTTTTTCATTTTCCGTTTCGATTTTGAATAGGAAAACGGCCCATTTTCCTTTTCGTTATTCATTTTCCTTTTCAATTTTTTTTTTTAATTTTTTTTTCGATTTTTTTTTAGAATTTGATTAGGAAAATGACCCATTTTCCTTTTCGTTTTTCATGTTCCTTTTCGATTTTGAATAGGAAAATGACTCGTTTTCCTCTTCGTTATTCATTTTCCTTTTCGTTTTTCATTTTCCTTTTCGAGTTTGAATAGGAAAATGGCCCATTTTCCTTTTCGTACCTTTTTCCTTTTCAATTTTTTTTTTCAAAATTTTTTTTTTATTTTTTTTTTTCTATTTTGAATAGGAAAATGACCCATTTTCCTTTTTGTTTTTCATTTCCCTCTTCGATTTTGAATAGAAAAATGACTCATTTTCCTTTTCGTTATTAATTTTCCTTTTCTTTTTTTTATTTTCCTTTAATCAGTTTTGTTTGTTTCTTCGCACACTTACCCATTTGTTAAGAAATCTGTAATTTAGCTCCGCCCACTTGATCAAAGGTCAAATGTCAACAATGCTTAAGTGAACGTCAACGAGTATTGATACACGATATGTAGTGCATATTTTTATCGCATTTATGTTGGGGTATAAATATGTACCTCTTATTTTAGACAATCCGTATAACATTTAAAATACAATAAACGATTAATGTTCTGTAATAGATCCTCTGGTAGCAATATTGACTGACCGATTTACCCTGTCTAGACGAAAAAAACCCAGCGAAAATCAGATAGCTAAATGACTCTATAAGGCTCTGCCTAAAATGGTAGCAATACTAAGCAGAATACTGAAGAAAGTGTGTCACCATCAGAATGGTTAAAGCATTTCAAGTCTTTGAAAAAGGTTAAACCAAAGTTTGATAAAAGAGTACAAGAAATATATAATATGGTGTGTGATACAGAGAAAGATAAAAACATTTTCTGAGTTAGACTTTATAAGGCCAAAAGTGAAGAAATAATGAAAGTAGTCAAAAGTCTAAAAAATGGAAAATTAACCGGTATGGATTGCATATCAAATGAAATGATAAAGAGTTGCGTTCACGTAATAATGCCAAGTTTAATGAAAAAAAAATGACAGCATTGACAACATAAAGGCATATATCCAAAACAGTGGAAAAGTGGTTATATTTGTCCATTTTATAAATCTGTTACAAATACCGACCCAGCTAATTATAGAGGAGTAACAATAATGAGTTCCATTGGTAAATTATTTAACGCTATTCTAAACATGCGATTAGATAGATACATAGAAAAACATAATATTATTACATGAAACTCAAATAGGATTTCAAAAAAACTCTAGAACATCAGATCATATGTTTATTTTGAGAAACTCTAATCGAAAAATATACATTCAACACTTGAAAAGTCGTTTGTACTCTTGTTTCATTGATTTTAAAAAAAAGCATTGTCTTCGGTTATACATTCAACTATTTTATTGAAGTTAATGCAAGTTGGAATCGCTGGCCTTTTTCAGAAAATAAATTATGCATTAAAATAAATAATAAACTCACTGAATAATTTACATCTGAAGTTGGAGTGAGACAAGGTGACAACCTGAGGCCTAACCTGTCTAAAAATTAAAATATCAATTATATTCCTGATATATTTAGCATGAACTGTGATCCTATAGCTCTAGCTAGGAAATAGAAAATTAAACTGTTTGTTATATGCTGGTGATGTAATTTTGTTATCTCAAAGTAAAACGGGTTTACAAAACTGTCTAAAAACGTTAGAACAATAGTGTGATGAATTGTGTCTACAAATGAATTTAAACAAGACCAAATTGCTAATTTTCAATAAGAATGGGAAAATTTATGTGCCATTCTCTATAAGAATCAGGCAATGTGTGAATCATGATTAAAAAAACACACGAGTTTGACTTCAAATACTGTTCAAAATGCTTAAAAAGTAACAAAAATGCATTGGCACTTTTTTTTTAAAGTCAGTAATTTTAGATATATTTTGGTTGAAATGCATATGACCCTGTCACACTATAACGTTTTTGCCAACGTGTGCCAACGTTTTAGAATATATTTTCAACACGCTGGTGTGCGTTGCGTAAGTTTTGTACACGTTATGAACACGCTACAAACACGTTAGCGAACGTCAGCGTGCGTTGGTGATCGCCGAGTGCGTCGCAAATTTTTCAACATGCTTAAAATTTCCGACGTTCGCCAACGTGTTAGAATTTAATTATTCGAACGTTAGGCATAAGTTAGAAAGACGTTATACACACGCTGATGTACGCTATGTGGTCGTTGTGCGCAAGTTCAAATGCGTTTGACGAACGCTAAGCTTAATGGAAACGAACGTGTCTAGCGATAATACTGCGCACGTCTAGCGTCAGTCTAACGACCAAGAAACCTATTCGACGTGTTAAAAACGTGTACAGAGCGCACAGAGCGTCATTGTAAAGAACGAGTAGCGTATCAACCCCAGAAAAATACTCAAATACTACGAGTAACAACAGTCTAACTTTAATACTCATTTGAAAAAAAAAGTGTATTTTAAATATTCAATAAGCACACGCGTTTTTCTCTATCAAGGACATCCGTCATGCTGTCTGCGATCATTTAGGATTAGTAAAGTGCTATAAAAAGGATGCTAGGCAAAATCTACAGACCGGTATTTCTTACATGTATATACTCATTTGAGATTTTGAGAGTTTGTGAACAAGCGCATACATTCCTCTCTGTATATTTTTGACATATCAAAATATAAAATCTACACTATGTTTTATTATTTTAGACTGAGTGCAAAAATTATCACTATTGTTTAAAAAACGGCTTTAGAATAATTTTACATTTATATTGCCAGAACGCTTAAAACCAATATTTTTATAACGAAACTAAATTTCTATAATTTTTAATTAATCCAGAAATACATTTCAGCCAGATAATAGATCTATTTGGGCTATTGTGAAATAATACTAAAGGAAATAACAGAAATCCTAGGTCTCCCCACCGAGAGAAAAAATTATAAGTTAGACTAACGCTATGAATGCGTTCTGCAGTCGTCACACATGCGCTAGGCAAACGTCAAGTACGCCGGACAAACGCTAAAGATAAGTTTTGAGTAAGTTTGTCGTGCGTTGCAGGTAGTTAGTGTAACGCTTTGTGGTCGTTCACTGAGATATATTTTGAAACTCTTTACAGCGACTGCCAACGTGTTCCAACGTTTTAGAAAATTATTCGAACGTTCGGCACACGTTGGCTCATACGTTATAGTGTGACAGGGCCATTAAATTTGAATCTAAGAGAGATAACTCTGTCAAGTCACACTAAATTCCTATCATTTTAACAGAATTTTTTCTCCATCCTCTGACACTCGAGACAACAAATGTTTGTTTCTTCATTAGAAGGCTATTTTGAATGACAATTTATTGTCAAAACCGTGTGTTTTTAAAATCAGGATTCAAAGTTTTTAAATTTTGCCTGATTCTTACCGAGAACTGCACTTAAAAGACCCCTTTGAAATGTATGGTAAAACTATAGAAAATGTCCAAAGTTATAAACATTTAGGCATTATATTTTCAGCGTCTGGTTGTTTTACAGCTGCAAGACAAGATTAATATCAAAGAGCCCTCAAAGCTGTTTTTTAAACTAAAAAGTGTTTTTGGAGATATAACTCCTTCAATAGACACCAGTATTCATATTTTTGACCATACAATTAAACCTATTCTTTTATACAGTTATGAAATATGGGGCACCTTAACCTTTTTAAAAAAAATGAATCAATAGAACAAAAATATGAAAAGTTGGAGTGTAATAACCCATGCGTGATTTTTTTTTCAAAACATGTATGTAAACATTTAACGTAGGATTTAAAGATGGTGCACATGTTTTCTTTTTAATTTTTTTTTGTGAACACGTGCTAGCGCTCTTTTTTTTAATGTTACAAATGTCAAAAGTCTTGATAGAAACAGACAAAATAAGTTGCTATAAAAGATAAAAAAATCACGAAGAAAGACAACATAAAAAAAATCAGTACCATTAGCAAATGTACATTGTAATAACAAGAATATTGCTGCTGCTTCGGAAGGCTCAAATAGCATTAATGGGGGCAACGTTAATTTTCCAGGTAACCCGCCAAACATAATGTAAAGTCGAGTTTAGCAAACAGACACTTGAAGTAAAAGAAACCTTTTAATTTCGCTACATCAGTTTCCTTAAAATCATCGTTTCTGCTTTCCTGACCATAGTAACAAAATTCCGAATAAGGAAGTCCGCATGGATATCTGGCTTTTGCGGCATTAATGATCTACATTTTTCTCTGTCCACAAGTTATTTTAGTATCCGTTAAAAAGTCAGAGCTGGTACCGCAGGCTGATGATAGCCTTTTCCCAATTTGTACCAAAAATAAAAATCAGAAATTGATTCATTTCAATTTTCTACAGGACTGGTCTTGATACCTTATACACAAAAAATTATCCAATGTAGAGAAAACAGATCCATACTCGGTGTATCGAAGTCATTTTTGCATGCTGTGCTACATGAATTTTCATTTTGTTTTGGGACATATAATTTATACTAAAACTAGTTAGTGACAATCTATACTGATTCTTACCACAGAACATTCGACCTTTCTAACAGTAAACACCTTAAAAGTTATAAGTAACAGATATAATAATAAAAATCCTAAGTTTTAAAGATCTCTGCAATTGAAAGAGCAAAAATTTCAATTTCATGAATTTGACGTCGTCAGAACAAAAGCCTGTATTTCTTTGTGACGTTACGTTATTGTTAACATTACAGACGGAGTATCACCTAAAAAAAAACAAGCCTTGGCAATGAACAGAATTTCTGTATTTTTTTCTCATGGCACTAAAAGGGTTAATTTCTGACCACAAGGGATTTGTTTATATGTTTATTTGCTTTCATTCTTAAAATCATGTTTATACTTACATTTTCAGGCTTGTAAAAACATTTAAAGCTCCGATAAAAGCGGATGAACAAGAAACCATGATGGTTGTTGCAATTATTCTTGACAACAAAAACGCATGTTGTGGATACTTTTCAAAGGGAGATTATGAAAGGGATATATCTAATATTCCTGTATGTATATGGACGGCTGGTGGTGGTGGTATCTCAAATTTTACTTCTACGTGTATCCTTATCAGAAAAGAAGATAGGCAGTTTGTATCCTTTGGATATGAAGCAGAAAAAAAATATGCAGAAATGGATAAAGACAACAAAGTTAGAGAATATTTCTTCTTTGATAACTTCATATCAGTGTTAGAAACACGTGAGGTAATTAAAAGACTTCTCGAAAAAGTAGCAGTTAGATAAAAAGTTTAAAAAAACCGCCCCAATCAAGCAACCAAAATATTGAGAAAACAACAAAAATACAAATATAGATTTACCTAAAAAAGGTATGTATATGTTGATAGCAAATTTGCACCTCTTATATTTTTTTAGGTTTCTTTTCCAGAAACAGAGGATGTGGCAATTAGATGGTAAAAGGATACATTTGTACCTATTTCTATTTATCCTTTTTTAGCTCACCTGCCAAAGGCCATGTGAGCTTATGTCATCACTATGCGTCCGTCGTCTGTCGACCATCGTCTGTCGTTGTCCGTAGTCCGTCGTTTGTCGTCCGTCGTCCGTTAACAATTTCAAAAATCTTCTCCTCTGAAACCACTGAACCAATTTAATTGAAACTTTGCAGGAATGGTATATGACATGCTGGCAACAAACGATCCTCATTTTTGAAATGATTCGATAAAAACATGGCCGCTCTTACTAAAAATAGAACATAGGGTAAAACCACTTCAAATGGTTTATAACTCAGCAACCATAACAGATAGAAAAAGCTGAAGGATCTAGGCTCTTCAGAATCAAAAGCTCTACAAAAGCCTCAATTGGTTTGATGTTCGCAGATGATCCCTTATAGGGGTTATGGCCCTTTAACTTACTTAGTGCCATAGGGCCACTTTCGGCCACCTCATCAAAACCCCTTTAAGTGCCAGAGAGTGCCCATAACAAAGTCCAAAACGTCACAAACAATGACGTCATAAACAGTTTATGTCGTCAGCGGATATCCAGACGCCGAAAAGAATTATGGCTGCCCGGCTGAATTCGATCTGATTGCGAGCTTTTCCGCAGGAGCCAGAGACACATAGGCGGAGATTTTCTCTAAATGATGGTCAAGTGCAACGCAGAGCCTATTGCTTACTTTCCATGGATTTGATGGGAGAATTCGTCAGAAGAACCAACAGGTCTGTACATATAAAAAAAAAATCCAATGCATTGTACGATGCCTCAATAGTAATTACTTTGTAAATATTTCTAAACAGTCAGTATAAATGTGTTAACCATAACATTTACACAAAATATAACATTTGGTCATAAATACTCAAAACAAAAGATGACAATAGTGCCCTATGTCAATTAACCGAAAGTTTTAAACAGGTCAATTCACATCGAATAAGGTACACAAAGTGATAAGGTAATTATTTTTTCACTGGCAGATTTCACGGAGTGAAAAAATCCGGCCTTTAAAATGGTGAATGTCGCGCGGCGAGCGGGCAGCGGGTGGGCGGGCGGGCGGAGAAGAAATTCGCCTCACAGTTTTCTCACCAATACTCATCACTGCAACTTGATATTTGGTATATTTGGCATACACCCACGTATTAAAATCAACAAAAAAACGAGAAAATTGTACAACTTTACATTTTGAATTATTGTTTTATTACGGTAAGTACCATAGATCTAGTCCCGGAAATCTGAAAGATGCATTACTTACATGATTTTACGATACGTAGTTGTACAATTACGCGCTCTAATAGAAAAATTAAAATTGCCACAATTTTTGTTCTTTCCTTTAAGGACCAACCGTTTAATTCAAAGGGATGTAAGGACTTGGTGTTTTATTTGGTAAGAAAATTATAAATTAAACATACTACATGTGCTAATTACTTTCTAGTTACTATAACTTTTATTTCTTTTTTTTTAGTTATGCAAAAGAATTTTTCCGGAAAACAGTACACCAAACTGGATTACAATCTCGCAGACGCCTTTGGAATAAAGAAGGAAAGATTAAGATCGAGGAGTTCAAAGCATTTCTTGCTGTCTTGTTCAACATATAAAACAGCATCAATTCGCTCCGGCACCAACACTTTTGAGTTGGAGAAAACATCAAAGTTTTAAATTGTCCGTCTAAATTTCAATATTGTCTAAACCCTAAGGTTCTTCATATCCCAGACATAGGTTGATTATCTTAGTTATAATTTAGTTCCCCAGTTTAGTATTTTTGGTTTTTACTGTTCTATGCTCTTCATATTCATATAGTGTCTGGCATTTTCAATATTTTTGGTAGAGCGCCTCTGATGAGTCTTGAATAAACGAAACGCGCGTCAGGCGTAGAAAAATTAATTGTCTGGAACTTTGTTGTCATTTGTATTTCGAACACACGTGAATTAAGGTTAGCACTGCTGGTGGAGTTTTAATTCCCTGAGGTTAGCCCGCTCCGGCACCAACACTTTTGAGTTGGAGAAAACATCAAAGTTTTTAATTGTCCGTCTAATTTTCAAAATTGTCTAAACCCTCAGGTTCTTCCTACCCCAGACATAGGTTGATTATCTTAGATATAATTTGGTTCCCTAGTTTAGTATTTTTTGTTTTTACTGTTCTATGCTCTTCATATTCATATAGTGTTTGGCATTTTCAATATTTTTGGTAGAGCGCCTCTGATGAGTCTTGAATAGACAAAACGCGCGTCAGGCGTAGAAAAATTAATTGTCTGGAACTTTGTTGTCATTTGTATCAAGAATACTGGAACACTAAGGGCGCATCGAATAGCGTTTTTATTTCCCTATGGAATGAAAACTATTGCAAATAGAGAAAAGCTGTTGCTTGCTTAAATATTCAGCTCATTTAGCTCTTCAAAAACCTCTATTGGATCCAATTTGTCAGATGACCCCTTAGAGGGGTTATGGTCCTTTACATGTAAAAAAAATGTGTTTCTTCATGTTTTTGTCCTAAAGATTGAAAACTAATGCAAAGAAAAAAAAGATGTTTCTTGTACATGCAGCTCTTTACAAAGGCTTGACAAAAGCCTCAATTAGGTCTTAGTTGTCAGATGGCCACTTAAAAGAACATTATGGCTTTAGGACCATGCGATTCAGGCTCCTGGGAGCCTCTTGTTTCCTATACCGCTGAATAGTTATTTATATATCGGCATTTTCAAAGGTCTTGATCAGTGCCAAAAGCCGATTTATCGGCCTTCATAGTTTTTGTTTATTTTGTAACTTAACAATGCTTTATGTAACTATAACGTCAAGTCATGAACGTCTGAGAGGTATACAAACGGTTAGATCGGCGGGGATGATATGAAAGAACTTTTTCCCTGGGCGGATCGAATTGAAAGTTTTTATTCCCGACATCTTTTTTGTCTTGGAATATCGTTTAAAAACAACCGGTGACCTGAAGGCTATTTAGGGGCGACTTCCGACCTCCCTTTGGTTAAAAACAACTTGAAAATTCTGGCATTGAAACCGACATGTGATTCACATTAAATTATACCTTAAATTGTCTTTAATCGGATTTTAAGCGACCTTGAAACTTGAGGGTGGGGTACCATATGAAGAAGCACCATCGTTCAGTTTTCTGTAAATTTATATATATCTGTTAATTTCTAACGTAAGAAAAACGCATAGGTTTGTGCTGACTGTTCACCTACACTATAAATAATTTCCTTACATACCTTACATACAGCTTCTTTATAGTTTTAAAGAATTTTGGAGAAACTCTAAAACGGGTATCGAACTTACAGTACAACTTTTTGTCCTTTATCGCAACATTACTTTTAAGGTTTAATTCGTTTGAATGCGCTTCGGAACCAATAATTCACATTCAAGAAGTAAAACGAAGAAAGAAAGGAGAAAGATTTGGAAAAGAAAAGGTTGCATTCTATTTTCAGAACCCCAAAAATTGTGGTTATTTAGCAGAAAATAGTATAAGTTCTTTTGTCGTAGCATTTTGAATGTTGTATTTTTAATAATTCTATCGTAACTAGTTTGTTTTAGTGTAATCTGTAGAAGTATTGAGCGAACTATAAAATTCGGAACTGTAGAAATCTGTAGGTAGTTTTTTATAACGAAGGTCCAATCTATAAACTGTAGTAATTAGAAATCTTGAGTATATCTGATAAAGTGTTGAAATGAAATTATTTGATACACTGTTAACTGTAGAAATGAAAGTCCTGTATTCATGAACGTTCACATATTTTATTATTGTTAAAGTCCAGCAAATATTATAAAAACACCATTAACATATTTACATCACCGAAACCGCTCAAGGAGCGATGTAAACCCGGAGTCTACATCTTGGCGTCTATTCACCAACTCCTGCATTCCAAAACTCCTTGTTTAAAAATTGATCTTCAAAACTTATCTTTGCACCTTTTACTAAAAAGCATTAGCGACGGATTTAGAAATTAAGATACAAATTGAAAGATCAAAAGGGAGGAAAAGAAGGATTAAAAATTGATATGAATTACTTAATTTTGACATGTATATCTAATTGAATCTATTGTCGTTCTTGCCTTATTCTTCCGTAAATGACTCTTTTCAGTGTGAAATGACCAGGTTGAGATGCGAGCACGTGCAGCGATCTCACACTGGTCAATTAACCAATGATAACAGCCGGTACTGATATTGATCGATGATGTCGACCAATGAAATGCAATGTTATTTAAAATTTTCGGTTTTTAGAATGAAGCCACTTAAGGTTTCAGAATATAAAAAAATAATTGTTACGGAAAAAATAGGTACTTACACTCGTTCTTGGACAACCAGCAATGATCTTTCATTCGTGATAGAATTTTGGGGGTCTTTTGGCTCGTTCCGCTACGCTCCACTCGCAATAGCAAAAAGACTAAAAAATTCTATTACTTGTGAAAGATCAGCCGGTCTTTTCCAAGAACTTATGTATGAACCAATAAATCTTAATCCTATAAAATACAGGATTTGTATTAGTTATACATTAAATAACATGTAAAAGTATATCATTTGTATTAGTTTTACATTAAACCATAACATGTAAAAGTACATCATTCAGTTTTACAATAACAAAAATTATTATGAACTACATTTTAAAATGTAAATCATTTAGTTTTTGAGAGACAAAAAATCTACATATTTCTGAGAAAATCAGAGATTCTACCCCACACATTATCATATTCATCAAATTTGTCTTTCTGCAAATAAATATATTCGAGTTCCACTAATCTTTTCTTTAAAAATAACAAATAATTATGTATGTTAACATTATGAATAATTCCTTCTGTATGTTTATAGGAGATAAAAGTATTTGCCTAAAAGTATACAATAATTTAATGATTCATTTTGTAGAATTAAGAAAAAAAATGATGCTATCTAAAGCCAGATTTAATTTATGGTTAAAAATAGAGTGCCACCAAATTGAAAATTCTTTCCAAAAAGTATTGATGAATGGACACTAAAAACAATTTATGTTCAATAGTTTCAACTTCGTTACATTTTGGACATTTGTTGGAGTTTTTGATACCAAGTTTTTCCAGCAATTAATTATGTGACACGATTCTAGAAATGATTTGATATTGAAAAGCTTTTAATCTGCTTTCAATAGAGCACCTATAAGGCAAAAGATAAATTTGCTTCCATTTTTTCTTCACTGATTTCAATGTTAAATCTTTCTTCCCATTTCTCATGAAATGGCGGGTTAGTTTTGTTATTTGATAATAGAAGTAATCGAACATCATTTGATGTCATGCATTTTATGGGTAGTAGTTTCCCATTGACTTTGAATACAATTTTGAAAGACTTGCTTAATATAGAAGATTTCTGCGATAAGAGTTTGGTTTTCCGTGGCTTTGGAATTGCTTCTCTCAAGGAGACAATGTCTAGAAAGGATGCCTTAACGCCATACTTTCTATTTATGTCTAAATGAGACAAAAGTTTACCGTTTTCATTAACTATATCATTAATGAACTTAATACCACTCTTATACCACGATTTGTAAAAAAATGCTTGCTTTTTTTGTTTATTTTGATATATGGATTGAACCATAAAAATTCTTACCTTATATCAAAGATGTTGTCCGGAACAAAAAAGATTTTACCTTTTTCCAAGGGTCTAAAATTTGCATATAGAATTTTGGTATCAATAGCTCAATGTCCGACATGTCACATCGGCTAAAAATATATCTCTAAGATTGAAACCAGTGAAGAATGCTTCAGCAGCCTGTTTCCAGCAAGCAACTGACTCTGAGAGAAAACGTTTTACCCACATAACTCTTGCCGCAATTACTTGATACTCAAAGTTTGGGGCCTTAAGTCCTCCGTCTTTTAAAGATTGTTGTAAAATTTCAAATTTAACTTTCGAAGGGCCGTTGGACCATATGAATTCTTTAATTGAAACATTTACCTTTTTAATATCTTCATTGGAGACATACTCTGAACTCATGGCATATATTAATTTCGATAAAGCCAAAGATTTCAATATAACAATTTTACCGTTTAAGGATAAAAATTGGAATTGCCACGAATTTAACACGCTTTACATCTTAGTAAAGCTTGTGTCGAGGTTTTGATCTACACTTTCATGTATAGCATCGAAGTGTAACCCCAATGTTTTAAAATTATTAGCCCATCTGATTGGCAAAGAACCATCCCTATTATATTTGTCTCTGCCAATCCAGACAGCTTGACGTTTTGAAATATTGACCTTAAGCCCCGAACACCTTTCAAAATCTGCAAGGGTATTTAAGACAAGAGTTGTTGAGTTTTCGCCACTTAAGACGCATGTCGTATCATCTGCTAGCTGTGATATCTTGATTTCAACGTCTCCAACTTTAACTCCCTTTATATGTTTATTTTCTCTGACATTAATGGCCAGAAGTTAAACAGCTAAAATAAACAAACAAGACTCGAAAGCCGAAGACCTCCGAGTAAAAAGGGGAAAGTGGACATCCCTGTCTGACTCCCCTTTCTATTTTGAATAAATTTGAACTGAAACCATTGTTTACAGCCACACTAGAAATATCAGCATATAAACTGCTGATCCATCTAAAATTTTCTCCAAAATTGTATAGCTTTAAGGCGTTTACTATATATTTCCACTCAATAGTATCGAAAGCTTTCTCGAAATCTATTAATAAGATAAGGCCGGGGTAATTTTTCAAAGAAGTATAAGAAATTACATCAGAAATTAAACGCAAGTTATCGCCAATAAATCTGTTGGCTACGTAGCCTGTTTGATCTGGGCTAATCAGTTTTGGCAGGTGAGTTTTTAATCTTTCTGCAATGACTTTTGCTAGAATTTTATAATCAATATTTAAGAGTGATAGAGGACGCCAATTGCTCAACAAAGTTCTGTCCTTATCTTTCTTTGGTATAAGAGTTAAAATGCCGCGCCTTTGGTCTATGGATAGCATCCCTTTATCAAATGAGTAGAGGAAAGAGTCTATAGTCTATCACATATTTTTTTTTATATCTTTCCAAAAGAATTTATAAAATTCTGCCGTTAGCCCATATGTTCCAGGACTTTTGTTAGTTTTAAAGGATTTCAGTGCTTTCAGACACTCTGATTCTGCAATATGTTCGTCACACTTTTGTTTCCCTATTTCATGAAGTTTTGGAATGTGTTGATTACAGTAGAAATCACTCTCTCCTGTATATTCACTACTTAATTTTGAGGTATATAGATTGGAATAGAAAGTCTTTTCTTCCTCCAATATTTTTATGGGTGATGTAACCTCTTCCTCATTTATAATAAGTTTATTTATGCATTTATTTATATAATTGAAGATTTCTAGAGGACGTGAAGCGTCCGAAATGAAATCTAGATTATACGAAGAAAATGATTAAGATATAACATTGCAATAGCCTTCATTTAAATCTCGCCAATCAGCTGTTCAAAACCAATCAAGTGGAAAAAACACTCACTTGTTGGTATATAAACCTAAAGCACGTTTAAATACCTGCTTTCAATTTGTTGGAACCTTTTTTTTTTTTTTTTTTTTTTTTTTTTTTTTTAATTACCAAGATAAAATGAGTCTGTATGAAAACCTGCATCAAACTGAATAGAATATCCAGCATAACATCACACTGAAGGGATGATGATTTGACTTTTATACTTTATCAGTGGAATTGAAAACGATTTGCTTGAGCTTCTCTGAAGAGTCTGAAATGATTTGCTTAATCATCACTGATGAGTCTGAAACGATTTGCTGGAGTATCTCTGATGAGTCATGAACTTTGTTGTAAATCTTGTTTTAAATGTACCATCGATTGCATTTTCTCAACATATGCATCATCTTGATCAGTTTGTAAGATTATCATGAGTAAAAGACAAAAAAATATTGAATAATATAATTTGATACAAAATACGCGCTCGTACAATATAAATTGACATTCACATTAATTGTCTATCCTTATTTCTTATGAGTAAACCGCACTAAACTGTCTCTCAACAACTGCACTAGATTTTCCATCAATATAACAAGCAATGTCCGTAAACTTGAAGACCCTCTGGTTATCTCAACGTACGATCAGTCCTCATCTGTAAAATAAATTGAGATGATCCTATAACTTGTTTAAACCAATGAATATGTTGAAAACTAAATATTTAATAAATTTGTTGTAATAAATGTTGTGATAATTGTTTTTTTTTTTTTTTTTTTAATGAGTTTAATAACTTCCCACTAATAAAAAATATATATTAGTGTTTGTAGAGGATGGGAGGGTGGGAAATTGCAATGTTATATCTTAATCATTTTCTTCGTATAATCTAGATTTCATTTCGGACGCTTCACGTCCTCTAGAAATCTTCAATTATACGTTAGAAAAACTCATAAGATATAACATTGCAAGTTCAAAGCGAAACTTAATAGAAGATAAAACTTAAAAACTTAAAAAGAAATAAAAACTTACCTATAGCCAAAATCTTTTTACCATATTCATCCTTCTGAGAGCTTCTGAAATAGAATTTTTTGAAAGTTGTAATATTTGACCAATCACCCATCTTGAGTATTTCAGAAATAGACACACCACAATTTTTTGCTTTACTTGTAGAAGCACCTCTAGTAGAGTGAGCTTTAAATTTCTTAATATCAATGCCAGAAAGTTCCATAACCTGTTTTATCCAGTTAGCTACTGTGTTAGCTGTAATGCCCCTATGGGGTCTATTGATAGTTCTTAATAAAGGGTCTGGCTCTGCGTTACTTAACGGTCTGAAAGATTTTGTTTTGTTTAAATAACATATTAAACATTCAACAACACACAACTTCGAGTTATCAGGAAATCTGGGGTAAAAAACCTCTCTAATATTACAATCTGTCTGAGTTTTTGAGAGTCCATGTAATTGAAAAACAACACCTTCATCATTTATCTGCATAAATCTAACATCCAACCTAGCTATTTCTGATGACCTTTTAGGAGCTGTTAAAGCTAACAACATAGTCAATTTCTTTGATAAAATTTTTAGACTTAACTCTGTGTTTTCTGCTAAAGATTTTAAAAATTTCAATACAATGTCTAAGTCCCATAACTCTCTATATCTAGGTTGAGGTGGGTTTTCTCTCAATATACCTTTCATTAACCGTTTTACCATTAAACATTGGCCTATAGGTTCCCCATTTATATGTGGTAATACAGAGGACAAAGCTGAACGGTGTAAATTTATCGATCGATATTGAAATCCTTCTTGAAATAACCAAGACAGAAATTCAAGTACTGATGTTAAAGGTGCTTCAAAGGGATCAACTTCCCTTTTAATACACCAGCTAACCCACTTATTGAAGGCCGAGTCATAAGACTTTTGGGTCCCTTTTCCCCATGAACTAAGCAATAATTTCTTAACGTTTTCTGATACTGACATTGGAGAAATTGATCTCCTGAGACAAGCCACCCTACTAATTGAAGCGACTGATTCTGAAGCAATGGGTGAACCTGTCCTTGTGACGACGTCAGAAGTTGAGGGCATGATGGTAACAGTATTGGGTCTTGAATTGTCAATTCTAACAGCATTGCATACCATGGCTGGGTTGTCCAAATGGGAGTTACAAGGACTATTGTTACTTTCTCTGCTTTGACTTTCTTCAAGCACTGACCTATTAGGCAAAACGGGGGAAATGCATATGGTTTGTACCCCCTCCAAGGGTGAATCAGGGCATTGAATGCTAATGCTCCTGGATCTGGAAGCCAGCTCATGTATCTTTGAATTTGTGTATTTGATCGGTCGGCAAATAGGTCTATATCGCAGTTCATTGTCTTTTTCATCAAAAGACTGAAGACCCTTTGATCTAACTTCCAACTGCTGGAATCTGTTAGATGTCTCGACTGATAATCTGCTATCAGATTTTGGTGCCCTGGAATGAAATCTGCTGACAGAGTTATGCACCTCTGAAGACACCAACCCCAAAGATCTAGAGCTAATTGATTGCAAGTTTGGGAAACTGTTCCCCCCATTTTGTTCACATACGTCAAAGTTGTCTGATTGTCTGTCTGAATTAGTACATGAACATTGGATGTATTTTTTAGAAATGACTTCACCGCATGGGAAACTGCCATGAGTTCTAGAGCATTTATGTGAAAGTTTTTCTCTTCCTCTAACCATGGACCCCCTATTCGGATGTCCTTGTTGACTGCGCCCCATCCCCAACGACTTGCATCTGTTTGAATAAAGATGGTGGGTTGACAAGATAGGATGGCCCGACCATTCCAGTGACTTAATTGGTGAATCCACCAATCTAATTCTGTAAGGGCTTCGGTCGTAAGAGAAATTTCTGAATTGTAGCTTAATGTCTTGCGGAGGCTCATGTTTTTTGCTATTTGTAAATGTCTGTAGTGTAGAGGGGCTGGGAAAACCGCTTGAATAGATGCAGTTAGATTTCCTATCAGCTCCGACAACTTTCTTACTGAAACTTTCTTTGCTTCTTTTACCGATATGCAAAGTTTCTGTATTTTCTGAATCTTTTGATTTGGTAATGAAAGTGTCATGCTTATAGAATCTATCAGATAACCTAAAAATATCATCTGATGGGATGGGACTAGAACAGATTTGATCTTGTTTATCAAAAATCCTAACCCTTCTAATACTGCCATGCACATTTGTGCATCTAACAGACAATTTTGGGCTGACTGATTTAGAATCAGAATGTCGTCGAGATATATTACAAGTCGGATGCCCAAACGTCGTAGATAACTTATTGAAACCTTCATCAGCTTTGTGAAGATTAAGGGAGCTACCGAAACCCCGAATGGGAGAGTTTGGAATTGATATGACTTTCCGTCCCACTGAAACTGAAGATATTTTTGAAAGTCCTCGTGTATTGGAACTGTCAAGTAGGCATCTGTCAAGTCCAGTTTGATCATAAAGTCTGCTTCTTGAATCAGATCTTTTACACAATGAATTCCCTCCATTTTGAAATGAGTATAAGTCAGGTAACTGTTTAGCGGTTGTAGGTTTATTACAGGACGCTGACCTCCCCCTTTTTTCTCTACTAGAAATAAATGACTCAGAAAAAATTCTTTTTGTTTTGGAATTTCTATTATTGCTTCTTTGTTTAACAGAGCGTGAACTTCCTCTGTAATCATTTTTGATTTCTCTTGACTGAAAAACAGATGAGGGGGTTGAATTTGTTTTGGAGGAACCTGAAAAAAGTCTAGTTTTACTCCCTGAACACAATTCAGTACCCATGGGTCTGATGTTAGAACCCTCCAATTTCCTACAAAATATTTTATTCTGCCTCCCACAGGGATTTGACTGAAATTTTCTAATTTTATAGGAAAATTTATCTGATCTTTTAAACTTACTAGATGGTTTGGCTCCTCCTTGAGTTGGGGTTTTGTCCTCGACCTCTTCCCCTGCCCCCAAACTGAGCCTTGTTTGGGGGCTCTGACCGAAAAAACTGGTTACTGCCACCACTAGTACCACTGGCTGCTGGATTTCTGCCATCATACTGGTTTCGATTACGACCACCACTTACAGACCTCTTCATGCTGCCTCTGAAATGACTAACAGATTTATACTGAGAACGTTTAACAGTTTGAAGTAAACCGAACAGTTCTTTGTTGTCTTTACTTTCTTCAGTGAGTAATTTCCTGAACTTTTTACCAAACAGGTCACCTGAGGATTTCAGTAGAGCTTTTTTACCATCATGGTCGAATAACAAATCTAAACAATTAGGAAGAACACGACCTAAAATAGATTTACGTCGATCCGTCATATAGACAAAATGGGCATTACCAATCAAAACTAATGCTCGTTGAACAATATCGATAACATCTTGAGGGTCCAGACTCTTCCCTCGTTTTTTAGCTTTCTCTGCTTCACTCCAAAGAATGGCCAATGGCCCAGTGGAATCTAAGATTCTACTCTGTGCATTTATGATAGACCGTTCCTTCTTCTCAGAAAATTGTTGATTGAACTTAGTACGAAAAAGTTTCTTCATATATCTATCTGTGGATTTAGGAACAAGGTTTTTACTGCTAGGAACTTTACAGTTCTTGGTTACTTCATTTCTGACATTTTTATTTACACCTTTGTTTGCGTATTTTTCAATATATTTAGTGATTTTATCAGGAACTTTCGTCCCTTTCTTAAGCAAATCTGAAGGATTAAATAAATCTTTACCATCAGAATCTGTTTCTGAATCAGAATTAATAGAATCAGACTCGTTGGAACTACCTGAATCGGTCAAGACACCTTCATTATCAACGTCCTTGTTAACGACCTCTGGGTGTTTAGACGAAATACGAGACTTTCTCCAGCCTCTCGAAGGACCGTCTGAATCCGAATCTATATCGGAAGGAGATACATCATGCTCATTACGCTTGCCCTTTTTGGCATCTGTATTACTATAGTCGCCTGAATAGGCTCGTTTTCTGCCCTTATTGGCATCTTTTTTGCCCTGAGTGGCATCTTTATTAATATCGCCCTGACTGGCGTCTGAGTCACCGTTATCGGTGGAAAACTGCTCCTTATCTGACATTACATCTGACAAAACTAAATCGTCAGCAAGGTCACGAGATGGGGTACGTTTCCCCCTCGAATCTGGTGTATTTAATTGAACTTCAGCCATAAAAATATAAATCCAAATAGAACAACACAAATGGCGAGCTAAAATTGAAAGCAGGTATTTAAACGTGCTTTAGGTTTATATACCAACAAGTGAGTGTTTTTTCCACTTGATTGGTTTTGAACAGCTGATTGGCGAGATTTAAATGAAGGCTATTGCAATGTTATATCTTATGAGTTTTTCTAACGTATAATTACGTTTTTCTAAGGAAAGAAAGTATTTAGTTTGTTTTTCATATCCATCACTATACTCAGCATGTGCTCGTATCATTGAACCCCTAGTACGATTATCATTTTTCTGCTCTATTTCTGATTTAATATCTTCAATCTCTTGTAATAATGGAATTAATATCAGAATCTCTATATGCCATTGTGAGAGAAACTTCTAGTTTTGTTTGTTTGCCATTGAGATATTTTTTCTCTTTCTTTCACTTTTCTATTCTTTTCTTTCGAGAACTTTATTGTCTCACCTCGTATCATGCATTTAATGGTATCCCATTTTGAATTTTTATCATCATTATCTCTGAATGTATAATCACTGTTATTAATTATGCCTTTTACCATATCTACATAATCCATATCGAAATGAATTTCCAAAAACCTTGGCCTCTCTTTGAGTAATCTTTACCATCAATGGTGAGAGCGACCGTACTGTGATCTGTTTTAATAGAGGGTTCAATAGTTGACTTAATGACACTTGGCATAAGAAAATCTGGAATGAGCCAGAAGTCAAGACGGCATTGGCTAAGGGGTCTGTGTTGTCTCGACGTGAAACGCAGAGTGTCTGGATGTTTGCTTCTCCAGACATGACAAAGACCGAATTCTTTAATAAAATCTTGAAGTTTAGTTATGTATCTTAATGGCACATTTTGTGTGGATCCCCCTTTTTATTTAAGATAGGATTAAGGGTGGCGTTAAAATCTCCATCAATTATCAAGTTACTGTGCAAAAATTCTTTAAGTAATTCAATTAAGTTCCCAAGACAGTCTATTTTGGCTTTGTTCAAAGTTTTAAGTCGGGCATAAAAGTTTACAAGGATGATACCATCAACTTCAATCCTGAGGACCAAATATCTGCCATGAATATCAGACATCTGTTCTACAAGCTTGTACTCGAATTCTTTGTTGAGCAATATAGCAACTCCTCTACTGTTGCTCGAGTCATGTGAAATGAAAATGTCCCCTCCCCATTGGGATTGCCATTTAGTTTCCAATTCTTTTGAACTATGTGTTTCTTGTAAAAAAAAATAATATTCTCTTAAGTCAGTTTAAGCCATTCGAAAATTGACTGGCGTTTTAAGTTATCTCCCAAGCCTTTTACATTTAATGTAATAAAATCTAGATAATAATCAGTGATGCACAATAACATTTAGAAAACTAGTAGAAAAGTTCAAAATTGAGTTAAAAGATATGATAGTTAATTGTTTTATTTAGTGTTTGACTGGTCTGCTGTACTGAGATGATCACCTCAATATCCCTATTGTGTCTCGCAACTGTGTTGTTGTATGTGGTCACTACCGGATCCTAAGATCGCAATGGAAGAGGGAGGTTTGGCACCATAAAACCTGGTTTAACCCACCATTTCGTTTGAAATGCCTGTACCAAGTCAGGACCATTGCGATCCACCAATTCTCTGGTATGACTGATTCGTTTTTGTCATTTTCTCTGGACTATGAGATTGATCATTCAAGTTCGGTAGTTTTGTTATTACCTTTATTCATTATAAACTTATAATTGAACATTTTTATAATGAGAGCATAGACCAAAAAAGTAACCAAATACATTTGAAGACAAAAAAAGAAAGAAAAAATAGTGAAAAAAGAAAGATAAAATAGTGAAAAAAGAAAAAAAATCTACAATGATTTTAAATGTAATTTGAAAGAAAAAATAGCCTGACCCATTTCTCTAAGCATAACCGCTATTTATACACACATGACTGACCCACATTACATTGATCTAAAAGTACAAAAACTACTAGATGCAAAGTGCGAGACGTTCATATACTTAATGATTACTTTTCGAAAAGGATTTTTTTCTCAATGATTATGTTGTTCTAACTTTAAACAGATTAACCTTTATTTTTTTGTTTTTTGAAAAAAAAATGAAAAAACAAAACAAACTAATGATAACATACTTTTATAGTATAAACAATTCTTCCAACTCGCACTTGCTATGTGGTAATTGACATAAATACATTAAAAATAAAATTATAAAACATATAGTATAGAAACATTTTCATATTGGAATATATACTGAGTGACATTAAAAACGCAACACTTTAATTTCCGGAATGATCTTGATATTTGTTAAAGTTTCATAAATTGGAAAAGATAGATGTGCTTTTTAACCAATAAGTAACCAATCATACATTCATGGTTCAGTGATTTTTTAAACTTTCTTTCCTACAGTACCCCCGTAAAAAGGCACGAAATTCTTGTTTCGACATGCAGACATGCATGAATAGCTTCAATAAAAGTCCGTTTGATAACCTGAACTTACGGTTACAAAAATCCCATCCTAAGTTTTCAATTTCTTTGCGACACAAATTTGATAATGCCAAGGCTTTCAGACAACCAGTGACATGAGTTTTGGCAATGATCCAAGGAGGGATATCTTGGCGTGAAATTGTTCGTCGAATGAGTTGTGCACAATAGACAATTACTAGCTTGTCCCCAAACGACATAATCAGACGGGTTCAGCAAACGACAGATCACGTCTTAAAAGACAAAGTAAACGAGCTGTAAGGAGACGCCAATATCCGACGGTCACGCTTCGACGGCTTAAAATTGCCCTACAAGAGAAATGGAACAATATTCTACAAGACCCAATTCGTCGTTTTATTCGATCAATGCCACGAAGATGTGGCGCAAGCTTTGCAGAATGGTGGTCACATTCGCTTTTGACTGTGGGAAATTCAGATCTAAATGTGAAAACTATGTGAACCGTTGCACAGAAAAGAATAAACATTAAATTTAAATGCTTGCGCTGAATTGTTGCTATTGTTTAGAAGTTTTGAAAGTATCAGTTGTTTAAGTAATGTTGTTTCTATACAAAAAATATTAATATAAATACTAGTGTTGCGTTTTCATTGTCGCTCACTATAAATTGATTCATTGAAGGTAAGAAATAAAGAGTATTATAAAAATGCATTTAGAATTGCTAGATTTTTACAACTAACGAATGTATCCGAATTTTTACTATTTTTATTTTTTCATAAATATTTATTCTAAAAAAGGATTGTCTTTACCTCTTTAACAATTGGAGTCTGAAGAAAAAGGTGTTAATTTTTATTTTCCTTTTCTTATGTTTTACGAAGGTTTTAACACAAACTCTTGTTTCTAAATATCAGAATAGAGAGAAAAATAAAGAGAAAGTTTTAAATTGTCAAAACAAAGAAAACAACAACAGAAAACAAATCAGTTTTTTTTCATTTTTTTAAACCTATTCATCAAAAGTACCATTTTATAATACACAGATTTCTTTTATTTTGGTTGTTTTTTATAATTGTCGTAACACTAGTTTCACTGCGTCCATGATGATGCTGTTCTTTCTCGAGCTGATTTTGGCCACTCCCGTATGGCAAGCCATTTTTACATTTATTCTTCTTTATAGATATCTCATAAACTTTAAAAGATATCTCGTATACTTTATAAGATATCTAATATACTTTTAAGATATCTTATAAACTTTAAAAGATATCTAATAAACTGTATGAGATATCTTATAAAAAATAATTTATAAGATATCTATATATAGTCCGAGTCAGGTAAATTCTGCGTACGGTTTTCTTTATTTATTTTAAAACTGCTTACCAGAATCACTCTAGCTGTCTCTCATTCCTTAGATCGTTTTTGCCCAACTTTTTGGCAGCAATTATTTGCCTGATCACCACCTTTTACTTTGTTATTTTCTAAAAATAAAATCCTTACGGGTAATTAATATTGTAATGTCGCAATCTTGGTTTCTAAGGGGATCGCTTATTATGAATATGTGTTATGTACTATATAAGATATCTTTATAAGAAAATGAGATATCTTCTTAAAACAATGTTTATAAGATATCTGATAAAGTTATAAGATATCTGATAAAGTTATAAGATATCTCAAAATGTTTATCAGATATCTTATAAACTTTATGAGATATCTTATAAAGTATATGAGATATCTTATAAATTTTATGAGATATCTGTAAAGAGGCCTTATAAAAGATATAAGATATCTTATGAAGTTTATAAGATATCTCATATACTTTATAAGATATCTTTTTAAATATATAAGAAATCTCATATAAATGGGAGTTTATATAAGATATCTTATAAAGTTTATAAGATATCTTATATAAAATAATTTATAAGATATATTATAAAAGTTATAAGATATCATATAAAGTTTATAAGATATCTCCCAAACTTTATGAGATATCTTATAAAAAAACTAACTTATAAGATATCCCAAAAAATATATAAGATATCTAAAAAACTTTATGTGATATCTTATAAACTTTATAAGATATCTTATAAACTTTATAAGATTCTTATTCGTTTTATAAGATATCTTATAAATTATTTTATTTACGATATCTTATAAATTATTTTATATAGATATATTATAAATTATTTTATATAAGATATCTAATAATCTTGATGAGATATCTTATAAACTTTATGAGATATCTTATATGTTTTATAAGATATCTTATTTCTTTTATAAGATATCTTATATATTTTATAAGATATCTTATATGTTTTATAAGATGTCTTATAAACTTCCATTTATATGAGATACCTTATATATTTAATAAGATATCTTATAAAGTATAAGAGATATCTTATAAATTTTATGAGATATCTTTAAAGAGGAATAAATATAAATATGGCGTGCCATACTCCCGGAGGGGGCGTTCTTGGTGACATTACAGCAACATTGCACATATCAATTTCCTTTAAATGTCCTAGAATTATTGATCCAGTATCAAAGTCGCGGTTGTCATCAAATCCCTCGTGTATTTTTCCATCTTTGTCTTGGAAGTGGTATACAAGCGTATTGTATGTGTTTTCAGAGGTTGGTCCCTGTAGCATCTGTCGAGCTGCTTCTTTGACTTCTGAGTAGGTTGTTACATGCGTTGCATTTGCAATATCGAGTGGTCATTATCAACTACTAAATCTTAACTTGCAATAGAGAAAGTTCCATGTCTGCTACACAGGCGTTTGGGTCCAGGATTTTATTGTATTATAAATAACGTGTTTATAAAAATTTTCATCACGTCTATATACTATTTCCACGTGGAAATAGTATTTAGACGAGATGAAAATTTTATATACACGTTATTTATAATACAGTAAAATCCTGGACCCAAACGCCTGTGATAAAAGTCTCTATAGAGTCAAAGTGTTCAGATGGCCCTTCAAATAACATATTGCACGTTTTTAGCTTACAGAATGAAAACTATTGCTGAAAAAGAAAAGCTGTTGCTTGCTTAAATGTCCAGCTTATTCAGCTCTACAAAGTTCTTCATTGGGTTGACATCAAGACTAGGTGAGCGATTCAGGCTCCTGGGAGCCTCTTGTTATTGTCATGTAATCACGTGTGCGTCATCCAAACGTTTTGATTTATAAAAAAATAAATAAAAACGTATAGTACAACGATTTTACTGTTCAAAACCAGTTCAGATGGCTTGAAATACTTTTAAAGCAATTGAAAAATATTCGGACTGTTGATAATTCGAACAAAAAAGTAGAAAAAAGTTAAATGAAATTTTGATGCCCATAAGTATAGAGACCACTTGACTTCTGCGAAGTCACATGACACTGTAAAAAATACTCTTGTGTTATCTGGGAATCACTACTGTTAAAGGGAGTTCGTCCCTTAATATATCTAAATGGTGTTAAGACAGTAGAGGAACATCAAAATTTTGGATTTTAGCTTTTTGGCTCAGATGCATTCATTTTATTTAAAAGCAAAACTCTAACTAAATTTTACACTTGAATATTTTATTTTGATGTCCTAGATAATTTCACAATAGTTTCGATTTACTATTTCCACATAGCAATACAGCTCGGGTCAGATGTTTTTATATACACACAATAAATCAAAAGTCAAATCTTAGACCCAAACGCCTGTGGGTAATTTTTGACTGATAAGAAAATAATTTGGAAGTAAAATGTTTTACTATACACCCCAACTAAATTCAAATGATTTTACCTTTAAAAGCCAAAAGAAAATGTTATTCAGACTTGAAAAATGAAATTGTGTTATTTGGGATACTTTAATAATTTTTCATGACCAAAAGTTGTGATTTTGCTCCATGTGCACCACATTAATGCATTTTGTCAGATTCTTACGTGGACTGATACTTAAAATATAAGTTGTCTATTGGGGCTCAAAACAAATTTTGGATTTCATTGGGGGATCAAGTTTTGGATAGCTATGTGTGGTTGAAAAAGGTACAGCCCCCTCCCACCCAGCTAGTACATGTAAATCATGACCGTTCTCTTATGAAAAAAAATGTTTAGGGTTCACACATTTCTATGTAAAAAAATCCACATTTTTCTTGCAAGTCGTCTACCCTGAAATCATGATTAATTAGAATAATTACAGTCAAAGGGACTTGTTCCCCTTTATCAATAGATTGTTAGTGTTGATGAGCCTTGCAAAAATATTGTTTTTCCTCATCAAATAGCTAAAATGCATATTTGTTTAAAGATATAAAGAATTGAATAAGGTCAGTTTTGTTTGAATGCATGCAATTTCTTGTTATATGTTTTTATAAATATATTTAGTGACACATATAACACCACTGCAAAGCATATGTTTACAGCATATCTTTAAAACAAATGCCGTCTCGTTCCGTTAATACTTCTTCTAAACTGAAAGAGTTTTAACCAAATCAAATAACTCTTTAGTTTTTTTTCTTAAAGGATATCTCAATAGATATGCATTTAGAAGACATCGGAGGCGAAAAATTACCAGCAATTGATGTGTTTGCAGCTGCAATAAAATCGCTATCAGAACCGGTTGTTTCAAGCATAGAAAAGAAAAAGACCTTGAAGAAGGACGAAATAAAATGGGTACTTACAGTACCGGCAGTCCTGTCAGATAAAGCTACAGAATTCATCAAAGAAAGTGCTAAAAGGGTGGGTAAAAAGTGACAAATTATTAATAAAAGACTATATGAATGGGTATTATTAAACAACAAACTCTTTCAACCCACCCAAAAAGTTGTAAATATCAACGCAGTTCATTATCACAATGATCTTAAATTATATGCATCCTCATATCTCTTTCGACTATTTGCAATATACTTTAAATGATTTATTTTTGCAATGCAAATTAAGAGACTAGGCTAGTATTAGACGAACACATAAAACACCGATCATCAGACTCGTTTTTTTATTTATTAGTTTATAAAAGGATATGGAGTAAATAAACATGAGACCATAACACATATGTAAACCCCAACTTTAATTATTTTATGAGCTGTAATCACTAAATTAAACTTGCATAAGTGTGGGGCAACTTTGTGGCAATCGTAGTTCCAGATTTTATAGAGGCTTGGTCATTGAAGTAGAAATAATTGTTTTCGAGTTTAAATCTCAATATTAATAAATCGACTTGGTATATCATCTCAAAATTGCTTTCTCATACCAACTAGACCTGAAGTTGAACTTTTGAGAATATATTGATACTCGTCTACATATTCTTGACTATTGAATAAAGGCCTTAATATACTACATCAAATTTGTTCATCTACCAGTGTCAATTGGTAGATTATTATTTGTAGTTATTATATACATGTATACCTACTTAATCTTATGAGTACTTTAGTGAATTGAATTTTCAAGCATTCTTTAGATTCAAAAGTCTTAGACAATCTATAGCCAATAAATTGATCAGTAAGGCACTGTTAAATAATGCTATACTCATCTCTTAAACATTAGCTGAGTATCACTAATTTTTCAAAATTATAATCAAAGGCCTGATCGTTGGACTTGTCTGACGCCAATATAACCAATAAAATGTACTTGAAATTGTCCTCTTGCATAGTTTATAAATCGATAAAAACCATTGGTTTCTGTCCTTGAGCTGCACATAGTTGATATCCTCGATGCTTCCTTTTTTGATTTTTTTATATGAATAGTTTTCATTTGATTTTTTTCGGTTTACGGCCTTCCAATGTTAACGATTCAAATGCTGCTGATGAGAGGTCACCCTTTGAAATATGCATATGTACAGCATAACTAGATTTAACGTTCTGTATAAACCCCCTTTGAAACTTTGTATTTGTTGTTATTTAGTTACGTTTTTTTACGTATAGAATACACACTATTTTATAAAAAAAAAAAAAAACATGCGATATGATTGACTCCTGATGTTTGATGGTCATTTTTGAATATGTGAAAAATGCAGGCAATACCCGAAGTAAATGCTTACAGTTGAATGTAACCTTGTGTTAGGTTAATACTTGTAATCCAGATACAATGCACATGTATGTAAAAAAGATGCATATTTCGATGATTTACCATTTTTTAACAGTTATGTTTTCAAGATAATTTTTTACCGTGAATGTCCTTATTTTCGTGAAAATTTTGATGTTCGGTTTTATCATAATAAGACTCATTTATTAGCTATGCTATAAAAAAATTAAGTGGTCCTTAACTTATGTGACAGTGAATAATATTTATGTGAATCTTTTATAATTTTACGGACCATACCATATCATTACATTCAGTCCTGTTACTTTAGTTTATGATGTCACGGTCATCTTTTTGCAAAATTACTCGAAAAGTGAACAGATAAAGGACTTATCATTGCTTATGAATTGGTTTCCGTTTCATTCTCGGCATTTATGATTCATTTCACTACACAAAATTCTATTGAAATCTGATAAGCGGTAGAAGAAATATTTCGTGAAAGTAACTTTTGACGAGAACGATACGAAAACAAAAGTCAGAGGAATTTTAAAAATATCGTAATGTCATTATTTCATCATACATAAGATGTCATAAACAATTTAAAAAATACAAAACTAAACAAGTAATACTGTGAGCAAGCTCACAAAAGGATACCCCCGCTTCATATTGGACTATGTACTGTAAAAAAATCTCAAGTCCAGTTATCTCCCCTCAATGATAACCGAGAGCAATTCAAATTCCTCAAGCACATCTACAGATGATGTACTTCCTTCATGTACAGTTTCATCAAAATCCTTCAAGTGGTTAAAGAGGAGTTAAGCTTACGAGGTCTCCCATTGAATATTGTATTTAAAAAGTCCAAGTCCAATTATCTCCCCTGAATGATTTTTTTTTGCGATGAAAATTCTTCATGCACATCTACATAAGATGTACTTTCTCCAAGTAAAGTTTCATCAAAATCCATCAAGCGGTTTAGGATGAGTTGCGCTTACGAGGACTCCCATTGAATAATGTAATTAAAAAGTCTAAGTCCAATTATCTCCCCTGAATGATGTCCAAGTGCAATGAAAATTCTTCATGCACATCTATATATAATGTACTTCCTTCAGGTAAAGTTTCAGCAAAATTCTCAAGCGGTTTAGGAGGAAAAGCGCTCTCGAGTTATGTGGAAAGACGGACGGATGGACGGACGGAGAGACGGACGGACAAACAGACAGACAGATAGACAGACAGACAGACAGGGTGTTTATTATAAACCCCCCTAAACTTTGTTTGCGGGGTATAATTATGCGTTTTATTTTTATGTCGCCTGAAACTTGTTTCAAAGTGACATGTTTAAATCACTTTGACACTATCAGTCGTCTTGTGTCGTCCTGTGTCCGTGGTCTTGTGTGGACACAAAAATTTCTGTCACAGTTATCCGGGGAACTACATGTTATTTGGCATGAAGCCTCCCCCTATAGTTATATATTGTTACATGTATATATGGTGTAAAGCAATTTTATACACGTAACTAATCTTCTTCCTGTTCATCGACGCGGACGACATAGTCTTTCATCGGAGACCGCTATTCTATTATTTTTTTGATACGACTTAATGAGTAAGTGATAGCTTTATGCAGTCATCATGATTTGCAGCGATAGGCGGGGTAATTTAGAGAATTCGGAGTAAACAATTCTTGTCTGAAAAAATACGTGATTTTTAAATATTAATTTTTTTAGGCATATTGTATACGGAAATCACATTTTTTCAACCCCAATCTTATGGTGTCATTCAGACCAAAATGTAATAAAAGTACGATTACAACACCCATTAATTACCAATTTTGTCTTAATCTTTTTTTTCGCTCAAAATTACTCGACAATGTGGGGACGACAGCAGATTTAATCTTAATCTTTTTATTACATGTAGGTCAATCAATCGGGATCTCGAATGTTTAGTTCCCATATATTTTAATTTGGTCAAAAATAAATACAATTTCAATGAGAACTATTACAATGTATTCGAAATAATTAACCTAACTATTAATTCAAACTAGACATTTAACTTGTTTGCGCACTTTTGAAATATCATGTATCACTATGCATTATGCATATAGTGACACCTGACAATTAACAAAAGGCAACGAAAATGGATTGTTTTGCGCTTGATAATTATGCCGAAAATTAAATTGAACATATAAAACGAAACAAAAACGAATCGCATGAATGATTTTATTTAAAACCATCATAACTGGTCATTGCATATTTACTTTTAAAAAGCTAAAAATATATCATTTTATATTTTTCATTATTATTGTTACAGTTTTTTTTTACAATAACTTTTAATACAGTTCATATAATTATCTCCGCCTCTTATGCGCTTAGGGCTTTGATTTTTAGTTAGAAGTCAAGGACTTCCAAGGTTTAGTTATAATTTCGGAGAAATCCATCCGCGTCAGTTTTTTCCCCGAGACCGTATAACCTATTCATTCTATTGTTCATTCTCTCTCCGGTAGAAGTGTGTTTATTTTTTTTTGTCAACGAGCTTTCTTATCTATGTTGATAAAACCCCTTATTATTATTTGATTTGTTAATTCATTTCGATTCAAATGATAATATAGTATTTGCTATATTTTTGAAAACCTTTTTGAAACTGCATTTTGTGTATCACGTGACTTTAGTCACCTGTGCGATGGGGAAATATATTTTAGCGGGAATATACAAATTATAGAAATTAAAACCATTAATGCTTTATATAAAAGCTGAGATAATTAAACTAATGATTTTCTCAGATAAAAGTCACCGGAAAATACATGTAGTTATATCGATTTCATATCGTTGTAAGAAAGCGTGGTTCATACATAAATCAAGATATATTTAAATTCAGTAGTTGCCTTCTTCTGTCGAAAAAGTTATAAAACACAACACAAATCGCTTGCCTTCGTTCAAATGTGACTTCCAAGTACACGGTACCAACGGTACTTTATTATTTATACTTCTTGATTCTTTGTAGGCTAAGATAAATCCCGATCGTTTGATGATTGCCACAGAATCAGATACGGCTTCAGTTTGGTGTCGAAGTTTACCACCAGCAACGTTCTTGGGGCCCAGTAAAGTGTTCCCTGCCGATGATACAAACTATTTAGTCGTTAATATTGGAGGTACATAGTTTGTCCTACCCGTATTGAAAGAGCTAAAATGGAATCACCTTGTCCGTTATTCTGTCTTTTTGTTTGCCCGTCCGTTTGTCTGTTCTTCCGACTACCCGATTAGTTCCAGCTATTGGTGGAAAAATTCAAAAATTATGTTAAGGCAAAATGGTTAGTGCTTGTTTTGATTATTGTTTGGCTTGTTGTTGTACCGGAATATTTTCTATTATGTCCGCATCCATGTTGCGTTTTGCTTTACTACCGGACCCTTAGATCGCAATGACAGAGAGAGGTTTAGCGCAATACATATTGGTATAACGCACCATTTCTTTTTCCAAGTCAGGACCATTGCGATGTTCAAGTTATCTGGTATATCTGCCCTGTTTTGTGTTTTCTGTTGGACATATGTGATTGATCCTCCTTAATTTCTGTAGTTTTGTTATTAAACTTTATTGTGCCAAACATGGACTATGCGAAACCATTTCAAATTTTACAAGGAACAAAGCGTGCACTTTTGTTTTGCCTGCGAGATATCGGGACATTGGTGTCACTTGACCGGCGTTGGCAGCGTTAATTATCAGTATTAACATGATACGGTCCATGACCACCTCCATATCTCAAGAACCATAATGCCAAGTTTACACGATCAAAAATTTTCATCAAAACACTATTTCCGAGTTTTTGATGAAAAAATGTGCAGGTATTGAATCACACCGACAAGAATGTGGTTTAGGGCTTAGTTGCCACAACACTTTGGTTCAGGAATAAGAAAAAGAAAATTTTTTAATGTCAATGAATGCAAAAGCTATATTTGAATGCCCAAACATTCTTGAAAGATATTGGCTAAGTATAGAGAAATGAGAAAGTCGATATTAATTTTTCTTTCTCTTCCACCAAATCTATCAAATCATCAATGTCCACTAAAATTTTGTAACAATTAATAAATTCTCTTCTGCCAATTCCCATGTGCTTTTGTTTACAAAATATTCTAATGAGTTCAAGAACATATTCTGATTGGTCAATTCCCGTCAAAGTCCATCCAAGTTTTCAGAAAAACGGGATTAGGTTCTATTCCATCAAAGTCTATCAAAGTCCTTCAGATTTCTTTGTCAAAGTTTTTGAGGCAGGTTAACATGGTCAAAAAACTTTGTCAAAGAAAACTTGGACAAAGTTTTTGATGGAAAACTTTCATCGAGTAAACGAGGAATAAGTCCAAGATTGATAAAACTGAATATCCATATGCCCCTAGAGTAGCTTAGTAAACTTACACCCCTATCTTGATTTTCCGGTTGAGTGATTTTGACAATTTTCAGTAAATATAATAGCAGAGTGAAGGTTTTATGAGCATTTTAACATCACAGAAACTTTAAAAGTTCTATTGAAACTTGATATGCTGTTGCAGCTGCAGCCTTAGCTTTTGAAATTGACCTTGGTATTAAGAGAAAAGTAAGAGTTTTGAGTTTGATGTTATCCCGATTAGATGATAAATTGGATGAAAATATACTGAGGAGGATTATCAAGGCATTGATATCTCTGGTGGTGGAGGTTATTAAAGTACACACCTACATTTACATAATAGTGCTTTCTTGATTAACGGGTCAAAATTTTGACAGCCATTTCCGAAACAGCTCGCCTAATGCAATATTTAGATTTTCTTTGATTTAGCTTACTCAAGGTTCCACTAGTGGATCTATAATCTAACATTAATATATGTATGTCAGATTGTTTAAATGTATAAATATTATACAGGCGCGGATTCAGAGGGGGTGTGAGGTGCGTGCACCCCTAAAACTGGCGAAAATTATGTTTTTACGCATAAAATCTACGTAAAAAAACACTAAACAATATTCGTGTCTCGCTCTGCTCGGTACGGAAAGCGATAGGTATCTTCTTACTTCAGACTTCTGATTTCGGAGTCCCGATTTCTGATTTCAGAGTTCCGACTTCTGATTTCAGAGTTCTGACTTCTGATTTCAAAGTTTTGACATCAGATTTCGGAATTCCGACTTCTGAGTTCAAAGTTCCGACTTTTGATTTCAGAGTTCATACTTCAGAGTTCACAGATATATAAATTTATGTAACACGATTCGTGCCATTTTTAGACGCTCAACGGTTAACAATGGAAATACAGACTAAGGAAACTTACTAAAACAATATTTTTTAAAACGGTTTTTTCAAAGAGAAATAAAACAAATGTTCTTGCGTGCAAGCACAAGAAAATCATTAGTTTAGTGCATTTAAAATGACTGATGAAAAGGATGAATCTCAGACGAAACTATGACAAATCTGTTTTGGAAGTTATAGAATGTTAAGAAGAAGAAATTCCAAGCAACTTAAAGTTTGGAAATCTTGGACGGAATTCAACGTGGACGAGATCACAAGTTATTCATGGTCTCAGGTAGGATAACTAATTCATTTTGACAGGATATATTTGGTAGATAAGTTTATCAATTCTTATTGAGAGATATAAGACCGTGTCTATTATTTTTTGACGATTCAAAATGGCGAACACAATTTTCAATTCCCATGTCCTATAGACAATTTGTGAAATTGTTAGCGGCGGACGGCGGATGGACGGATGGGCGACAGACGCCAAGTGATGACTCGCTAACGTCGACGTCGGTGCAAGTGAGCTAAAAACGTAAATTCAACATTTTATCTTATATTTTATTGACGTATATTTAAATAGAACTTTCAAAAATGAATCAAAGTAGACGGAAACAAAAAACTGAATGACCTTATATAGTCGCTAACTCGGATCTATACCAGACTCAACTCCGTAATCATATTTTAATTATAAAACGAACAAATTTATTTTAAAAAAAAACACATTTTCTATAAAAGAGAGACCACGACATTGTTTTGTCTGCTGTTTTGTTAAAGCAAACTAATTAATTATGGTTTTAAAACAAAAGAAAATCAAAGGTTTTCATGTCAGTTAGTCTTTCCCATTTAATATTGGTTTATAACCTTTTTTCTTATGCAAGGAATACAAGTTTTATTTCATATATTTATGTTCTACAATTGCAGGGTAAAATGAGATGAAGTTCGGTTAATAATGCGGATGTTAGACCCTCAAGGCATCATGCTACGGAAAGCCAATCGACTTGTACGAAGACAATTATAGGCCTTTAACTATCCTTGCCAAAACTTCGTGTGGCACGTTGACGATTTCGACAAACTAAAGCCATACATGGAACAATTGATGGATTCACGGCCAGGAAAATTATAAATATGCACGTCTGTTTGAGTAACAATGACCCAAGAGTCGTGGCGACCTACTTTCTCGATGACATGGAAGAACTCAAATGCTGCCCTTTTCGTGTAAGATCCGATATGGGTACAGAAAATGTCATGACAAGGCAACATCAGATATATTTTATTAGTAAGACAACCAACGTTGACTGTGCAATGCATAGTTTCATTCAAGGTAAAAACAAGTTTCCAATCAAATCCCACTATTGTTTTTACGCATCGAAAAGTGCAACGTCATTGTGACGTTCGTCCATTGTCTCCGATAGAATTTTGCCGTCGTCTTTCCGAAAACATGCATATTTTTCGAGCAAAAACACATGGTCAAGAATTGTGGTTTGACATGCAGGCTTTATTAAAACACAAATGAACTATAAACACATACACCTTTCAATTTATGTTAAAGCAGTTCGAATAACTGCTACACGTATTTTTGAACATTTTGACATTTGAAAACGTCATGAAAGCAATTCAAATATCGTCTTGAATTATTAGGCACAAATTATTTTATTACAGAGCTGGAAGGAACTGGGATCTAATCCTGTGTGAGAGAGTTTTTTCCTCAAAATGTGTGTAATTACAATATAACTGATTTTTTTTTGTAAATTTGACTTCTATCACGATCTCCCGAAAAAAATTACACTCAACTGCATGAGAATCGATCCGGGAAATTTATTATTTCTAATTTAAACAATTTATATTACCCTTTGTGAAAGCACTGACAGTATTTTGACCTTAATACTTTATTGCTTTCTTTCATAAGAACAAAAGAGGGTCGTTATGATATTTACATGCAGGACAGGCGGAAATTAAGGCTTATTTATTCTGACATCGGGAGTTTGGGGTTTTACCGATACAACTTCGGGAATTCTTGATTTTTGTCTCGCCTGCAACGTACGAATGGACGCGGTAGGCGAGACATAGGTATTACTTTCCGGCAGCGGCGACGGCGGTGGCGAGAACTTCTTTGTTAGACGTTTGTGGACAATAAATGTCTTGAAAAGTATAATAGCTAGGCATCTGATATTGGGTATACAGACTATTCAGGTAATGGTCTATGCATGCCGTGTGACGATGGCTCCATTTTCACGCTTCGGTGAAGCTGTGAACTTTCGTCTTTTTTTCAGGCCGAAAACTTCTTTGTAAGACTTTTGTGGATAATGAATTTCGTGAAAAGTATAATAGCTAGGCATCTGATGATTATAATGAATTAACAAGGATTTTTGCGTCCGTCACCATGTCATCTAACCTTGACCCCATATTTCTCATCTTTACACAACATAACCGTCAGTTCTAACATTTATGTTAAGTCACTAGAATACTGACACCCTCGATTTTTACGTTTTTTATCCATTATTTCACTGGCAAAGTTAGATATGGTATCAACTGTTACGGGTGTCCCCTACTATTTCTCCTCAATATTCATGAGTCGTGTGATGTACAAATGTTTTTTACTAGCTTGGTTATTTTAATGCAATTAAGTTATCCGTTTTGTACGGCTCTCCCATGTATGTGGATAGAATAAACAGTTTTACCCTTGTCCGTCCGTACACCCGCAACAATTCGGTTAAGTTTTTGGTCAAGGTCCATTTCTTGGGTACTACACGTTGGGTTTCAATATCATTTTAAGAACTGGGGGGGGGGGCATCCGTTACTCATAGACACATTTTTAAGTTAAATACACAGGTCTTACTCTACATGTACACAGTATAATTTAAAGAACACATAAAGCTATTAAATTTTCTGTACTTTACAAAACTACATGTACATAACGTTGGTCACAGTCTAGTTCGGTATATGTTAGATTTTGTTTCTTTGCTCTTTATAGAAATGCCGGGATCTGTCCGTACGTGTACTCGTTCGTGCTTGCGCCCGACATACTTACTTTCGTAACAAATTTTTCATCTACTACTATTCGCAGGCTTTTGATATTTGGTGTGCAGCTTCAAGTGGGGGTCTCCTACTTCCTGTTGAACGAGTTCACTTAAAATTTCTAAAGGTAAAAAAAATCGTAACTTTCTTTTCTACTATTATTCCCACGTCTTCGATTTTTGGTATGCAACTGTAGGTAGGGGTTACATTTGATGGACAGCGTTTTCAGATCTGTGACTTATCTACATCCTGTTAAGCGAGCCACACGGCTGGGGGCCAAAGCATTCCGTCATGTCACTATTTCTTTAACGAAATTGCATAGATATTGTCGCTGATTGTCACTGGTTTAAATTAATACGATAACGGAAGGTAACCCTCATGAGTGCATTTTGTTGTTACCATAATCCAACATATCCCGCTAAACTAAAAAAACGCTGTACCTCTTAAATAAGTACGTAAAAAGCGCCCCCCCCCCCCCCCCGAAAAAAGAGAGAGAGATTTTTTTTTCAAATATAAGATGGACATGCATATATACATGTATCTATCATATCACAAGGATTGTTTGGAAATTCCATGAAAGATCATTGCATGCAGAGATTTTGAGAAATTGCGGATAAGACCTAATTCGTAACGATCCAGGCACACGGACACACACATCCCTATTACTATATAATCAACAACTTTTCAAGCGGCAGGAGGGTATAAGAGATTTGGTATCGAAAATGGTCTGGTTTACTTGTAAAATCGATTTGCGGTCATTTGATCCAGAAATATCATCTGCTGATTTTTTTTGTCAGATGCCCTGCACGTTGTACAATATTTCTGTTTATTTAAAGTATTCAAACATATATATATAGGAAATGGCATAATGTGGATACGCTAAGATTTAAAAACATCGTGATTTTTTTTTATTTGGCAACGCTCAATTCATTTCAGCGTAACGTTACTGGCGTTACTGTATGCATTGAATAACGTGGTACGTCCAATTACCAAAAATACACTAAAATTTTGTATTTGATGCCAGTTTTCTTTCTTATTTGATCGGTAACCTCTACTTTATAAACTATTAATTGCATTGTTACATGAAGACAGTTGATTATAGCAAGTATAAAAAAATTCTTAACGTTAGGAGTTTGAGAAAAACATAAATTAAACTTTCAACAACGGCCCCGGTTTTGGCGGGAAAAAGTTTATCACTAAAAATAGCAGCTCATAATGAAATATTTATATTATTAAATTACAAAAAATGAATAGAATCATTTGCTCTTTCTTTTGTTGTGCAAAACGTGTTTTTGGCATTATTATTGAAGTTTCTATTCGAATTTAGAACAAGTTATGTATTTTTTTCTGAACCGTCAAATTTCTATATATTATATGTTAATGTATCTTTATAAAAAAAGCACGGTGACATATATTTTTTATTAATGTCTGTTAAGGGTAGTCTGGAGAACAGAAATTCTTAATTTTTTTCTTCATGTTGTTCCTAGAACCTTTGAAATGTTTGCCATTTTTATCTTTGCAAGAAAACATTACTAAATGCGCAGAAAAGAGTAAAGAAATGGCTTACCTCTAAGATAAATGAATCAAAATCACTTTGCCCCCTAGTTTTTCCATTGTAAATGGCAGCCATATTTGGGAATGCCAAATTGTCATTAATCACTTTTTTGTACCATTTTCATTCATTTCACAGATATATTTTGTGATCAATTTGTTTTTGTTTACATCTGGTATTGCACTTTGACGTCATATGACGTCACAATAGAAATTTGACAATTTTTCCCGCCATTTTTTTACAATGGGAAATTCCCATAGGCTAGCAAATATCTTTAATTTTTAGGAAATGTATTGAACTTTCTGTTAAGTTGTTATATTTTTAACTACGTCTTTTTGAAACTAATAAGATTATCTAAACAAATTAAAGCTAACTTATTTCAGAAAAAAATATTTTTGATTTTTCCATTCTCCAGACTACTACCCTTTACAGACAGTAGTATATTTTATTTCTCCAATACTCAAGATTATATGTACAAGTTTTCAAGAAATTCCTAACGTTAGATTTGAATAGTGGGATTTGTCTTTAAAGCTTTATCGATCAATTTCCAAAGAATGGTGGCGAATAGTTTTATGAACATTTTCAAAGATTTCAAAAAAGCTAACATTTAAGATCAACGAAATCAAATCCACGTGAAGTGCCTGAGATTTTGTTCTTTCGATTTGGTTGCGGCAAAACTAAACGAGTCTGTGCAATACTGGAACTTTCATAAAAGTAGAAGTAACAAAATTTCACTTATTCCTGAAGAAAAACCGGAATGATATGAAGCGCGGGACATGAAACAAGAAACTGACTTACAAGATGTGGAGATTTGCAAGGAACTTTACAGTTGTCGGAGTCTAAGGAAAGGCTGTTCTGAAGAATTCTGAAATCCTTTGCCACTGGTAGATGATAGAGCTATCTAGCAGATGCCATACACAATTGAAAGTGCAATGTATTTATATGGATATATTTTATATTCAATAAATGAATACATGTAATACATTCGCAAGTTTAAATAAAAAAAAGCTGGAATCTTAGTATTTTTTAAGAAACACTGTATTACTATGGCCGGTCTTAGAAGATATAGCTCATTCATTTATCCAAAATGATCACTTGGGGCCCCTGTCGATTGTTTTGTTAAAATTTTTTTTTTAAATTCTTTAGTCCCTTAAAGATGAAAATGACGTACTATTCTATGAAGTTCTGTTTAGGTATCATACAAAAAAAAAGAATAAATTACCACAGTTACTAAAAGAGGAACATACTACTGACGGAATGTTGCCACTAACAAAAAATTAAAGTTTGGAACTTAGAAATCGTCGGGGTTGTACAGTTTCCCGTTTGTTTGACTAAATAAAAATGAGATGTGGAATAAATGACCCCATAAATGTACGTGAAACAATTGTTTAAACAATTAGTAATGTAAAACCTTTAAATAAAACAGCGAGCAGCGCTGATCGTTATCTTGCTATTTGTCCAGAATCTACACTGAATGTACATGATATTTAAACGAATCTCAACAGCACCAACAGTATGTTTTCATATGGTACTATTTTGGGACTATTGGTATGGTTATTCTGCTTTTTATTTGGGTATATACTTGCCATACTTAAACAAGAAAGTGTGCCAAACAGACGCGCGGTGCCTGCCTTTATAATTATCAAACAGCTAGGTAATCTACCAATTACGAAGCTCACCTCGTTATGCATTATTGCCACTATGCAGGAACTGACTTTAAATTTTCAAAGTTTTAAGTACTCATTCATGTAGAAAAAGCGGGTCACGGCCAGCATCTGAACCATGTATCTTGCTAAGCATCCCTAGATGCACCTACCATACCACTTCGGTCAATTATTGTACATGCATGTTAGCAGGAATAGACTTTATCCATTATTCTGTAAGTGGTCATTTATTCTGAAAATATAGGTCAAAGCCAGCATCTGAAACATGAAATGTGTCTTAGCATAACAAGGCGCACCTACCATACCAATATAGTTGGTGTGGCACTTGTCAGTAAGCGGTTATGAACTTTAACCGTTCTTCTGTAGGTGGTCATCCGTGTGGAAAGTATAGGTAACAGTCAGCATCTGAAGCATAAATTGTGCTTAGCATTACTAGGTGCAACTACCTACCAAAATAGTTGATTTGGCACTTGTCAGTAAGCGGACATGGACTTCAACAATTCTTCTGTAAGTGCTCATCCATGCGGAAAATATAGGCCACATCCAGAATTCGAAGCATGCATTGTGCTTAGCATCACTAGGTGCACCTACTATACCAATATGATTGATGTGGCAATTGTCATTAAGCAGGAATTAGGAATTAATGGATTTGGGACGGACGGATGCGGGCATAAAACGGTAGAAGCAGATATATTCTGATCACCTATACCAAGAGCTTAAACACCTATACTTGAAATTCCCTTGTTTTTTGGTGGTATATACATAAATATATCAAGTCTAATATTCCACACAAACCATGAATATATAATACATGAGCTGCAATTTGCACAAATTTTTCATGAAAGGAAATGGAAAGACGTCTGATGGACCTTAAATTGACAAGGGTAATGTGGGACCTCGCATACAAACTTTCTAGTCTGTGATTTGTTGTTCCTGGGAAATTATTATGAGTAGGTGTAATGGTCGTGACGACAACACACACAAGACGAAGTCAAGTTATCCCTATTTGTATCCATATGTGTCATTATGTAAATGGACACTCAATATACTATTTTTGCTTAATTCCAGTCTCCAGATTTCAGGAAAGGCAGGGGACATAAAAGTACCACAATGACCTTTAACTTAAAAGATGGAACTTAAAAACTTCTTGTTTCCACAAGAAAGTCAATGTCAATGGAACAAAAAAAAAAACGTGGAACTATAGGATAAAGTTATATGCAAAATGTCAGATCTATGTGAAGTAGTTGCTTAGAATACTGTGAGGTAAATTTTCAATACAAGTATACCTCCACTGTGTAAAAAGTAAGTATATTTGGTAAACAGGAAGTTGATGATCTACGGACATAAAATCGCTATACACCATATGCACTATAGGATAAAGTTATATTCAAAATATCAGACTCCTATGTCAAGTAGTTGTTAATTTAGAAAACTGCGATTAAAATTTTATTTCGGACGGATGCACAGACGAACAGAGGTTAAACAGTATTCCCTCCTCTTCTTCAAAGCGGGGGTACAAAAATGGGATTTGAAACTAAATGTGGAATAAATGTAAACAACTCCATCAACCAACAGTAATTTAAAAATCCTTAATGAAGTCTGAAGTATGAAATCAGAAGTCTGAAGCATGGAATCAGAAGTCTGAAGTATGAAATCAGAAGTCAGAAGTATGAAATATGAAATCAGAAATCTGAAGTATGAAATCAGAAGTCTGAAGTATAAAATCAGAAATCTGAAGTATGAAATCAGAAGAAGTCTGTAGTTCATGTATGAAATATGTAATCAGAAGTCTGAAGTATGAAAACAGAAACATGGACTGAAATTCTCCTCCATTGTCATTGTGCATGGGCTTTTAACTTGATGAATTACAAATGTGTTTACCATCTTTAAAGGATCACCATTAATCTGGGCATTTTTTCCAATAACTGTCATGATTTATATGAAATTATGTATATAAAGATTGATTTCTTTGAGCAGGTACATCAAGACTTTAACTTCCTGTAAAAAATGTTGTTTCTAATCAGCCTATACAGTTTTAGAGTTTCTAATTCATTTTTGTGTATCTTTTTTATTAATAAAATGTAATATTGAATAAAGAAATAATTTGTCCATGGGGCATAGATGCCCCGACCGCCTTATCCGGAAGTTGAAGTCAGTTAGGCCTTGTAAGCAATTTACAGCAAACAATTCATCATTAAAACTGATCATCAGCACATGGCATACTTCACGTCTACATTTTCGTCATTGAAATGTATGGAGTCGTCTCTGAGATCTTTGAAGTGTATTTCATTTCATCAGTGGCCAATTTTGAAAATGCCGGCTATCTTGAAAATTCGAAAATGGATTGTACCCCCTATGGTCCCTCACCATACTCTCAAGAAATTTTATTTAATTTGATTCATACGTTTTCTCAAAATCATGCATGCAGACAGTTTCAGGATTAAGAACCAAACAAGGGAATGTGTCAGAACGACAATGATACTCTGCTCAGAGCTTTTGTCTGAATAATGGTGAACCTGAAATGTAAACCTAAGTCTCTCAGACGGACAGACATCGAAAATATAGCCCATTGCTGGTTGCAACAATAAGTCCTTGATATAATGAACCGTTGTACAAAATTTCATAAAGATTGTAAATTGCAAAAAAACGCAAGCGTGACTGACGAACAAATAGACGGAAAAACTATATACCCTGCGACAAAGTAGGTGAGGCATAAAAAGTAATTAAAAAAAGAAGAAGAAACGAAGCAAAAAAAATATAACCCCCAAACTTTGTTTTGGGCGACCTGATAATAATAATAAAAAAACGGGACAAAAACAATAAGTATCCAAACTTCTTTAACTGGTAGTAGACTTACTTATAATATTTCACCAACACTTTTATAAGGACAGCATGTTCATGCCTTCAAGCGGATTTGGGTTAAAACATAGAGCTTCTAATACCAAAAAAGGCAAACTAGAAGTTATATGAGCCCCAATCATGCCAAATCGAGAAAATATGAAATAATTAGAAAAAAATCTTTGAACCAGAGTTGTACTTTTACTGTCCTTGTACTGTTTAGCAATGTCCTCTACTGCTTTTGATTTTTTTTCTTTTTCTCTGACTAAGTTTCTGAAATGATATGTAAATAAATTTATATTCAAAAGCTTTGAAAATAATCAAATAAAAGTAATCAAGACCCCAAAGTACATATACCACCAGACCAAATTTGGTTTGAATCCCTGCTGCCGTTTCAGAAGAGAAGTTTGAAGAAAAGTTAAAGACGACGGCGACGGACGCGAAGGGATGACAATAGCTCACATTGACCTTCACGTGGACCTTAAAACTCACTGACTATCAAGATTGTCCATGATATATAGTATAAATTTAGTGTATTGATGTACATCATTTCAAAGTAAACAAGGAAAATAAACAATTATATATTGTACATTTATTCAATTATACTATATTTCTACATGTTTGAACCGTTTTGTACAATTTATTTGGTATCAAAGAACAAAACATTGTTTTAGTAAGTATTTCTGAAGCATGTACAAAGACCCCACTTTTACTAAAAAAGCATTGTGCAAATGTGGTTCTTGATGATTATATCGATGTGTATTTGTATATATCACCACATATTTGAAATAAAAACATATTTTTATCGAATAGATATCATGTAACAGAATGTTAAATGCATCGTTTCTGTACTGAGGTTTTAGATCAAATATGCATAGGAAGTATTAAAGCTCGATTATCTGCCCATTGGTGTACCTTTCTAAATTTTATATAATCAGAATACATATCAATGAACGATTTATGGTCATTGAAAGCAAACATACATTGCAGAAAATGACTACAGCGACGACAAAATGACAAAAATAAGAGAAAAAAAAAGCCACGTACGTATACAGAGTGTTTAAAAGAGCCCCGATATCGGTACTTCATCGATACTTTATATCGATAAATATCATATACCATAATTTTATTTATAATATACCGATTACATAACACCTTACAGATTATATTCCATCGCATTGTAAAAATTTGACAGCAATATGAATTCAATGCTTTCAACATGATTTGTGTCTGTCAAAATGGGTGCATTCAAAATGGCGCATGTTATACCCTGTTTGGACACTTTCTGTCAGGTATAACAAGGACAAGTCGTTTTTCTTAATTTATCGATTTCATTATCTTTTCGTCTCGTTTGGTTACATTTCCTTTCTCAGTTTAACAGCACCCTGTTTACCAACAGTAAATATTTATGCTGGACAATACTTAATCAACGCGAATAATTAAAATAAGATTATTTTATAGAAAACTGCAACACATTGACTTTTTATGTTGGTAAAGGCAAGTTTTAGATAGTATATTTTTAATATATGTACTTTTTATTCAATGTAAAAAATTGCGAAATTGATAGGTTCTATGTCTTTAAAGATCTTAAAGAGGCCATATAAGTAGTTGACATCTTATTTTATTGCTTTTTATAGCGAAAAAGGCAAATCGCAGCATCCAATAAAACAATGGTAAAGCTTATAAACATAATAAGAAATTATATGAAAATATTTTTTTCTTCTTTCTGAATTTTTTATATCAAATTTACAAAAACAAAATATGGAAATAGCTCACTATTCATAAAGATTCAAATAATATTTTCATAACATAACAGTTTTGTTAAAATGTTAATCTGTACCGTTTTTTATAGATTTTTATTAGCAGCTATAAAATATAAATACTATCATTATTATAGATATAACGACATACTGACTATTGCCTGTTATTGACATACTTATATAGCACTAAAGTGATAATCAGTACGTCAACAAAAATTGAAACAACAAATATTCAGTATGATCATGATCTAAAACATAATACATGGCCATTCATGATATTACACTGTGAGCCTAATTTAAAAGCCTGACTTCCATTCTCATAACTAGTAAATATGAACAAATACACATCCTTTCACACTACTGTCTTAGGGGCCAAAAAAAAGAAGGGTTTTGTGATCCAACTTTCATTTCTCATAGCTAATATCACTCTATTTTATTCACAAGGTTGGGCGGAACCTATTTTTTTTTCGGTGTTTTAGGTAGGATTAAAAACAAAGAAGTCCGAAATAATTGACCCGTGATCAACCAGGTTAATAAAATAGAGTAATATCACCATGAAATATGGTAAAAAGCATGTCCTTTTATAATTCTGCCTTAGGAGCCTAATAAACAGGGTTTAGTGGCCTGACTTCTGTTTTTCACATCTAGTATGACCATAAAATATAAAAATATTAAAAACGAAAGAATATGGAATATGTGCCAAAAAGACACGATCCACATATTGAAATAATTTTAATAAATGTACAAAAGCAAAATGTCAATGCGTGTGAAGCGCTTTTCTGGATTAACCCTCATCAGACACGCTAGGAGTAGAAAACTTGGAAAACCGGTAGAATATAAGATTTGATTACAAAAAATGCCAAAAAATATTACAACAATGACCAAACAGATAAATTTACCAACTTTTAAAGAAACAGCCAAACGTTGTCAAATTTTGGAGATATGTAAACTGTGTCTTTCCAACACATAGTCCAGTACTCGAAAATACATAAGAGCATACAACTGAAGCACGGGGAAGCTTTCTACGACCTCCAAATGCATGTCCTTTTATAATTCTGCCTTAGAAGCCCAATAAACAGGGTTTAGTGACCTGGCTTCTGTTTCTCACAGCTATTACTCTAGGTAAGATTTAAACGTATAATCACAAAATAATTGACCCGTGACCAGCCCGATCAATAAAATAGAGTAATAGCATGACCATACAGAATTGTTTGCGATCAGGCACAATACTTGACCGCCTTAAGAAAGAAAAATCACGATCATTTTTACCGATATACCGTTTCTTCCCTTAAGGTCCATCTGTATCTTTCTTTAAAACATGGCGTCAATTCTAACCTATTTTCTATATATGGACAGCCAAAACTGCACATAAAATTGAAATATCAAGTGTAGCTGGACATACATATTAAAAATCTTACCTTATTTTTATGAATTATTCCTGTTAACATGGTTAAATTCCTTTATTTTAGCAATTTCTTTTTTCTCTCCGCTTTAAAAACAAAAACACATCATGTGGCCTTAAATTTCATGCAATTTGCAATAAGGGATTTAATTACAAGTGCTCACCTTGTTTTATGTTAGAGGACCAATAGAGATAGTTTGTCCTTTTTCAATTAAAAAGAGGTCTTTATTTTTAAGAAATTTAACATGAAGAAAAGATAGAAAATTTCGCAATTTTAAACGAAAGGTACTGATGATGGACCTAAATACCTGAAACAGAAATCAGACAAACGCGAACTCAATACAAAAAACTCCCCATGGGTAAGCAGTTTTGATTGTATAGCAATACAAAAACCCGTTGCGTGATGACAACGCATTCTAATCAAGCAAATGCAATAACGAAAAGCCGTTACAATAAACTTGTAAATCGTCTTATATTTCTTTGTTTAAATGTAGTTCATAAGGCACGGACCATTTGATTTTCTGGGGGGGCCTGGGATTTTACCTTGAGCCGGGAAATTTTTTTCGCCCGCTTTGCGGGCCAGATTATTTTTTTCACACACATATTAAGCAAGGAAATTTTGTTGGCAAGATTATTTTTTTTTCAATTGGCAAGATTTAAACCAGATTATTTTTTTCAACCTAGGTGCTGGCCAGATTATTTTTTTTTACAAAAATCAGGGCCGGGAAATTTTTTTCAAAAAAATCCCAGGCCCCCCCCCCCCCCCAGAAAATCAAATGGTCCGTGCCTAACACCATTTTGACCTAGATATTGACCAATTGAAAAGTATTAATTTAAATAAAAGTACACACATTCTTATCAAATAAACTGCGTAATACACCATAACACAAAACGAAAAATCAAAAACATATAAAATAACATAAAAATGTAATGATAAGAATTAAATGTTTTTCTTTTGATGTTTCATAGGCGTGTAAAACCGTTGACCGGTCGCACTTTTTAACATGAAGCGCTAGCGCGCTACATTCAAAATGTGCTTCGGTCAACAGTTATACACGCCAATGACACATCAAAATGCAAACATTCAATTGATGAAAATGAATGAAGAATAGAGTTTCATTTTGATTTTTTTTCTACATTTAGATGAAAGGATGGATATCACAGCGTATCATCAGATTGAAGAAATAGGGTTTACCTCAGTTGACGAATGTGGAAGATCTTGTCTTGAAAAAGAGTTTATTAATGTTATAAAGGATATTTGCGGGGAGACTGTCTTGAAAATTTTAGTCAGAGACAATTTTTTACACTATTTATGTCTATTGAGGGATTTTAATGAATATGTTCTTAGATTCAAAGGCAGTGGTAATGTTGTCCGTATGACGATACCGTTTGTTACTTTGACAAAACTTTGTCAGAGAATTTTGGGAAAGGATTTGAAAGCAGTAGTAGCAGATTCAGAGTATGGAAACAATATTGAGATAAGAAATGACAAAATGCAAATGGATAAAAGTCTTGTTGGATCGTTCTTTGTTAAAACATGTAAACGTATTGAACTTGAAATAAGAAAAGTTTTAATTGATTTAAAAGTTAAAATTGAAACATTTCTACTTGTCGGTATATGTGCTGCATATCCGGCTGTCCAAGATAGCATGCAAGAACAATTTCCTGATATGCAGATTCTGATTCCTGAGGACCCTGAATTTGCTGTTGTTAAAGGAGCAACACTCATTGGTTATGACACAAATAATATTTCTTCAAGAGTTTCGAGGTGTACATGCGGTAGACGGATATGGCAAATCTTAGATTAATAATACCATGATGACAGGCATTTACAAATTTCAGTATGTAATGGAATTGTATGTCTGGTTCTGATACAGATTTAGAAATAAGGAACAAGGATTTAAAAGATTAAAGAGTGACGATAGTTGTCAAGTATACTGTGTACTTTTGCATTTTAAAATAAAAACAATATATACCTCAAAGAATTAATTGAGAGAAATCATCCAATTCACAGATATATGCAAAAACATTCAGATTTTCTATGAATGCGTATAGGATATATTGACATTCAGCATAACGAATTTGAACACATCCCAAATGTCAGAACTGTAAAGTAATGATAAAATATGTAACAATTAAGTACTTATTTAAATTTTGATTTTCATGATTATTGTGTTAATGTTTTTTATATTAATATAACAAAGATTTTATTTGTTATTGTTAGTTTACAAAAAGTTAACAAACTGCATTATTGAGCAGGTCTCTTGCATGACTGCAAATGATAAAATTTCAAGCATTTACAACTTCTGTTTAATTATTCGAGAACAAATCGAATGCAGTTTCCGAGATGCCATTTTTTAAAATATTTTTTTTAATATAAATTGTCATGATGCATGAATGTGCATTCCTTTTTTTTAATTTTACAATAGGTTGGCAAAGTATTGGTTTGAGTTAAACTGCATGAAAATAAATTGTGTCTGAGGATATGTGGCTGTAATTGTACAGTAACACTCATTTACTTGATAACCTATCTGTTAAACCTGAAAAGCAAAAATTAAACGGGTTTATCAGCAAGACAAAACAAATACTAGTATGCTGAAACTTCTATATTTTTCTACATGAAAGATGTATTAGGGTTTAGTAATGAACCAATATATGCGTTTTTGTAGATGACAATATATTTTCCGAGTCAGTATAGGCCTAGTACAATGTACCACTTTATTACATCTATGATTACATGTTTTATATGACTGTGATTTCTTTACTGCAATTAGGCTATTATGGTATTTACTGCTAAACTGTATTGATTTTTTTTCAATAAATGATATAGGATATCTAAATTGTTTGTTCGAGAAGTGAAATTTCTTAAAGGTTATTTTTGTTTTATTTGGATTTGTTTTACCTCCTTGTCTTGCTTATAGTTCCTTACAAAATTTTAATAATTGACAGACTAATCCATGTCATTTATTTAAAATATTATGAAAACATTCCCGAAAAAATAAAAATCACAAAAGAACAGATCATTGACAAAGCAAATCAAGATTAAACTAGGTATAATTGTGTTGGGATGCCAACACACAAGTCGCCCAAAATCGCCTTGGATAGAGTTCCATTCAAATCAGTGCATCAAAATAAGTCTAGAAATCAAATTTCGTTGAAATCGGACAAAGTTGACGTTTTTAGGGGGGCGGGTGTAGTAAAATGGCCGCCATTTTGAAACTGTAAGTCGGATTTCAAATCCGGTCGCAGATTTGAGTTCAGCATACCCACTTTACCCAGATGACCAATTTTCAGGACGATCCGATGAAAAAAAATTTTCCGCCCACTTTTTCCGATGGCCGCCATTTTGAAACGGCGGCCATCTTGAAAATTTTAAAAGTGCATTACACAACTTTGAGTGACCCACTATCCAATCTCACAAGTGTTATTCAATTTCCTTGGACCATTTTCTTGTATTAGGGAGGACAACTTTACGATAAAGAATCAGAAGAATAATAATAATAATAATAATAACTAGTGCTGATTGTGTTGGGATGCCAACACATAAGTCGCCCAAAATCGCCTTGGATAGTATTCCATTCAAATCAGTACATCAAAATAAGTCTAGAAATCAAATTTCGTTGAAATCGGACAAAGTTGACGTTTTTTGGGGGGCGGGTGTAGTAAAACGGCCGCCATTTTGAAACCGGAAGTCGGATTTCAAATCCGGTCGCAGATTTGAATTCAGCATACCCGCTTAACCCAGATGACCAATTTTCAAGACGATCCGATGAAAAAAAATTTTCCGCCCACTTTTTCCGATGGCCGCCATTTTGAAACGGCGGCCATCTTGAAAATTTCAAAACTTGGATGCACGCCTTTTAGTGACCCACTATCCAATCCAACAAGTGTTTTTCAATTTCCTTGAACCCCTTTCTTGTATTAGGGAGGACAACTTTACGATAAAGAATCAGAAGAATAATAATAATAATTAAAATTTACGTTTCCCGAAACGTGGGATGTCCCCTCCCGTTCTCATTTAATGTCTGTTCTTTTCAACAGAATTCCGACATTTCGCCGTGAGTCGCCATAACCCATATACCCTGTATACCAGGTTACTTGAAATCGGACAATGTTAACATTTTTAACCATTATCGGCGGCCATCTTGAAAATGGCAACCAATACAGAAATTCCGACAATGCGCCGTGAGTCGCCATCACTCATATACCCTGTATACCAAGTTTCGTTGAAATCGTACAATGTTTACATTTTTCGCAATTTTCGGTGGCCATCTTGAAAAAGACGACCATTACAGAAATTCCAACAATGCGCCGTGAGTCGCCATAACCCATATACCCTGTATACCAAGTTTCGTTATAATCGGACAATGTTTACATTTTTCGCCATTTTCGGCGACCATCTTGAAAATGGCGACCAATACGGAATTTTCGACAATGCGCCGTGAGTCGCCATAACCCATATACCCTGTATACCAAATTTCGTTGAAATCGGACAATGTTAACATTTTTCACATTTCCGGCGGCCATCTTGAAAATGGCGACCAATACGGAAATTCCGACAATGCGCCGTGAGTCGCCATCACCCATATACCCTGTATACCAAGTTTCATTGAAATCGGACAATGTTTACACTTTTCGGCGTTTTTCGGCCATTTTACAAAATGGCCGCCACTCGCGAATTTTTTTTTTGGCCAAAAAGTTTCCAATTATGTTCCTGAACATGTATACCAAGTTTCGTTGAATTTCATCAAGTGGTTTCCGAGAAAATGAAGGTAATAGTTTTTCGGTTTTTGGCGGCCATCTTGGAAATGGCGGCCATTTTGAAATTATAAAACGCAAAAAACACTGTAGGACCTTGGGACCTATCACCCCTCCAAGTTTCATATCGATCGGTTAACCCATTTCCGAGGAGATAGCCGGACAAGTTCGTGCATCAGGTTGACGGAAGAAAAAGAAAAAAGTATAATAAGAAAAATAAGAAACGGAGTAAAAACAATATGTCCCCGACGACACTTCGTGGTCGGGGACATAATAAGAAACGGTGCAAAAACAATAAGTCTCCCAAACTTTGTTTTGGGCGACTTAATAATAATAAGAAACGGTGCAAAAACAATAAGTCTCCCAAACTTTGTTTTGGGCGACTTAATTAACCGATAAACAACAAAAGGACAAACATTAAACAAGAACCAAACAAACATGGACAGGTGGACAAAGCAGTACACTTTATGACAACTTCAAGAATCTAAATTTTTTTTCAAATCATTACTTTTGAATGTTTTGTTACAGTTTCATGAAACTTACATACATGCTGGCTAAAGAATTAGGGACAAAGCATATGCATCTTTTTCTTTCCTGCTTTCTTTTCCTTTTTTCACTCTTTTTTTCGACTGGAGTTCGCGTTGCTGATTGATATTCAGTTATTTTGTGTTTCCATATTTTACATGTTGTCTGTTTTTGTCCCGTTCTTATGATACGAGACCACAATTATCGCCCTTTATTTTTCGTTGTTGTTTAATATAGTGCCTTTAAAAAACACCATATATCTTCCAGAGGTATTTCTAGGTCAATTTTTGGTGCTGTTTTTAGTTGTTTGGGTTAATTGGTAGTTCTTAAGCCAAAGTTTGGTATATACAAAAACCAACACTTAAATCAGCATAAAAGGGGTGATTTGCCAGGCATACGCGGGGTCAAAATTTAGATCTTAATTTTTGTTGACATTAAAAATTTTTGGTCTCTTGACCATAAAATGCATCAAAAGTTTTAAAATCGGTAAAATCTTCTTAAATTTTCATATTATTTATGTCTTGTGTTGTTATGCAGCTGTAAGAAATTTTAGGAAAATCAAATGGTTAATTTTTTTTTATTCATCAAAACGCTATATTGAAAATGCATTAAAAGGGGGGCTAAAATAATACTAGTCTCGGGCCTTATTGGTGTTTACTGGTTTTCGGCTCAAGCATTCTCACACTATAAGCTAGATGCTTTTTTGATAGTGTTGCTACTGGGGTGTTTCTTGGGTTGATAAACCGACTGGATTAACTGTTAGTGAGGATAGTCACGCAACACCTAGGGCGATCCTTTAACTAACGTTTGAAGAAATAGTAAAACTACCAAAAGACAAGTCTAACAAAAATATTTTAACATCAGGATGATCAAAAAACAAAGTACCAAATTTGTACAAAACAAATAATTAAGTGATGCTGTATATGAATATATCAAGAAGTAACAACTCATTAGCGGCTTTCAATCAAAAACAAAAAACGATCGAAAACCAAAGTTATTGTTGAAAAATACCAAAATTCAAAATCGTTCGAACAGGAAAGTCCAGCACCAAGAATATCGATCATCTACAATACAAGGAGAAACCTATTGTTATAGACGATGTGAATTTAAACCATCGGAAATTTCAATAATGAAAAAATAATGTGTGGTACATAAATATGGCTAAATCAATGAATTGACACACATTTTAGTTATGACATTCGCAGTTCTTCATGTCTATTTTATCCCGTATATTTTGAATTAAGAAGGACAAAATATCTCTATTTAAGATGTCAAATGATACCATATAAATTCTTTTATTGAAATTAATTCTGTGTGTGGGGGGTGGGTGTGGGTGTGTGGGTGTGTGTGTGTGTGTGTTATATGTCACAAAGTTAAGCATATATATTTAATCGTTATTTATATGACAATAAAAATTTGATTTGCTTTTATTTGATTTACGAATAAATGTTATATATTATTGTTTGAATTTTTTTAAAAGGGGGTCATGAAGGCTACACTTTGTTTTGCTTGGATTTGTTTTCAGCTCCCTTTTCCTGCTGTGATGGGTTCTTATACATTTTAAAATTGATACGATATAAAATATCATAATCAATGTCAAATGTCTGTAATACGATCCGCTATCTCTCATCTTCACTTGAAAATGAAAGATGGCGTATCGTAACCCTTGGCTAGCGTAGATGGTCTTTCCAAGGAAAATAGTTCTTTAGAGAAGAAAGGAGAAAAACATTATATGAGATTAAAGATCTAAAAAGCGATAAAGAAAAGACAAAACAGAAAGAGACAGCAAACAAACAGTCAGACAAAACAGTTCCGATGTATTTATGACAACACCAATGAAGATAAAAGTGTTATAAATTCCTCTTGCCTTTGAATGGGGCAGTAAAGACGTCCGTCTATTCGTCTGTAAGTCCGTCCTTTCTCGTTCTCATAGTGTTATTTATGAACGCCTTGATAGAGTTTTGTGAAAAAAACACACAATAACGGCTAAGAGGAACGGAAAAGCTTATAGATATTAGTGTCAACGGGACTCGGGTGAAGTTTCAATTAAGCATTGCTTTTGAATGCGTTGATATAATTCATGAAACTTACTCTTTTTAAATCCTACGAAGAAAGAATGTAGTAGAAGGTTCAAACGTTACAAATTTAAAAGAACTTAGAAATTTTACAGTGAAATTGGTTTTCCGAAGCACAACTTTTCCACGTCTGGTTGGAATTACATGAAACTTACACACATTAAGCTTGCGAGAATAGAAATCAGCCAAATGACCAGGGGCCGGGTTAATGAAACGGTCCTTAGCTTTGTCCTAAACTATGTCTTAGGACTGAAAATATGATGTAGAAAAGATCATCCTTTGACGCTTCCTATGATGTAAAGCGAAGCCATTTTAAGACAACATAAATATGACCATCCTTAAACGAATTTAGGATAATCCTATATAGCCATATATAATACATTTCAGCAAATGCAAAAGCGTCTAAAAATATATGTTAACTTTTTTTTTATTTCGAAACCTTTGGTTTTTTAAGCATAAAATGTATTGCAGGATCGTTAAAATGCATATGCATTAGTTTTGTTTGCAACTTGCACTCATGACTTGTTCCATAGTTTCTGAATCAAATATCCACGAGCACCATTGATTTTAAATTGTGAAAAGTCTACAAACAGAATTCGAATATTTGCTGAAAGACAGAAATCCAATACAAGAATAGGGTTAACGAATGAGTAGATATTTCATAAATAGAAAAAATATTTATTTGTAAAATTAAAAAAGTAAAATATCAAAACATGAGAGTTTGGCCAAATACAACCCTAATCTACGTGAGTTGTTGGTGTTTTACGCCCGTGCAACGCTATATAGGTTATTTATACAAGCGATGAACATTAAAAGGATGATTAAATGAACATAAAATGATGTTGATAATTGAAATAAGGGGGTGAGGTGGGAAACAAAGGAACGGAAAATTTTGAGGAACCACAGAAAAAGGGGAGAGGTGGGTAGGGGCGGAAAATTTAGCCTATGTGGTGCACTACTTGGCGGTCCACAAAGGGGTCTTTTACGTGCATGAGGCGTGACACTCTCCACACTATGGTCGGCGGTCAGGGTTTCCGTATTCACGGTGTCCATCCCCCTTACAGTGCATTCCGGAAGAAGTGCGTTTTTTCAATGGTAAACAAGGAAGGAAATTTGAGTGTCGACTAAGAAAACCTTGAATATGAATACATTAAATTGTTCAAAAATACTTTTTGACTATGATTCGTGTAAAGGAAACCTTTGGTAAAACGAATAAATACACAAATACAAGAATTCTTAATTCTTCGTCGTATACTTTCGAAAACGCATTAGGGTCATGATATTTCATTAGAAAACTTGACAGAAAAATCATACATACTTGGTACTATACATACATTTAATTAATTTTCTGGGTATCAACAGAAGTATAGTTTTGGAAATCATTCAACAATTGGAGGTAAAACTACATACTTTAAAAGAAAATAGAGATCATAGGTTTTTTCTTGACTGTACGGCACGTTGCAATGATACTGTAAGGTTCGTTGCGCGTACTCACTCTTAAACTGTATGGCCCGTTGCACTTTTTAGCGCATGATGCCTGATGAAAAGTATCTTTAAATACGTTTTTAAATCAAAAAAGATAGGAGACTTTGTTTTAATTATTACTAGTTAACCTTTCCTAGCAAACTCGTTAAGAGGCACTGTAAGATATCGTTAAGCAGTCAAATAGACAACAAACAAATAAATAGTCTTGTGCGGACCCAAGAGATGAACAGGCCCCTAACAGCAGAGCCCAAATTATCGTAAGAGGCGACTTAGGGTCTTGGGATTCTGATATCGGGTCAGTGCTCAGTGTCAGAGAGACGGAGTGTGTACCCTACGTGGCTGAATTTGGTACCGTGGCCCTCGTTCGCGGGGTTCGTCTGGTCTATAATACGGGCACCATGACTGCTGACCATAGTAAGCCAACATGTGTGGAAAATGTCACGCTTCATGCACATAAAATACCCCTTTGTTATCATATTTTATGATATTATACAGCCACAGTCAATGTCTACTATATCCCGAGCAAACGAGTGAGTGGATTTGTGTTTTATTTAGAGAGCCAGGGGTCAAAAAGAGGTAATTAAAAAGAAGCATGGAAGACCTTGGACAGTTATTGTTGTACCAACCTATTAAAGGGATTTGAACTGTAAAATTCCTAAAAGTTTCAGTTCCCGGTCAAAAGTCTCGTTCATAAGGTTTACACAGTTATCACACTTCTCTCGTGAAGTTTCTTTAACTCTTCTTCCCGTAACTACTTGAACCGGTTTTAAAATAACCTAGCGCAATAGTTTTATATGTTTTTTTACGTTTATGAAATAGGCAAAACATGCGCATCATTTTAGCAACGAGCCGTACAGTTTGATTTCCATAAAAAGCAACGAGCCGTACAGTATCAAATTATGAGTGCTTGATTTCAAATAATTATAGTGCTTTTATTAACAAACCGTTAAGCTTATAATTTAAACAAATAAGACATAAAAGGTCAAGCTTTATTTTGCTGTGTTAAATTGTCAATTTTCAAAAGAAAAAGGAGGTCAGATTACGTGTTTTTGCTTCAAATTCACCCTTGGACTCGTAAAATGAAAATGCGTTTTTCGAATTTGAAAATATTTATTAAACTTTGCATGTACCAGCGGCTAATATAATTAATCGTTTGTGTTTAGGAAGTAACTCCACTGAAAAAATTGCAATTAAACTCCCATCTAGATAAAAAATATGTCAAAAAGGCCAACAAAAATACTAATTAAAACAAAAACAAAAACGTTCAACATATATCATAAAGGTATGACTGCTTGGCAATTCAAGAGAATTTTTTTTTTTTGACAAAGGATATTTTGGTGTGCATACAAGTTTTTTAAAAGCTATACAAGTTTAAAGAACAGGGTATGATCAGAGCACAATTGAAATTATTAAATAGATCTGAATATAGAAATTTTATTCTTTAGAAATTAAGGAGTGATTTATCTTAATAACCAATGAGGCTGTAAATTGGTTGTTTGGCGAAAATATGCACACAATCTGCAATTTAGTGAGACCAGCAATCCTCATATACTGGTATTTTAGTTTTCTAAGCCATGCTCTCGCTAGGTGGAAGTCAGGGTCTATGCCATCCTTATATAAATTGAAAGAGATTCTAATGATGGTGTTACGTGGTCCTTGCTGTGCCTGACCCTTTTGTCAGAAGCGTCAAGTAAGTTCTTAATTCCAGATTTGTATGCGAATTGGATAGCAGTTTTAATTTGCAATAAGTATGAGCAACTAGTTCCACAAAGATAGTTGTCGTTTGTTTCTTTATTTTGTGTGTGTTAAATGATCTTTTACATAAATTGTTGAAGTGGTGCTAAATGTGGATCATAGTTGAATCATAGTTGAAAAACTGCTAAAAATTGCAAATTTTGTGCATATTTTCGCAAAACCATAAAATTACAGCCAATTTGGCCATGCTCCTATTATACCTTGTCCTTTGTTGATTTTTCAGTCATGGTATAGTATGGTATGTTATCTTTGATAACCAGTCTTGCCTTTATGTTGACCAGAACGAATCTTATCAAACAGGATGCAATTATCTTAACTCGTGATGCGTCTGACACGAACTTTCTTAATACAGCGATCGTTTATATAATTACAAAATCGTTTAAAACATAATTTCTCTAATTTTCATCCGATTTATCAACCTCTCAACCAGTTGTGAAAAAATATTTCTCACCTCTAGAGAGAAATTTGTTCTCAGCATAATTGCACGTGCAATTGCAAACTCCGCGCAGTGCCCGTTCCCGTTCCGTCCACTAAACACTGCTTGCAGCTTTCCGGGACTACTTTTATGACCTCCGTGTGACCCCAGATTCTCGATAAAAATTCCCACAAGCCTTTGCGTATCAATGTAAACAAACAAGCATGGAGGATACTGCCAGACGATGCGAATGAAGACTAAATATTAGGAATTGAACTTACAGATCATGACATCAAGCACCTGGCTCTTGAGTTTGATATTCTTATGTTGAAGTTGTAAGTTACATTGATGAATAAATATTTATTCATATCGGTTCACTTGTTTCTCGATCAATTTCAGGTTGTTGTTTTTTTAAACTTCTTAAAGTTCTTTCATACTAAGTTTATCATTTAGGTAGACTTTAATAGTCTTTAATTATTGTTAAGGTCACGTTTTAGTAAACGTTTAACTTTCATAGTTTGACAAATTTGCATGCATATTATGAGCCTAAAGGCTAAATGTTTATATATCATTGGAAAGATTCATTTGTATGTATCCGAATTTGTTAATTGTTTCTATTTTAATTCATAAATATATGTACAGACCGACCATTTAACTTGCAGGGGGAATACATTGTTTTTTGTTGTTTTTTTGACTAGAAATATTCAATTTTTGAAGGCGTCCACAGAATTTGTTTTCATTATATAAAGCATTATATACTTTATATAACAGAAATCCCTTTTCAGAATATTTTTTTACTTACCCTCTGCAGCCAAAATATTTTTGTTTATCATCAATAACATTTTTCAAATTATTTTTTAGAAGAAAAAAAAACAAGCCCCCCCCCCCCCTTTTCAAGCCCATGGACTTGCTCCCCTCTATCAATATTTTGTTAGAGTCAATGTGCGGTACATTTTCGTACGGCACATTGACTCTAACAAAAATTGATAAAGGGGAGCAAGTCCCTGTGCTTTCAAGTTAAATGGTCGGACCCTTATGAATGTTTTGCAAGAAACAAAGTTGCACCAATGGGACAATCTAATGGTGTCAATCTGAAAAACCAGACACAATTGGTTAAAATTCACCAAAAAAAAAACAAAAAAAAAACAGTCATAAAACAACCTAATTGCAATCAGCATCAAGACAAAAGGAGAGTGCAGTAAGGTACTTAGAATGAGTAGGCAAATGATATCCTGCTTGCTGTCACACAGGTGCATGTTTTTTGTTTCCTTTTAATTTGTTCTATACCTTATCAGCAATGATAGCGGTAGATATTTTTTATCATGACATTAGTTAAAAGTAAATGTGTTATTCGTACAATTATGTTTATTTATTTTTTCACAGCATTCATACTTGGAAATCATGGAATCAGGAGCTTGGGCTTACATGTAGATTTACAAGTGATGAAACTTTGAAATAATGCTTTTGTGTGCGTGTACTGAATGTACTGACTGTATATTTATAAGGTTTCCATGGTCAGGTACTTATTATTTTAATTTACATTTTAGGTAAATGCTAATGCTTTATACTCATTAAAACAAAATTTAATGCTGTCTAGTTGCACAAAATTTAGAATTCAAACATTTTATTCTGTTCTTTTGCCAGTATCACTTAAGATTCTTGCTTTAAAGTTATGCAATTATAAACTCAAATAACAGACCCTTTAAGTTTGTGGGTTACAATGTTTATGGTAATCCCCCTGTATGTCTGTCTGTCAGTGTCTCTTCACATTTCTTGCAATTGCAACTCAAGAATTTTGATGAAAATTTACTTTCATATGACATGGTAGAAGGAAATTTGTGTTAAAATGTTCGGTTACAAACAGAACATACAAAAGAAAAATACATGTACCTTTTGCAAAAAAAGTTCAAATGTTCTTCCAACTAAATTACAAAATACTTATCACAATGTCATGACTGTAATATATAATGATAATGTTTGTTTTCTTTTTATTATATTGAGTTTAATATACATTTTTTTCAGGAGGATATGGACAGAGTAAAATCAGAATTTGCAGGCCAGGCAGTGTTCATTGCAATCTACTTTGACATTTCATTAAAAAATGAAAGATGATATAATTATTATCTACAAACCGTGTGTAATCAGTATAAAATAAATTTTCGAAGCAATTAATACCAAAAAAGAGAACTCAAAAACAAATCAAAGCTCTCTATTGTTAAATCCATTCAAATAAAATGTGTTACTGTTTGAAACTCTGTGTATACTATTTTTTTCACAACACATGTATTTAGAAACATTTACATCATGTACATGTCCCATTATATAATTATATCACACTCAACGAAGTTGTGGCTTGTATAATGTTATTGACTGGTCCATCTGTCCGTCAATCTGTGAGCAAAGTTTGTAAACACTTCTTACACTACAGACAGATTTTACGAAACTTGGTATGCAAGAAATAAATTATATGTACTGTAGTTGTTGTGCATATTACCAGGAATTTTTTTATCATCTGCAAATTTCTATGGGAGTTATGGCCCTTTGGACTAAGAAATTTGCAGAAATCTTTATTACAGTTTGTGAGTGCAACTCCTCTTAAACTACTGCACAGAATTAAATGAAATTTGGTATGCAAGAAGTATAACATATGCAGCGATGTACGTTATCACAATTTTTTAAACAACAGAAATTTACGAGCTCAAGATTAATTTTTATAATCGGATATCAGAACATGTGGGGTATCAGTCAAGGAAATTAGGATTATTTGGGACAGGACATTCGGTCCTATCCTTGGTCAAGATTCAACTTATTCTATATGCCAGAGCTTGCACACTTTTCACAGATTTTTTTATCAGACACCGGTTTCTTCGTGACCGACTTTTGAAGCAGGGCTATAAGAAAATACGTCTCATACGATCACTAAAAAAATTCTTTCTTCGTTATCAGCCACTAGTAGAAAAGTTCAAAATTGAGTTAAAAGATATGATAGTTAATTGTTTTAATTAGTGTTTGACTGGTCTGCTGTACTGAGATGATCACCTCAATATCCCTATTGTGTCTCACAACTATGTTGTGTTCTATGGTCATTACCGGATCCTAAGATCGCAATGGAAGAGGGAGGTTTGGCGCCATAAAACCTGGTTTAACCCACCATTTCGTTTGAAATGCCTGTACCAAGTCAGGACCATTGCGATCCACCAGTTCTCCGGTATGACTGATTCGTTTTTGTAATTTTCTCTGGACTATGAGATTGATCATTCAAGTTCGGTAGTTTTGTTATTACCTTTATTCACAGGACCAAAATAAAATATAGAGGTCCAATAACACAATTTATTGTTTAAATACTGCTAATTTCTATCAGACATTCGGACCTGTGAAAGGCACACAAACACCAGACCAAATGAGTTTTTACAGGCCTTGGGCTGTCGGTCCTGCGCTAATTTCTATGACTGGCCTGTATGTGAAGGTTTATCCAGAAAAGCGCTTCACACATAGCGAAATTTTGCTTTTGTACATTTTTCAAATCATTTCAATATGTGGATTGTGTCTTTCTGGCACATATTCCATATTCTTTCGTGTTTAATGCTCACTAAGGTTCTTTCATTTAAAAAAATGTCTAAATGCTTCACAGTACATGTTTTATTTACTGAAAAGTATTAAATTTAAAAACATATTTATGTAAAAAAAACTTTGCAGTAGAAATTATCAGTTGTACATGTCATAATCCAACTGGAAGTCCTTACATTGACAGGATATTTAAATGAACATGTATTTTGTAAAATGTATACCACACCTTGAAAGTGGGTTGTATTAAGTGATAGAGGAGTCCATCCTTCAGTTACAATGATTTTCTCATCTTTGTGACATAATGTAGATGTGCATTTTCTATTTTTAAAAATATTTGATCAGATTGATTTTTGGGTTTCCCATAGCAAAACAAGGACTTAGCCATTAGACAAAAGGGGTACTCATTTTTTATCCACAATAACTTCAAAGCTCTTCAATTGATTTTCATGAAACATTCACATTATCTTTGTGAGATGATGTAGACCTAAACTGAAGGGGTATAATGTAGATGTCCGGATACAAAGATTTATTATTTTTATACCCCGCCACACAAAGTGGCAGGGTATTATGTTATACCCTCAGTTTTTTATACGACCGCAAAATTTTTGCGATCGTATAATGTTATGGCGATGTCGTCGTTGTCGTCGTCGTCTGGGGACATTTGGTTTCCGTGCGATAACTTAAGTAAATATTGACCAATTGTTATGAAATTTCGATATGATGTTTGTAACCACTAGAGGAAGGTTCCTATTGTATTTGGGGTTGGTGGCCCATACCGTTTTGGAAAAAAGGGCCAAAAGGGGCTAAAACGGGTGTATTGATAAAACTGTTGTAGAATGTTTATTATTCAATATATTTTGAAAATTCTTTTTATATTGAATTCCTCATTAAATTCTGTCAACAAAATGTGTCAATGGTTTTGATGTATATTGAACCGTTACATTGCTACAGGGGGTCGAAAAGGGGCTACACCCAAAATAATGACTTTTTTATTTGTGGTCCTATTTTCAAAATCTTTTTTTCATTGGAATCCTTGTGAAAATCCCTGCCTGCATTTTCCAATCAGATTTGCAATATCTCTTACGGTTTTTGAGAAATTAGGGGTCAAAGGGGCCAAAAACACCATTTTTAAAAGTTTGTAAAGGCAAATAATTTTATACCAAAAATTTATTGTACTGGGCCAGCCAATTGTTATGAAGTTTTGATATGATGTTTGTAACCACTAGAGGAAGGTTCCTATTGTATTTGGGGTTGGTGGCCCATACCGTTTTGGAAAAAAGGGCCAAAAGGGGCTAAAACGGGTGTATTGATAAAACTGTTGTAGAATGTTTATTATTCAATATATTTTGAAAATTCTTTTTATATTGAATTCCTCATTAAATTCTGTCAACAAAATGTGTCAATGGTTTTGATATTTATTGAACTGTTACATTGCTACAGGGGGCCAAAGAGCCACACCCAAAAAATCAACTTTTTTATTTGTGGTCCGATTTTCAAAATTTTTTTTCATTGGAATCCTTGTGAAAATCCCTGCCTGCATTTTCCAATCAGATTTGCTATATATCTTACTGTTTTTGAGATATAAGGGGTCGAAGGGGCAAAAAACGCCATTTTTAAAAGTTGGTCAAGGCAAATGGTTTGACACAAGAAATTTAGCTGTAGTGGGCCAGCCAATTGTTATGAAGTTTAAATATGATGATTATATACACTGAAGGAATCATTTTATTGCATTTGGGGTTTGTGGTCCTAACCTTTTTTAAAAAAAGGGCCAAAAGGGGCTAAATTGTGTCAAAAATGTCAATGAATTTAGAAATAAGATTTTTTTTCTATTAAATGTTATTGTAAATATATATGTGTCAAATATGCATTTTAAAGTCCACCATAGGATGCATGTGTAAAAAAGCTTTGTAAGTCCACCATGGGCTGCATGTGACCAAAGCAATAGACTATCCATATTGGGCCTCCAATGCAATGTACAGGGTTCATCTTGTTGCGGTCGTATCATGCTGCGCTCGGCGTAGCTTTTTATTTTTTCGGTGTTGGGGAAATGGGGAGACATAATATTTGCAAGTAAAACCAATCTTCATGTGATTGTCTATGTACATGTACCTTAATATTTCATTCTTTTCCTTCTAGTTATATCAAAATGGTTATAGCCTTTTGTCAGAGTTGAACTGACACCTCTTAATGCACGAGAGAAATGCATCGAGTGTACTTCATTATACTAAAAAGGCTTTTTACTAGATGATATTGTTATGGCACAACCACGTATGTTGATCAGCCAAATAGTTTAACCCTTGTCTGTCCGTCTGTAACACTTTGATTCAGGTCCATTACTCAGATACATGATGTTGGGGGTCAATATTTCACCACCAGATGGGTCTTGGGTAGGGCTGCACCACCCTCGTGACCTATATTAAGTTAAGTTCTTGGTTAAGGTCCATAACCTGAATACTACATGATGTTTCACCACTAGATGTGTCTTGGGGTAAGGTGACACCACTCACTAGAAGCTAGGTCACAGTGACCTATATTTTAAGCATGAATGACTTTGGTTAAGTTGAGTCTTGGTAACATGGCACCACCCATTAGAAATTAGGTTACTACATATATTTTACACATGAACACTTTTGATTTATTTCTTGGTAAAGGTCCATATCCCCACTAAAACACATTAAGGGTCAATGACATTGCAAGCAAAGGAGGGCAATTCTGTGGCTCATAGACACGTATTATATTTTTTACCACAATTCTCTTGAATAAATATGATTTTACAAGGTTTGACACTATCTTTGTCTCCTACTTGGGCAAGGAAACATATTGGTTTTGTTTGTACATTGTATGTCATGAAGCTACTCTGAAATTACTCAACTGAGTTTCATGAAATTTGCGATGTTACTAGAACACTATGTCCATGAAGTTGATCAAATGACAAACGGTAAGAAATTTTGAGAATGAAATAGACTTTTTTTTTCAAGGTGTTTCATGATGGACAATTAGATTTTGGCTCATGGACTTAAATTACTTAATTTACAGTTTGAGAGGAGTTGCACTCACAAAAACTGATAAATTAAACACATGTACATATCAGGGATATTGACCTGTAATTTTAAGGTTTTGACTTTAAAGACAAGTGTTTTAATACCATGGCTGTTCTCCAGTTCTTTGAACATCTATAGCTAATATCCACCAGTTCTACGGTATGACTGATTCGTTTTTGTCATTTTCTCTGGACTATGAGATTGATCATTCAAGTTCCGTACTTTTGTTATTACCTTTATTTAGATTGTATTTCAGTCAGGTGCTAGGAAAGCAGAACAATATCATCAGTGAAGTAAAGGTCTTCTAGACTTTTGACAAAGTCCATTGCAGGCCTCTGTTAGTGTCTTTTATTAGCCACACATGGAGAAAAGGGGAGGTGACAGAAGACAGCCTTGTTTAAATCCTTTATTATTTCTTATTCTGGTGAGAGTTTGGTTCTACAACTTGAACATCATAGATCTAGAACAATACACCAAATGGCAGAGACAACTCATAATGAACTTCGTTGGTTTTGAGAAAGCCTTTGACTCTATTCACAGGAAGAGTGAATGCATCATGAAATACATGAAAAAATTGTCTCACTTACTCAAATGTTTTACAAAGATTTCAGCTGTTGTGTTTTGACATTTGTATCCTCATTAATATGTATAAAAAAGACAAATACAACTTGTACAAGAGAGTTTTCAAGCAACATCCGTGCTTGAATGGAAATTAAATATTTTCATGTAATATGGACATCTATATGTCAATAAAAAGCTGAAATTCACCACTTTTTAATGGAACCTTCCTGCAGGTAGACATATATCATTAAATTGTCAGAATAAACCTGTGGTTAATGTCACTACATCATTGTATTTTGTACAAAACTGTGTCATGCATTGTTATATATGTAACAACAGAATTACATTACAATAGCAGTAGGGAAACTTTTGAGAAACCATTATAAGTATAACACTTAGGAACTAGTTACTTTCGGTTCAATCGATAGAATAAAGTTTCCTTGGGTGCATGTCTTTGTTTGAAATTGGTATTCAAATCTTACAAGTCGAAGGCCAAAACTAAGAGTAATGATCGATGGGTCTTTCTGAGTTTCTTGACGAAGCTAAACATCTGGAACAGTCCAGACAATGAATCAAGTCATAATGTTTCAGCCTGTAACAAGATCAAAATATAAAAGTTGTATTAACAATGGTTGACGTTATTAAATGCTTTACATACATGACATACTTCACTGTAACATAATGTAGATACTCGTTACAGAAGCCTTGAAACATGTTGAAGGCTGTTCCATTTATATTGATGTGGGGGAGGGGGACAAACTTTGTTCAAGACCCCCCCTCCTGACAACATTAAAATAATAAAAAGCTACGCCGAGCGCAGCATGATACGACCGCAACATGTTGAACCCTGTACATTTGAGGCCCAATATGGATAGTCAATTGATATGGACACATGCAGCCAATGGTGGACTGACAATGTTTTTTGACACATGCAGCTCATGGTGGACTGTCCACCCACATTTGCACAAGGAATCCAATATATATTTTTTTTTTCAAAAGCAGCTAGACCAAAACTATATCAGCAGCTTAGGAATCAAGGTTACCAGGTTTTGAGCAAGACAGAAATGTGTGGTTCCACTCAGACTTTTAATTACATAATGTGATTATTTGACATTAAATATATTTATATCAACTAAAGATCTAATATCTTTTTGCATACAAAGTTTCATTTTCTTTTCTTTTGGTTATTGGTACAATTATTTGTTATATGAATCAGTGTGCTGAGTAAACCAGTTGTACCATATAATCCATGAATATTTTGAACTTGAATATTTGTTTGGGATCACTATGGACTGTAAAACATATAAGTGATAATTCTTTAGGTTTTTGTTTTTAAGCTGTGCACTTCATACTTTGGTGATGTACGTTGGCAAACGTCTTCATACTCTAGTGTCTTCATATTCTTCATACTCTAGCGATGAAACAATTTTTGGATAGTTGGTTAAACAATTTTTGGATAGTTGGTAAAACAATTTTTGGATAGAGCATCTCTAAATCAATCTTGTGAAGAGGAAATGCTGTCAGACAAGAAATAAAGTTTGTTGTATTGTTTTTTTTGTTTTAGCAATTATTATACAGTATGTGTTGTAACAGCTTTCTTTTTGCTAGGGTTTTATATCTAACAACAAGTTTCATGAATTGATATGTACAAGACAAATGAGGAGTTTGTTTTTTAGTTTTTTGTTTTTGTTTGCTTTTTTTGTTTTTTGGTTTGGTTGCCTGTAAATAACCTATATAACGTTGCACAGGGGTTAAACACCAACTCACTCACTCATTTTTTAAGGTTTGTACATGAATTCAATTATTGTTTTTTAGTTGTATACATATGTATTAACAATGACAAAAAGAAATTTATTGTCTAAGTTCAGCATCTATATTGTCCTTTTTTGCATAAAAGCTAAGATTTTTTTTATTCTTAGATATAGGCTTGTCATAAATTTTGAAGTTATTACTGGCCTGTTTGACACTTGAGATTTTATACACTGTGGTCTTCATTCTCCAGTTTATTTTGGCATTTTAAGTTTTGGCTAAATCACCTCTGAAGAGCCAAAATAACTCAAAAGTGGGCCAGGTGCAATTTAAGACTTGTAGAGAGAACTTTGTTGTCCAGATTTAAGTTATAATAAATACATCTTAAAGGCTTTGAATCAGAGACAAGACATTGATTAGATTTAGTTGCTTGCAGTAATTCTTTATATTTTCTGTCACAAGCAAAATTTAATGTAATCAACATTGTATAATCATAAACACATAACAATAAATGCACAAAAAACTTCAAAAACCATGTAAAAACATGTTAAAAAGTGAACATTATGAAAGTTTGCAATACATTTTATCAAGAATATTTACATTTATTTCAATAAAAAAATGTTAGCATGAAAGTGAAAAAGCATAATAATGACACTTCTGTCTGCTTCTCAAATTGACAAAACTATACACAACAGAAAAAAAGTTTTATGTGTAAATGTCCATACAAACAAATAGGCAGTTCAGAAAACAATATGCATCTATGGATTTAAAATGGATTTAGCTTAAAAAATACTTTCTTAAAGTGCTAAGAAAAAAATTATAAAAACCAATGGAAAAAAAATAAAGTAATTGACTGGTTTAGTTACAAAAGGTAGGACTGATTTAGGTGTTAATCAGTAAAACAATTTAAAAAAAAAAGATTTAATTTAGTATGCTTTAGATTAAAATGATGAAGTTAATGATAATTTAAATTTATACAGTTATGATTATGGTAATTATAAATAAAAAAATACAATGTTTAAATTACATATTGAATAAAAATATAAAAAAAGTTCGTATATAGTGTTAGTTAACGGCCCAAGCAGTTAACTTATTGAAAAAGCATTTACAAAATAGTTACCGGCCCAAGCAGGTAACTTACTATAACATCATTTGTGATATATGAAAACAATTATAATGCTACCCATATTGGCTTATGATCTGAGTAAAATACCTCTAGTACACCACTGTCAATATTGCTCTCAGGGATATTTGTAAACACTAAATCAATAGTAGAGTTATTGTCTGTTGTTGGAGATTTTATCAACTGATGATATGTAATGGTCTGAAAGAATTTTAACAATTTAACTTTTTCAGCACTGTGTGTAGAACAGTCTATGTTGAAATCACCCATTATTATCACATTTTTTCCTTGTAGATGGTGTCTGTAGATACCATTCAAGTGTTTGATTAATTCTTTCACTTCTATTTTACAAGGTTTATACAGGAACACAACAACTATACTTTGAGTGCAATGTTCTACTTCTATCAGTACAGTTTCTATTATCATACCATTCTGTAGACTATCAGAGTTCAATAGCTTTCGGTTACATATGTTAAAGTTTTCTTTTGTGTATAATGCCATCCCATATGTAGGTCTACCAAATCCTTGCTGTGATGGTGTTGACAAAGATCTTGTTTGTTGTTGTTTTGCAGCTGAGTTGGATTTACCTTTTCCACGTCCTTGGGGTGCTGTGGAGTCATAACGGGAACAATTGAAGCCTGGAATAATTGGGTCTTGGTCTGATGGAAGAAGCTTTGTTTCACAAAATGAAACAATGTCAGCTGCTGTCAAGTTGTGATCTTCTCTGATATCTACTATATGTTTGTTCAGTGAAGGAACATTCAGAAAAACTATCCGGAATTTACTTTGCATCAAATTCAGGAACTTCAGAGTCATTTCTACATGTTGAGACCTCAGGCGTTCCATTTCTTGCTGTACTGCAGCATTCACACTTATTTTGTTCTCTTGTAAGTTTCTGACATTCAGTCCAGTCATTGATGTTACACGACTTAGGGCTACATAATGGATATGATCAATCTTCATTTTACTTGATAAATCAACTACAATTTCATCTAGTGTGTCGCCTTGTGACCTATGGACTGTCTTAGCTGCTGAAGGACGAAGAGGAAACTGTAGACGTTGTACCTGAGCTTCTCCCTTGTATCCTGCTTGATACTGTCTCGAGGTAGGTTCCAATGGAGTCCACTTTCTATCTATACCAGGCTTGTATAAGTGATTTTTACTTTTACGTAGTAGTTGACCAGTGTTATTATCATAGAACTGTACCCATAGGATTCCAGAAGCTTGTCTTGCATCAGTCAATTTAACTTTCTGTAGTTTACATGATGCTCCATTTATTAGACCGTCTACACAGTCTAAATTGATTGTAAGTTCATATGTAAGACCTTCTGCTAGTTGAACTGTTGCAGACAACTGTGGGACGTCTTTGGTTTTATTGAGAAAAGATTCTAATATCTTTTTAGTTGCATCTTGACTGTAGTTCCCAATAAGTCTATCTTTTGCTGATACTGTATACTTTTTGGCCCTTGACCGTAAGAAAACTTCAGAGTTGTGGCTGTTGACATTGGCATTGGATGTAAATATATGTGGAATTTCATGTGGGTAATTGTCATCTTCAGGGTCAACCAACTTCAATTTCAAAGTTTTAATATCTTCATCTGTGTGGTTTCCTTCCCTTAGCCTGTTCAACAATTCAGCAAATTCCTTGTTGTCTTTCTGTCGCATTATAATATTAAGTTCAGTCATTTTAAAGTTGTCTTCCCATAAATTACAGGCTAAAGGCATATAGTCAGACTGTGGAGCTTTAAAGATGTATGAATCCATTACTGGTTTCAGTTGGAAGAGATCCCCAATGGCTATAATGGACACTCCACCAAAAACTGCTTTTGATCTTTTTACTTCCATTAAGCGCTGATGAATGCAATTGAACATTTTATAACCAACCATTGAAATTTCATCTATGAAAATCAATTCAACATTTCCAATTGTTTTCTGTAAAGTATTAAAGGCACTGGACTCTAGGGCTCTGTGTTGTAGTTTTTGGTTGGCAGGTATTCTCAGAGTTGAATGTATTGTGTTTCCATGTATATGGTATGCAGCTTTCCCAGTTGGAGCCATTAATAGGACTTTGGGTGTTGTGAAGTCTTCTCCTGATCTTCTGTTAAAATATTTCAATATTGTCTGGTATAACGCCTTGGTAACAAAAGATTTGCCAACTCCAGCTCCACCACTAAGGAAATGGTAAACAGGTTTGTCTGTGGTCTTAATTTGATGTACAACTTCATAAACAAACTGAATCTGTTGCTGGTTCAGGGACCTCATAAGGTGTCGATATTCTTGGTCTGCTAACTCATTGTACAAGTTAATTTCCTCAACATTAGAAACAGGTAGTCCTAGGTCTGGTCCGATGTCATATTCTGGTTCAGGGGGAGAATTGTCCGGTTGAGATTGGTGTGCAGCATCTTGATCATCTTTGTGTTGAGTATTGGGTGCTACTGTATCCCATGCATCTGTAAGGTCAGGTTGTTCTGCAATGAAGGATTCAGCTGACTGCACTTCGTTCCTAAATGGCTCAAATATTTTTCTTTGGTCATCAATATTTTGTTTGAAATGTTCATATCTTAAAGAATATGATGAAAATTCTCCCATTAAATCTTTTTGCTCATCTCTCCATGGAACATACAACATAAGAAGCTCTCTATAATAATTTTCTGTATCTGTATTTGGATTGAAGTGGACAGTTCTTATTATTTTAGGCTTTTTCCTTTGTCTATATTCAACATTTTGTTGTTGATTAGCTTCTTCATCAGATGATTCATTACTGTCTGTGTCCTGCTGCTGCTCAGTTTCTGGAAGTAGCCCATCTCTTGTTGTCTTGCAAAGTTTTTTTGCTCTGGATACAAATTCAGGTCTTTTCTGTTCATATAATGATGCAAATTCAGCTAAGGTTATATTTTGAAGTGAGTTTGGTCTCTCTGCATATCTGGATAGCATGTTTTTACACTCAATTTGCTCATCTTCATCATCCATACTATTCAACTGCTCTTGAGGTTTCAGTAAAACTACACGCTGATCAGGAGGACTGGTATTGATGAATACTGACTGTCTAGAGGATTTCTTCAGAGGAAGTTGTAAAGCCAGGTAACATGCCTCTTGAGCACTGATCTCAACAGCATTCAGGAATTTGTTTCCAATCAGTCTAACTTGTTCTTTTATTGTTTTATTGCCGGTGTTGGCTTCTTTACAGGCATTTGTCAAAAGTTCACTCATTCCTCTTTGAGATTTGGTAACATATGAAGCTATATAGACAGCACAGGCATATACATCAATGATAAATTGTAGATCCATATTGGCTCTCCATGCTTCTAGACAGTGGACATTGTAACTGTTTACTCGAATTTCTTTAGGAGCTCTCTTCAAAAATACAGTAGTTGTAGATAGTGATGATCTAATGGCCATGATGTAATCATCTTCATGCAATTTCATTCTTTCCAAAAATTCTTCATACGTTATATCCTCACCATCTTTCATTGCTGTAAGCTCTTCATGAATAGTCTTCCAAGTGCCTTGGCATTTGGCTTTGTCAATCTTTTCATCATCATCTAATGGGTCAAGAATTTGTGTTGTTTTCATAGGTGGTTTAGGAAACCCAAATCGACACTTTTTCTTACGTTTCTGCTTACAAGTCTTTGTATGTTTATGCGTTTGAAGTTTGACCAGGTCTGACAGTTCTGTACCTTCTTCTGGGAGTTTACAAGTTATATATCGGTCAATATAGCTACATATGTCTTCTCTGCTGTTAGCTTCCAAGTTTGGGCAATCAGCACACCATACCATCATATGGGCATGAGGGGATCCACGCTGCTGAAACTCAATTCTGTGGAACATATCAGTGACATTTCCTATGGGATTCAAATCTGACAATATAAAGTAGTTGATAAAACATTTCAAAGTATAGTCAAAATGTCTACTACATGTGACAGGATCTGACTGAATAAGACGTGATTTTTGTTGCCATGTCAAATCATTAAGTTCCTGGTCAGAATAGTCTTTCTTGTCTATTACTTTTCCCAGTATTCTCAGCAGATGTATCCAATGTGTTTCTGCAGCTGACAGTGTTAAAAAAAATGTTGCAGGTCCAAGTTGTCGTATCATGGCAAACAGATCTTTAGAAATTGCCTGGAAATATGGCGGTGAGCCACGTAAAGTCTTTAATACTTTGTATCCCTGGTCCAAATGGATTAGATTTTGTGTGTTTTCTTTTCTTACATCTTTTGCTGTTAACTTCTGTCCTCCAGTCTGTATTTTTCTCAAGGCTACTGTTGTTTGATCAATTAAATATTTCATCTGTAGCTTTTTGGTTTTAAAGAAAATGTTTTCAACAGTTTGGGCACATCTTCGGTCACTATTCCTTAACTCAGATTTTACAATTTCCCCATAGGTAACAGGAACAGATCTTTTCTCATTAGGCATTCTGGCTTGGCCACAAAATATTGTCGGATATGCTTGTTCTTCTGCAGTTTTTTCAGTGAAAATACTAACAGGCTGTCTATTTTCAGCAGGTGCAAAACTATAAACCATATCTCTTTCACCATCATCAATAAAATCTGGAGGTGTTAATAGTGTGTCAGTGGTTCCAGCCATGGATTCATGTACATTAACTTCCTCCCACTCTTCATCACTGTCCACTGGTGTAGTTTTCTTTGATGCAGTAGCTTCTTCAATGGTTGTTTCATCAAGTTCTTCAATACTACTTGTAGATTCATTTTGTTGATTTTTCTCATTTGCATTTGTATCAGGGTCATTTTCAGTATAATCTGACGTGGACCAATTAGAGTCATATTTTATACCAAGACTTTTGTAGAGTTTTCCAGTTTCTGCTAAATATTTGGCTGCTTCACGTATTTTTTCAGGTCTTATATTTAAACTATATATATGATGGTCATATCGTAGACGGCGTTTTAGTTTTGCTTTGATGGTACCAGTATTGCTTTGACATCTTGGTAGAGACTGGACGGTGTTGACTGTGTCTGAAGGAACGACTACCATATTTCCTCTTATCTTTAGCTGGTTTCCTGATGGGGCCTGATGGATCTTCATAAAGGGAAGCAGTGGAGATACTAGTGTGGACTCTAATGGATTTAAATCTCTTAATGGGCCTTGGTCTGGAAATCCCATCTTGTTTGCTAAAGCTGATGGTGGCATTTTCGACTTCTTTAAATGGTTCAAACAGGTTCTACATATCCATTCCTTATCATCCACACTTTTGGTATCTGTGAGACATTGACCAATAAGCTTTTCTAATTGTTCAGCCTTATGTGACTTTATGAGTGCATTTTCTGTGTTAACAACAGCATTAAAATACATAAGTTGCATACAACAGGTACATACATAAATTGGGCCTTCTGCAACTTTCTTATGGAAACCTAAAACTAATTCTTTTAGGTCATGTGGTTTTGTCTTATTCCGTTCTGCCCTTTTATTAAGTTTTTCCTTTTCTTTGACAGCAGGGTCTGTTCTTTTGTCTTGTTTGGCTAATTTTTCCTTCTCTCTGACAGCAGGATCTTTTCTTTTGTCTTGTTGGTATAGTTTATCTTTCTCTTTTACATCAGGGTCTTTTCTTCTATCTCTCTTTGCTTGCTTTTCTTGTTCTCTCACATCTGGATTTGCCCTCTTTAATTGTTTTCGCAACTTATCTCTTTCTTGCTCTTGAAAAGCAAAATTACTATTTTGTCTTTTAAACTGCATTAACTTTCTTACTTTTTCATTTTTTGTACTTATTGAAGATACCTTACTACTACTACTTTGTTCTATATGACTGCTGCTGATTTCTGTCTGCACCTACAAAATAAAATCACACACCATTAAAGAATAAATACAGACACACTAGACTGCAAAACTATGGTAACTACAATACGGACTAATTCAAAAGGGATCTAACCAAGAAATTAACAAAAGTTGTTCATGCATAAAATTTATGTCACAGTGACCTATGCTCTTTATAGTCACATCATGGCATCATAGACAAACATTTGTAGATGTGTGAAATTTGATTTGTCATAGGGATTTGTTAATGTCTTCCTTTACTGAATTTGACACACTGAATTAGAAATTGGCAGCACAACGGGTGTGCTATAGCAAACAGGAATTGCTTACTCTTCCGGAGCACCTGTGTTTGCTCTCGTTGCAACTTCAGTTCACATTGTTAATGATTTTTTTCTGCTCAGTTGAATTTGTTTTTTTCATTTTTTGTGTTTCTTGGTGCTGTTCTCATTCATGTTACTGATTTTAACCTTGCCCTTACGGATTTTTGACCCTTGCATGCCCCATTGGTACCTCTTTGCTTCCTACTTTCTAGTGAATGATGTAGCTCTATCCAAGACACATCTAGTGCTGAAATATTATTGACCCCCAATATTTGGCATCCCAGTTATGGACCTTAACCAAGAACTTAACCAAAGTGTTATGGACCTACAGATGTACAAGGGTTAAACTACATGTCCTATCCATATACATGGTTGGGCCATAATAAATCAATAACAAGAGTATACTAGTTACTAACTCTTACAAAATACTTACATTTAACTCACAAGCAGCTTGAACAGCTTTATTCCCTGATGTTGATGGTAAAACTAATCTTCTACCAAATACAGATGTTGCTGAAGAAGATGCCTCCTGTGATTGTGACTGGTGTGAAACCTGTTAATGAAATTTTAATAATATAATGGTGGTAAAATTTTGTTCAAACCATTAATCAAACAAGGCTGGTTCATTGTTCACTGGTATTTTACAACTTTACACAAAAACCGTTCCCTCTTTATTTCCTTTTTTTTTGGAATGCCTGAAAAGAATGAAACAAGAAGACAACTGCTCATGCTTACCCCCGCCCCAAAGAGTTTTCAACCGTTGTTTCTGTACACTTAAGTTACATATCAAATATCAAGTCAGAGTCATTATGAGTTGTTCCTGAAACTAGATGCTCCTAGGAGCCTGAAATGCTCTCCTTGTTATTAGATGATAGCGAGCATAGCTCGCAAGCGGGCACGAAGTGTCCGCTCGAGCGGAGAGCTCTACGGTATTTGTTTCCGCGAGAAATTTGCTAATGCTGATTTAGATTTTTTATGGTCCGGAAAGGGTTATTATTTTTACAGGTCCGGAGTGAATGTTAAAATAATTTATAAGAAAAGAAATAATGCTTGAAAAAATAATAAATTGCGTTTTTTTACAAGAAAATAATATTCTTAAAATAATAAATACACATAAGCTGCTCGTTTCGTCTTGGTTATATGCACGTACGAAACTAACGTGTCTCGAAGCTTAATCGCCCCATACCATCTCGCCCCAAAATAAGCAAATGGAAATATTGGAAATTAAATGATAGCGATATCCCTGAATGTCGACATTACAACAAAAAAACGTAGTCCCTTTTAGCTATGCTCGCATTTAGGCAATGCCTACTCCATATTACTTATAAGCTGGATATTTTTAACTAAGGACTGCTACTCTGTGAAATGATCAATTTTAACTTTCTAAGGGAAACAACTCCTATTAAGAAAGGTCTTACAACTTTGACCCCATTACATAGTTTTTAGATGCACTTCATGAAAATCTATCTAAGGCTTTGGCAGAAGCAGAGATAACCCATTGTCATCTGATGAATAAGTTCATTTTAATGTTAAAAGAAGTCCAGATGCACGTTTACATTATACATTTTGTACAACAAAGATTGTGTAAACATTTCAAGAAAATCCCCTTCAAGGGGTTTATAGGAGCAGGTTTCCATACATGTAGAGAAAAGACAACAAGTAAAACTGTGAGCTAATGCTCATTAAAGATACCCCCACTCCCCAAACTAAGCCATGCATACAAGTTTAAATACTGGGTAAACAGAAAGCAGTTGACCTAGGAACATAAAATTACTACCATATACACCGTATGGGACTATAGGATAAAGCTGTAAACAAAATATCAGACCTCTATCTCATGTAGTTGCTTGGGAAACTGTGACTGAAATTTTGCATTTATGTCCATTATGTGTAAAATCCTAAGTATTCGGTAAACAGGAAGTAGACTACCTAGGAGCATACAATTGGTATACACCATATGGTACTATAGGATAAAGCTGTATATAAAATATCAGAACTCTATCTCATGTAGTTGCTTGGGAAACTGTGACGGAAATTTTGCATTTATGTCTATAATGTGTAAAAACCTTGCATTTATGTCTATAATGTGTAAAAACCGAAGTATTCGGTAAACAGGAAGTAGACAACCTAGGAGCTAAAAATCAGTATACACCATATCATATGGTACTATAGGATAAAGTTGTATACAAAATATCAGATCTCTATCTCATGTAGTTGCTTGGGAAACTGTGACGGAAATTTTGCATTTATATCCATTATGTGTAAAAACCTAAGTATTCGGTAAACAGGAAGTAGACTACCTAGGAGCATAAAATCGATATACACCAAATGGTACTATAGGATAAAGCTGTACACAAAATATCAGAACTCTATCTCATGTAGTTGCTTAGAAAACTGTGACGGAAGTTTTGTTACAGACAAAAGTACGGACAAGGGTAAAACAGTATACCCCCCTCTTCTTCGAAGCGGGGGTATAAAAAGCCGTATCAATATTTACCCTCACTGTTTACATAATGTATTTAACAAATGTGGCCACTTTTCAAGTACATGTAATTCATTTTCCATGAAATTCTTACAAAGATGTTAACACACTGAAAAAAAATTAAGTTCACAGTCATTGATTGAAAATTGGATGAAGGTCACACTTCATAGTGCCAGTTGTGTAGAGCACTGGAAAGTAATTCCTATGCCCTCTGGAACTATTTCTTGCAGGCGAGACAAAAAGCTTAACATTGATATTCATTACTACACATGTAACATGTGCAAACAAGGAATCTGTGAGTGACTGCTACCCCAAAATTAACTATGTCTATAAACAGGAAATAGATATCCAACAAACCTAATTTCAGTTCTCACAAGAAAGGACCTCATACAGAAGCCATATACCAAATTTCAAGTCACTGTTATTTGTAGTTGGTGAGACTTAAACTGTTACGAAAATTTTCAACAAATGATCAATGATGTTAGAAATTGACATAGTCAATAAACAGGAAGTAGATTATATCCAATAGACCTTATTTCTGTACTCGTGATAAAGGACCTCATAGGTAAGTAATATACCAAATATCTAGCCAATGTGATTGTAGTTGCTGAGAAAACTAAACTGTTACAAATTTTGTTAACAATTGACCAAAAATGTTGAAAACTGACCAAACAGGAAATAGATAACTGACAGATGATACTCATAATAAAGGACCTCTTACAAAAGCAATATACCAAATTTCAAGCCACTATGTTATGTAGTTGCTGATAAAACTGTTACGAAAATTTTCAACAAATGACCAGTAATAAGTCAGTAAACAGGAACTAGATATCTGACAGGCCTAATTTCAGTACTTGCGATAGAGGACCTCATATTGAATTAAGCCATATACTAAATTTCAAACCACTGTGATTTGTAGTAAACTGCTGGGAAAACTGTTATGAAAGTTATGTTGCGGACGGTCGCAACAGACAGAGGGAAGGACGGACAGAGGTAAACAAGTATACCCTCCTCTTCATCGAAGCAAGGGTATAAAAATATATCTAACAAATATATAATTCAAACTTACATGTTGTTTTACAGATGACAGCTTTTGTCTTTTAAGAGGATAATTCCCATAAACAGCAGCCAGTATCTCCTGTGCTTCCTCTTCTTTTTCTGCTCGTTCTCTTTTTTCTCTTTCAGCCAATCTCTACAAATGTTTAAACACATTAATGCATATTTTGACACATTAATGCTTCTATTAAATGAATAACAATAAGATTTGATAATAGTCATTTAACTTTGGCTTCATTTATTAGCTACAAACAATTTGACACAAGAATTTAGTAGTCTATTTGGGACATCTTGACCCTAATCAGACTTTCTAAAGTACCAAATGATTCTGCTGATTCAAGAAAACAAATAATTCACAGGTTTTTATGGTACATGTATTATAGTGGTTCTTTTTCTTTTATTGTTTTTCAGCATAAGATCAATAGATTAAAGACTTCTTGCTGTGCGCATGCATTCTCTTTAATAGAAATTTTACAAATCCAAAATAAAATATATTTTGGCAGTGAAGTTTATGCTTACAATTTACATTATATTTTTAACTGATTTGAGAAAAAAATGACATTTGGATATTAACCCACAAGGGGCCTCTTGCACTTGAAAATGGTATCGCTAAGTGTTGCCTACTATCATAGTATCATTGTGTAAAGTCTGGTTGAAATTGTTAATGCAAATCTAAAGAAGTCCTAACAAAGTTGATGATATATGTAAGAAACAAGACATTCCCAGGAGCCTGAATTGGTCACCTGATCTTTAATCAGATAATGAAAGTGTAAAAGCATGAGAGTGTCCCATTGCTTCCCTATTTTTTTATATGCCTGGATCTGAGAGGGTTCCCACTATTCTTTAGACACAGAATTCAAGGGTTTTTCCAGGACTTTTCATGGGTATTGAGGTCATTTTGAAGGATTAAAATAGTTCAAAAACATTTTTCGATTTTTTTGCCTTTTTTTATCAAACAGTCAACAAATTTGCATATGATAAAATTCCAGGGTTTTTCAAGGATATTTGAAAAAAATCAAGGATTTTCCAACTTTTTGAGCATTGAAACGAAATTCAAGGACTTTTCCAGATTTCCTTGAATTCAAGGATGGCGTGGGAACCCTGGGATCAACCACAGGACTATACAGTCAGGTTTCATAACAGCATCACTGACTAATCAGACAACTATATCATCCCATATTTCTTACAATTTTTTTTCTAAAATATGAGGCAAAGAAATCTTACCTTTTGATTTAAGCTGTATCTTCTCTCAGCATTTCTCATAAACAAACTTTTCTTCTTTAATTTTGGCATGATGGCATGTCACTTTATTCTGTGGAATGCATAAAAACATGTTGTTTATAAATCAGTCAGGGTGTCTTTTAAAGAATGTTTGCTGGTCAGTTTTAAAATAACAAGGTATCTAAATTAATACATTTGATGAAGATGATATGGTACAAATCAAGCTTAAAAAGGGTTAGGCCAAAAACTTATTTGGTGTAAAAACCTATAAAAATAGCAAGAACTAATATAAAACTTTGTATGGACCTCTTATGAACCAAATTATAAAAAGAAAATAGGAGGATAGTGGACAAAAACATTATCCCTATATATTAATGATTAAATCCAGAGGATTCTGAAATTTGACAAAAATATCAAAATTTGACCAATACATGTAACCCTATTATTCTGCATCGAAGATTCATCAGAATAAAAATAGTTAGGAAAACTTGGGGCAATAGCAACCTACATTTTCATGCTTTTTTTTTGTTAATTCAACCTCTACTGTATTTATACATAGTATTTTTGATATATAAATGACAATTATAATCAGTTTAATATAATTTGGTTTCCCAGTTTAGCATTTTTTCTATCGTTATTATTTATTATTATAGACCATTATATTCTCTTTATATTCATATAGCTTTTGGCTTAAAAATTTACAATTGTTTAGTTAGAGCACATTTGGTGAGTCTTAAATATATGTCAGGGCATGGCAAAATTTATGGTCTGAATCCATGGTAACTTTGTTGGGAAATTTTATTCAAGGCTGCATAAAAGTTATCATATTAACTGCAAAAATAGAATACTGGAAGATATAAATTCATTGAATAATTTGATTATTTTAAATTTATTAAACACATTTTCTGTCTTTCATGTAATAATTTTAGTTATTTGCATTATATACATGTACATAAAATTAATTGATCATTAATGTCATTTACTAGAGGAAATAAAGGTATGATTGATTGATTATAAAGAAACATTTTTCAAATCAATAAATTACTACTTATCATAATATAATTAAAATCCAAACACATTTAGTTGTGGCACAACTTCTACTTTCTCTTTTACGTTGTTTGCATCATAAACATCATGAACATGTAGCCTATAAATTAGTATTTGTAGCCTAGAATGTGTTAATATCTACCCTTTTGATTTGGATATTTTGATTAAATAAACACAATTTACACAACCAAGATAAGAAACTGCTTAAAAATGCTTAAAATCATAGTTTGCAAAAACAATATACATGCTTACCTTTTCAAGTGTGTTTTCCTCCTTTAAATCTCCCATTCATGATTGTATCAATTACATTCACATTTATTGTAAATAACAACAGGTAGCTGCAATGCTATATTTATACACTCTTTAATTAATTGCACAACACATTGCAAATCATTACCATGATTACTAAAAATACAACAATGATGTGTTGACAATTCTATATTTGGAAAAAATCAATAATTGAATCATTGATATTTATTAATATAATAATGAATGCTAATATTACCTTTATATTCTAAAAATATACAAGTAGCCTCTAATTAGTTAACTTGTCATGCTTATAATAAAAATAATGGTATTGCCCCAATTTTAACCACTAAATACACCCATTTGGTTATCCATCAGGTACTAAGATTTTGGGGCTAATTTTGGCTAGGAATAAAAGATGTGTACATATTTGCATTCTTTGGTGGACTTTCCTCCCACATTTTCACAAAGAATCTAATTTCTTTCAAAAGCAGACCCTCAAAAAGTATAGAGACAAAAATATTAAAATATTATTTTAGGAGCTATAACGCCTATATGGGTTCATCTGAAAACTTTGACCTAAAGAGAACTTTTGTAGAATGTTTAAGCAAGCAACAGCTTTTTTCTGTCTGCAATAGCTTTCATTCTAAAAGCCAAAAACACTATTTTTCGCCTTTGAGTAGCCCTAACCCCTATAAGGGGTCATCTGACAACTTCGACCCTATGGAGACTTTTGTAGAGCTAACTGAGCTTAACATTTAAGCAAGCAACAGTTTCTCTCTACCTGCTATAGTTTTCCTACCATAGGCCAAAAGAAAATTAAAAATAAAACTTAATTTAGGGGCCATAACCCCTATAAAGGGTCATCTGACAACTTCGACCCAACAAAGACTTTTATAGAAGTAAATGAGCTGAACATATAAGGAAGCAACAGCTTCTCTCTACCTGCTAGGCCAAAAACATGGAAAAACATTATTTTAGGGGCCTTAGCCCCTATAAGGGGTCATCTGACAACTTGACCCTATGGAGACTTTTGAAGAGCTAAATGAGATGAACAATTAAGCAAGCAACAGCTTTTTGCTATCTGCAATAGTTTTAATACTATCAATGACTATAGGGCAAAAACACGAAAAAATGTTTTTTTTCACCTTTAAGGGGCCCTAACCCCTATAAGCGGTCATCTGACAACTTCGACCCTATGGAGCCTTTTGTAGAGCTCAATCAGCTGAACATTTAAGCTAGCAACAGCTTCTCTCTATCTGCAATAGTTTTCATACTGTAGGGCAAAAACATGAAAAAAATGCTATTTTTCACCTTTAAGGGGCTGTAGCCCCTATAAGAGGTCATCTGACAACTTCGACCCTATGGAGACTTTTGTAGAGCTCAATCAGCTGAACATTTAAGCAAGCAACAGCTTCTCTCTATCTGCAATAGTTTTCATACTGTAGGGCAAAAACATGAAAAAATGCTATTTTTCACCTTTAAGGGGCTGTAGCCCCTATAAGAGGTCATCTGACAACTTCGACCCTATGGAGACTTTTGTAGAGCTAAATGAGCTGAACATTTAAGCAAGCAACAGCTTCTCTCTATCTGCAATAGTTTTCATACTATAGGGCAAAAACATGAAAAAATGCTATTTTTCACCTTTAAAGGGCCCTAACCCCTATAAGGGGTCATCTAACAACTTCGACCCTATGGAGACTTTTGTAGAACTTCTAATCCTGAAGCAGTAGGGTGGCATCAGATTTCATCTATCTCTTATACTTTTTGAATTACAAGCCAAAAACAGTAGTCTGACCCCCTGGTCTACTTTTAGCCACAGCGGCCATGTTTTTTGACGAATCAGAAATCGAAACACAACTTTAGTGCAGGACACCCTAATGATTAATCATACCAAGTTTCATTGAATTCTGTTCAGTAGTTTCAGGAGAAGATTTTTGAAAAAGTTATTGTAAGAACAAATAAAAAAGTTGCAATTTTGGCCCTTTTTGGCCCTTAATTTCTAAACCAAAAAAGGGGGGACTCCCAAAATCAATCCCATCCATCCTTAAATGGTAAGAAATATCATTGTCAAATTTCATTGCATTTGGATAACTAGAACTAAAGTTATCGTGTATACACTAAAGTTAACGGACGACAACGACGACAGCATCATACCATTATACGTCCGCAAATTTTTTTGCGGTCGTATAAAAAGCTTCGCCGAGCACAGCATGATATGACTGCAACAAGTTGAACCCTGTACCTTTTAAGCCCAATATGGATAGTCAATTGCTCTGGACACATGCAGCCCATGGTGGACTGACAAAGGTTTTTGACACATGCCTTCTTTGGTGGACTTTCCACCCACATTTTGCAAGGAATTCATTAGATTTTAACTACATGTATTTAAAAGCAAATGGAAAAAAATTATACTTGCAATATCATATTTACAACATTTCAATATCCCCGCTCAATTTTATATTAAGAAATAGACCCTATTCTTGGTTAATCTATTATCATTGATGTTTTTTACGCAATAAAAAAGTTTCGATTTTGGCCCCTATTGGCCCTGATTACGTAATAGGGGGAAAAAGGGGGATCACAAAAATTAATTCTCAATTTTGTATCCCCTATTCCACAAGACCAAACCTGCAATGAAAAAATTTAAAATCGGATCACCAGTAAAAAAGTATCGGTTTTGGCCCCTAACTACATAATGGGGAAAAAAAAGGGGGCACGAAAATTCATCAGGTTCATTCTTTTATTGTAAGATACATTCTTGACAAATTTCACAGCAATAGGCCAACTAGGACCAAAGTTTTTTTGCCCATTTTGGGCCCCTTATTTCGAAACACAAAAAAAAAGAGGGACCCATAAAATCAATCCCATTCATCCCTTTATGGTAAGGAACATCACTGTCAAAATTCATAGCAATCAGATAACTAGAACTAAAGTTATTGTGGAAACAAACAAAAAAGTAGCATTTTTGACCCCTTTTTGGCCCCTACATGTAATTTCTGAACTAAAAAAGGGGGACCCCCAAAATCATTCGGATTCCCATCCATCCTTTTATGGTAAGGAACATCAACTTAAAATTTCATAGCAATCGGATAACTAGTACTTAAGTTATTGTGGGAACACTAAAAGTTAACAGACAACAATGCAGACCCAGACGACAGCATCATACCATTATACGTCCACAAATTTTTGGCGGTCCTATAAAAATCATAACACATCCACGAAAAAATGCATTTCAACCCCCCCACTAACAGAAAAATAAAACAAGAGGCTCCCAGGAGCCTGAATCGCTCACCTGGTCTTGATGTTGACCCTATACTTTTGTAGAGCTAAATGAGCTGAACATTTTAGCAAGCAACAGCTTTTCTCTACCTGCAATAGTTTTCATTCTATAGGCCAAAAACACCATTTCACCTATAAGGGGCCATAACCCCTATAAGGAGTCATCTGACAACTTTGACCCTATGGAGACTTTTGTAGAGCTATATGAGCTGAACATTTAAGCAAGCAACAACTAATCTCTATCTGCAATAGTTTTCATTCTGTAGGCCAAAAACATTAAAAATCGCTTTTTTCAGGGGCCGTAACCCCTATAAGGGGTCATCTGACAACTTCGACCCTATGGAGAATTTTGTACAGCTAAATGAGCTGAACATTTAAGCAAGCAACAGCTAATCTCTATCTGCAATAGTTTTCATTCTGTAGGCCAAAAACATGAAAAATCAAATCGCTATTTTTCATGGACCGTAACCCCTATAAGGGTTCATCTGACAACTTGGACCCTATGGAGAATTTTGTAGAGCTAAATGAGCTGAACATTTAAGCAAGCAACAGCTAATCTCTATGTGCAATAGTTTCCATTCTGTAGGACAAAAACATGAAAAAACGCTATTTTTCAAGGGCCGTAACCCCTATAAGGGGTCATCTGACAACTTCGACCCTATGGAGACTTTCGTAGAGCTAAATGAGCTTAACATTTAAGCAAGCAACAGCTAATCTATATCTGCAATAGTTTTCATTCTGTAGGCCAAAAACATGAAAAGTGGCTATTTTTCACCTTTAAGGGGCCGTAACCCCTATAAGGGGTCATCTGACAACTTCGACCCTATGGAGACTTTCGTAGAGCTAAATGAGCTAAACATTTAAGCAAGCAACAGCTAATCTCTATCTGCAATAGTTTCCATTCTGTAGGACAAAAACATGAAAAAACGCTATTTTTCAAGGGCCGTAACCCCTATAAGGGGTCATCTGACAACTTCGACCCTATGGAGACTTTCGTAGAGCTAAATGAGCTTAACATTTAAGCAAGCAACAGCTAATCTATATCTGCAATAGTTTTCATTCTGTAGGCCAAAAACATGAAAAGTGGCTATTTTTCACCTTTAAGGGGCCGTAACCCCTATAAGGGGTCATCTGACAACTTCGACCCTAAGGAGACTTTCGTAGAGCTAAATGAGCTAAACATTTAAGCAAGCAACAGCTAATCTCTATCTGCAATAGTTTTCATTCTGTAGGCCAAAAACATGAAAAAATGCTATTTTTCACCTTTAAGGGGCCGTAACCCCTATAAGGGGTCATCTGACAACTTTGACCAAATGGAGACTTTTGTAGAGCTTTTGATGCTGAATTAGTAGCGTGGCCTCAGATTTCCTCTATCTCTTATACTTTTTGATTTATAAGCCAAAAACAGTAGTCTGACCCCCCTAGTCTATTTTTAGCAACGGCGGCCATGTTTTTTATCAAAGCATTTCAAAATGAGGATCGTTTGTTGCCAACATGTCATATATCATTCCTGCCAAGTTTCTGTTAAATTGGTTCAGTGGTTTCAGAGGAGAAGATTTTTGAAATTGGCAACGGACGACAGACGACGACGACAGACGCATAGTGATGGCATAAGCTCACATGGCCTTTGGCCAGGTGAGCTAAAAAACTGCATCCCCCCATCCCACGTTAATATAAATGGAACAGCCCTGAAATGTGAAAAACCTTTTGATGCTTTCTTGTTTTTCATTCCTTTCTGTGTACTAATTGTTAAACCTTGAATCCTTGACCGTTTATTATGTTTCCTTTCACATGTTTGTTATCTTCTTCTTTGTTACATTGTTGCAATTGGTGGTCTTATGGATAAGCATATTTCCAATCTTCCAACCTTTTGTTTTTCTTCTGTTGGCCTTTCTCCCAGCTTTTGATGACACAAAAACCTCATATGTACTCTGGATGTTGATGATGGTCTCTGAACACTGTGGCGTCTTCCTTTAGTCCTAAACAGGGTCGTCATACTGTAATGCAAGCACACGTTCATAAACATTATCTGAGAACTCCATAAACCTCTTGAAACATCTAATGTTACATAGAAGTTAATGAGATGTTGAATAATGTACTCGCACAACCTACATGTGCAATATAAAGGACAATTGAAAAAATATGAATGTAACTTTTGCCTCTTCTCTATCAAAATATGTAGAGTCCTGTGGATCTGCAAGATTCTTTGTAAGATCTGTGCGTTTCCTGTGTAAACTGTGAAGAATCTCTTACCTAAAGGGTCATCAGCACCATTTAAAAGATCAGACAAATACGAGAGAGTTGCCCGACGCTTGCTACGTATTATCAGTGTAGAATGGCCTCTTGCCCAAACAATTTTACATAACAATAGAAACAAGGAGATAGAATGCGTGTCTTTAACTTTGTGTAGATTCTCAACAATATGAGACTTTTTGAACATTATATTAATTATTTTTATTGTTTTGAGGACAATTTCTAGTGATGCTGACAGGATTTTATAGACATTTAGCCATTTTCAATCATGGACTCAATGCACCCTATACATGTAGAAAGTGATACATGAATGTGAACTACACTGTACTGAATTGTGTATTTTATATTTTGTACTGGATTCAAAATGAACCATAGAACATAGATATGTTCTCATTATTTTACTTCAAAGGGTGTTAAATTATTTAAAGCAGCTGCAAGTTCTCTTGCCTTGATATTCTTTGACTCTAAATAAATTAGTCTTTCTGATTGTTGTAGTTGAGAGAATTAACACTTATAGAATACATACATGTATAATTATGATAAACTTTGTATTTTTGTAATAGATGTAAACATGTACATGTAAACACCTAAATCACATGTATGGAGTATTGCCTTCTTCTTAAGCTTAATCCTTTAGAATGAACTGTAAGAAATGGTTCGCCAGACATGGGATGACGTAGCACACCTGGTGTCTAAATATGCTTTTTATTTGTTCTAAAATGTATGTACAATGAAGGACAATTTCACAATTCTTGTCAGGATTTTCTTGCAAATAATAAGCAACCTGAACCACCTTTTTGACCTACTCTGCTTCTGTCCATGTAAAATGTGCTGTGTGGTAAAAGGTTTGAGTCTAACACATAATCAGTGTCCCAGGACTCTGTTTCTGTGACCTTGTCAATAACTTATAAAGTTCAGGCACTTTTAGCATCACTGATTGACAGTTTACAAATAATGTATGCATGTATATTTAAGATTGTGGTTTGACTTATTTGTTGGTTTAGTTTTATGATTTGTCATTTTGGTCATAGGAAGGTCAGGTAATGCAAAAAATACCAAATAGTGTTTGCTTTCAACAGTAAAAGAAATTCAGAAGTCCAAACCCATTATTTCAAATATCAGATAATGTTATTAAATATGCAAAAATTCACAGGAACGCAAAGAGTATTACTGGCCGCTACGCCCTGTTTAATGTGCTAATTTATAAGACTGTCTAATATTTTAACAAATATCTTTGTATAATGCAGGGCATATACATTTTGTACAAGAAATAAATGTAGGTGGGGCAGATTTAGAGTTTTTCTTCATTGTCTTTCTAAGTTTTTTTTTTTGGGTGGATTTTGTACAAACACATGTCAGTTTTAGGGGGACATCATGCATGTAGCTAGCTGCCTTTAGCAGTGTAGGCTTTTCCCTGGATCCATTCCTATAATGTGTTGTACATGTATATGAAAAATAAAACAAGATACTTTTTTGGTGTACCTTTTACATGATCAGATCAAGACATGATTTATAACCACAGGCACTTGTTTCATGAAAAACAAGAATATGTGCAAAAGACATAAAGCCTCATCACGCCACATTTGGGAAGTCAGGACTTACCCAAACACTATCAGACCTGTCAAGTGTAACGAAACTTGTACGAGACTCATGGATATTGTCTGCTAATTTCTCTTTTTATATTACTTTTTTCCTTTAATCTTTCAACTTTTGGGCAAATGATAATTTACAATGAACAGCTCATTAAAACTTGACAGCCTAATCCCTTTTGGGATCTTGGTTCGGAGATATTTTTGGTTGTGGGCGGCACAACCTTGGTGGTTCCATCTTATTGTGGTATTTACCTTCATTTCAACCTAATATTCAACATGTTCAACTGTGACATTCTACATAGCTACGTACACGATATTACGAGAACTACAAAATGTAGCTATACTTTAGTACATGTACATGTAGATAGGGCATTAAAATCATGTAGATGCATGCATTTCAGAATTCTAACTGATTTTTTTCTGAATTTGAGCACACCTCAAATTGTACAGGTACAAGCACTGATGCATGTTCACTTGTAGGTCATATTTATACAAATGTGGCAGAGATAATGGCAAATACATGTAAGGGAGTGTGTTTTTAACTTTTCAACCCCCCCTTTTTAGTTATTGTGGTGCTGAGAAATAATATTCTCCGAGAAATAAACATTTTTAAATCCAATGTTCGATACCAGAGTACATTCAAAACATTACTTTGTTACCTTCTTTGGTAAAAATCAAAAGGTTTCGCCGGTAAACGTTGAGATCTTGATTAACCAAATCGTATATTTTTCAGCAACCATATTGGATCTAATGTGTTGTTAATCGATTTTGTGTTGATACACTCAAGAAAAGAGTGCAACAGAAATCGTCTTATTGTTAGCTTTATGTTGAACTAATAATAATTCTAATAAGTTTCATAGTTTTGTCTATCTAAATAGAAAATATTAAATAAACAAAAGATAAATATGCTGATGTAGAATTTTGCGTAGAAATCGTTGCAAGTTTCTTGCAGTGATTTTCAAAGCCGGTGGCAGTGACTGGTGTAAGACAGAAAGTAGTTCTGGATGGAGCCGATCACTGCGCGGAGTTTGGTGCAATTGATGAGCGATCTTTTGCTATTTCTTACCTGTAAACATTAGAGAAAAACCTTCTACAACTTAATTCTCGTTGATTATGGAATTTCTAACATCTCAAGAAATAAATCAGATATTTTAATCGCTCGGCAAGCCTCGCCATTAAAATGATCAAATTTATTTCTCTCGATGTTAGAAATTCCATAATCAACTCGATCGCGTTGTAGAAGCTATATGTTTCTTTTCTTAGGCCGCGTTCACACTGAGCAAAACTCATAGTAGTTTAAATGTCGTCCGCACTTACATTAAACAGCAATGCGTTCACACTGTAAAATTTCGATGTTTACATGTAGTTTAAATGTTATGTTCATTACATGCATTCGATACTTAATGTAGTCCTTGTGTGGGTTTAATGTACAATGAATTTCGCATATTTCTTTTAAATGAACGGCATGCATATGCATTACTTTCATTGGAAAGTATATAATTTTGTATATTTCAACATTTTCTCGGGTGAGTCAGTGAAAAAACAAGGGTACATGCAACTTCTAAATATTTAATGTATATGTATACGGCAAATCGGAATAGAATTTCATAAAGGTGTCTCCAATTGGGATCTAATTTTTGTGGGCAAAGCGGCCTATATCAGGAATATGAACATGAACAGGTGATAAAATGAACATGAAATGATGATGAAGTGGAGGAAATGGGGGGCAAAGTCCAATCGGGGTTAAGAGTTTTGACTGTCAATTGGAAAATGAGGAACGGGCAGATTTTTTTACAGGAATCCTATGGGTTCTCTTAACAAGGCATGCATCAGGGTTCTTTAACGTGTGAAGAACATGATGTTTTCCTAAAACGTTGCGCCACTATGGTTTGCGGTCAAGTTTTCCGCATTTTACATTTGTAGCCTGGCGACGCGGCATTATGACGGACTGCCCATTCAACCACCGGGTACACACATTCCAGTCATTTTGTGGACAAAGCGGCAGACCCAATATCACGTTTCTGAGCGCTCTTTAGTGGATTTTTACCGAAAACATGGCGTTGCCGCGGGCCCGCGCCGGTATTTATGTATATTAAGAATAGCTTTTTAAAGCATTAAATTTAAAAATACAAACGGACGAACGGACTTAAGCGCCAGAAAATGTGTACACCTTTATTGTTATTCTATAAAAATAAAACTCATTAAAAAAGACTGCAGTAAATCAAAATCCATACGTATTCTATGTTTAAATGTCTATTCGCTAAATTAACAATCATGGTTATTTATCCGTTCATGTTTTCTGTACATTAAAATTACATGTACACTTGCATTTAATAATGTGAACATTTAATATGTCAAGTCATTTAATTTAGGTTTATCAATGAGAACAAATTTAGTGTGAAACTAGTTTTAAGAACATTAAACTACTTCTACACATGTTTACTCAAAACAACTTCAGTGTGAACGCGGCCTTACAATGTACATGGTCAACATCAGCGGTGCTGAATATAGTTTCCTGTATTAATGTGTTTTTTTTTTTTTGCTTTTTGTTTTTTTTCTTTGGGGGTGGGGGTTATGCGGTTTCGAGAAATTATTTCCATGAGGTGTAAAGATTTTTTTTCAATTTGTTTAGTGTTTTACGTGCGTTGATTTGGTACAAAAAATATGTTTTGTCCGTTTTCTATCGCGCCTGGGTGGGTGTTGGTGGTATTCATGAGAACTTCTTGAAGATTCATTTCCATTACACGCATTCCCTACTTTTCAAACTCTGCTGTTGAATTCAAGAGCTCTGCGCGAAAACAATGGGCACAATTTTGAGTGCATACACAGTCAATTTGAGTGCAAACACAGTCAAATTTAAGTGTTAACTTAGAGCAACTTTCGTTTTTATCTACGGTCTATTTATATTCAAGTTTTATTTATATAGGACAAAACTCTTTTATGTTCCGATTGTGGCTGAAATGTCTCCGACGGAGCATTAAGCAGACAACAATCAATTAATCAACAATAATCAATCAAGAGGAGGCAAAGCATATCCTTGGTACATTAAAAACAAATATCTTGAACTACTTTTTAGTTATTGGGGAATTTAAATAACAGGTATAACGACCGGGGAATCTTGACTATAGCCTTAGGTAAAGATGGTGGTCAGCCAAAAGCCAATCAAGTGCGTCGATATTCAGACAACATGGTTTTGAAAAAAAATACGCTTGACAAATTGTGCGCAACTCTGGTCTAAAGTACAAAGGAATTGACCACAGACATTAGCGGAGCATAGCAAGAATGAATTGAGAGCTAGAGAAGCACGCTCTAAGAGAAAGAGGGTCTATAAAACGAGTAGAGCCACGAAGGCCTAAAATCGGCCCGGTATTTTTACTATAAATTTTAAACTATAAATTTTAAACTACTTCTGAATCAACTCTTCGTAAATCTAGCCAAAATGAGTTAAGATATAACTGAACTTTTTATATTAGTTCCGAGATTTAAGAAAATATTTACACCATAGGTCTAAAAATCATGAATGTAAAATTCTTAATTTTTCGCACATTTTCACTGTTTTCTGGTCGTATTTTGTCAAAATTATTATTGGCCACATTCGTTGACCATCGTACTTTTAATAGTCAATTTATTGCATAATGAAAGAACCTTAGTGAGCACGCTCACATACCCCACGCGTCCACATAATGGACAGAGAATATCTATTTCGAGTTAGGAATAAAAAAGTCAGAGTTGTTGTCTTTCCAAGTCGGCTCATTAAACAGGAAAAAAATGAGTGACAGACCTGAAAATGTATCCCACCATATGGGACTCCTACCTAAAGCTACATACAAAATATCAAAAGCCTATGATTAATAGTTGCTGAGAAATCTGTGATGAAAATTTTCAACCCTGAAAATTAAGTGAAAAAAATCCAAGTCGGCTCGTTTAACAGGAAGTAGCTGATCGACGGATCTGAAAATATATTCCACCATATGGGATCCCTACCTGAAGCAACATACCAAATATTAAAAGCCTACAATTAATAGTTGCTGAGAAATCTGTGACGAAAAAAAAATTAGTGAAAAAGTCTAAGTCAGCTCTTTAAACAGGAAGTAGATGATCAACAGACCTGAAAACGAATCCCACCATATGGGACCCCTACCCGAAGCTATATACAAAATATCAAACACCTACAATTAATAGTTGCTGAGAAATCTGTTACGAAAATTTTCAACCCTGAAAATCTAGTGAAAAAAGTGTAAGTCGCCTTGTTAAACAGGAAGTAGATGATCGACAGACCTGAAAACGTATCCCACCATATGGGACCCCCACCTGAAGCTACATACCAGATATCAAAAGCCTAGGATTAATAATAGCTGAGATATCTGTTACGAAAATTTTGATCACGGACAGATGGACTGACGGACGGAAGGACAGACAGACCAGTCAAAAACATTATACCCTTCGCAACTTCGTTGCGTGGGGTATAATAATACACATTTCTACTATCACAAAATAATTTTGGTCGACGGGTGTGGCCATTTTCATATTTTCTGATTTTGGGGCTATATCAAAACATCAACTTATCAAAAAAGCGACAATCAAAACAGCGACTTTTGCCGTAGTCGAAACAGTGACATATTTGATTGGTTGTCCTTAATTTACAAGTCAAATTAATTAAAAGGTGACATATAAAAAAAACACATCTTTTTCCTTAAAAGGTTAAAAAGGGAAGAGGATAAAAATATAATATATACGATTAAAAAACCCCAGATTTTTATAAAGTGGACAATTGTGGTTAAAGAAGCAAATGTGTACTAAAGGGGTAATAACACATCATTATACCGAAAAAACAAAAACGAAATCGGTAGACAAAACAATAATCACAATAAAACAAACCACACAACAACAAAAAACACATACATAACAACAAAACCGCATTCAGCAACGTGAACACAAGTCGAAACGAGATTGAACTCAGGTGGTCCGGAACAGTAAGAAGTTCTAGCTCGCTTTAGCACACCCGTCACGTTGCCAAAGATCGATTTAGTGTTGGTCAAATCCGGAAAGGATCACAATACCAAACTCTATGTCAAACCAACATTTGTGCTCATCTGAGAGATAGAAATCCCGTATTTGTCTACAAATGTTCGAAAAAATTTCTTGAGTGATGACAACAACCTGGGAGCAACGTGCCCT